>JAHRHZ010000075.1:2116453-2151316 GCA_024137785.1 Ginglymostoma cirratum | reverse complement strand
CGGAGTGTGGTGAAGTTGGTACGGAGTGTGGTGGGGTTGGAGCGGAGTGTGGTGGGGTTGGAGCGGAGTGTGGTGGGGTTGGAGCGGTGTGTGGAACGGATGAGGGAGTTGCGGAGTGAGCAGTCCCTACAAAACGCAGATAGGTTTGGGGCAGGAAATATCTCTTTTGTGATGCGTTTCAAATAAGCCATACTCTTTGCTTAGCTGTCCTCTTTCTCTTTATGAGTTAGTAAGACATCTCTGGGCTTTTCTTGATTTTATTTGCTGTTATTCGTTTGTGGTCTTTTTGCCTTCCTAATTTCCATTTTGAATTCTGTTCTGTTCTTTTTGTGCTCGTTTAGGTTTTCAGTATGATCTCTTAATATCTGTCTTAAACTTTTTTTTTTAAACTTTTTCTCCCCGTATGCTTCTTTACACCTAACATCCTTTTGCTTTTCTTTTCAGGAACATGTTTGTTCTGAATCCTGTCTAACTCCTCCCACTTCTCTCATACTGATTTGGCATCAAGTAGTTGTTTCCAGTTCATTTTTGTTGCATCGCATCTCAGCTTCCTACATTTGTCCTTTTGCTACTTGATGGCTTGGTCTGCCTTTGTCTTTTTCCATATTGATGCTAAATCTCACTGAAGTGTGATCACCAGTATGAAAATGCTCTTCCACTGATGTCTTTTCTACTAGCCAGCTTCATTTGCTAAAACTAAGTCCAACAATAGTCGTCTCTTACACATCTTGTCCAAGATTGTCATCTCAGGCCAGAGAAGTGAGTTTCTGAAATGTGATCCTGCCTCTGAACTGCATTTGCACCACTTCTTGTCTCTGTGAGATGTGGGCAGGGAGATCTTGGGTTTTGTGCTCCACAGTTCAGTGCAGGAGGAGTGCAGTGCTGAGGTGGGCTTATTAGAAGGTCCACATTTCTCAGAGATAGCAGCCCAATACGCACCCTCCCAAATTCCGTTTTTATCTTTATACTTAACCGCTAATTGTTTAAGGCACCCTGAGCAGGTTTTCATTGGGATGGATAGAACATTAATGGTTGATTCACTTTGGGTCAATCCTAAGGGCAAAGCCCCAGCAACAGGAAACTATCCCCTTAATTAACGATAGAAGTGAAGCAATGTACATTGAAAATCAGCTGATTAACAATTAACAATAAATTTTATTCATTAACAGGATGTGGGTATTGCCCACATTTATTGTCTGTCCCTTGTTGCCCTTGAGAAGGTGGGGGTGATCTGCTTTCCTAAACCACTGTAGTCTATGTGTTGTAGGTAGACCAACATTGCAAAATAAAGGGTGCTAGAGTTTTAAAGTAGTTGGTCTTAAAGTGTTTGTTTTTATTGGCTATGTAGTCAATGATGGCTGAAAGGCTAAAGTAAGAAAGCTAAATATTTGTGTCTTTGCTTGAATTTAGGCTGCATGCGTGATGTTCGATTAAATGGTCATCTCTTACCAATGGAAGGAACAAATACAATGTTAACTGCTACCCTAGAACGACAGAGTATAACAATTGGCTGCCACTCAGATGCCTGTAGCAGCAGGCCCTGTTCTATCCCTTTCTATTGTGTGGATTTATGGAGAAAACACGAGTGCAGGTACAAGATTGCAAACACTTTGTAAACACTAATGTAACCATGTCATGTAATGAATCTCTAGTTACTAGACTAAAAGTGGATGGTAGAGAATTGAAATAAGAACGAAGCAGGGCTGGCAGCACCCTTTGAACTCCAAACGTTTAACTGTGTTTCACTTTCCACGGATGTTCCCAGACCTGTAGAGTTTCTCCAGCACTTCCTGTTTTGACACTACTTACCAAGTTGGGTTATGTCTGGAGGTTTCATTCCGACTGCCATGATCACATGCTCCTGCTTTTAGTGGACCAATGTTCCATCTTCTTGCTATACTGCCACCACAGTTGGAAAGTGAACAAAATTCTTTGTGATTCAAGTGAATGGTCCTTGATAGTCAAACAGTCTTTCTTCCATTAACATCTATATTTTCATAGCTAATGAAAGAAAAGAAATGTTGTAAGAAATGTTCAAAATGTTTTCATGCCCATAAGATGCATCTCCTGAGCTTGCTCACAACAACATCTTGGAGATTAATCGCCAATTCCTGGAAACTCCTTCCTGGAGGGTTGGCAGTTCAATTAATCATAAATAGCATTAATGTACAGTGCTTGGCAAATAGTGAATATGGATTTGCACTATTTAAATCCAGTCAAGTGTTTATTTGTTTGCATCAAACATTGTACACTATCCAGTAATTAACTGCTTGAAAATACACAAATATTGTGCCTTTACTGCTTTTTTTTATACTTTTCAGTCATGTTAAACCTACAATCATATTTGTATATTTCTCTTCATCATAAAAGACATCTAGAAAAGAAACTGCATGATACAGTTATTATGGTAACATAAACATTCACAGTCTGCAGTCACGTTTTCTGAGCTGGTGACTTTCTGATATGTACTTGCCATCAAAATTCCATCAGACTCTTTCCTACAGGAAGCAAAAGTTGGGAAAAGAATTACTTTCTTGTACTTGACTCGAAAGCAGCATTCTCAAAATAAGCTTGAGGGAGATATAGGAAAACTGAGACAAATCCTCCCTACACCCCTACCTACACTCACCTTTAATGGCTCCATCCCCGCCTCTTCGACTTGTCTGCCTCCTCTCCACCTATCCTCTCCTCTATCCATCCTCTATCCACCTCCCCCTCTCTCCCTATTTATTTCAGAACCCTCTCTCCCTATTTATTTCAGAACCCTCTTCCCCTCCCCCATTTCTGATGAAGGGTTTAGGCCCGAAACGTCAAGTTTTCCTGCTCCTATGATGCTGCTTGACCTGCTGTGTTCATCCAGCCCCATGCTTGTTATCTCAAAAATATATTGAATTCTTTTCTGAAAGGTTATCATTCTTGTCTGTGTCCAATGCAGGTGTCCAATTGGTCAAGTGACAGTGATTAGTAATGGAACAGGCCTTGAGCACTGTGCAATGTCACCGTGTGGAGCATGGACATGTCGGAATGGGGGCACATGCATAGCTCAAACACTGGATATGTTTGTCTGCCATTGCAAAGAAGGTTACAAAGGACAGCAGTGTGAGATCAGCATGGTGACTTCAGGAATTCCAGCAGTGCTGAACATCAACTCCATCCTGGCTGTCAGCTCATGCCTCCTCCTCTTACTAGGTAGCTCATTAATGTATTACTCATTAATGTGCTCCTCCTCTGATTTAAGTTGTCCCATTTGGCATCTTTGCTGACGTCATATGACATCATATGACTTCCCAATATGCACTAATTCTATATCTGTCTGTTGTTACCTTTGTGTTAAACTTTCAGGAGCCAGATTCATTTGTGTTCCTTGAAGTGTTCTTCTGCACTGTTATGATTCCAACTGATGTAATTACTGGAAAAGTCAGATCCCAGTCTGAAATTTGGCTTGATAGATCATATTTTTGTTCTGATTTGGTTTTAACACTGAAACATAAGCCCGCAATGCTGCAGGTTCTTTTCACACTAAAGCAGAAGTTTATGAACAAAAGAAATGAAGATAAGATAGAATTAGTCAAACAATCTTAATACAAATTCAAAAGATTTTTATACACATATTAAAAGTGTAATCCCATTAATCCTATAACACTCATTTATAAATTGAAAAGAAAAACAATGTTTGATTTTACAGTACCCAAAATGAACATCTGGCACAAGTGTACCCAAAAACAGCACTTGTGCAGTAATCAGAATCCCTGTCTCTGATGCCTCAATTGATTTACATCACATGATTTTAAATTATAGTATGAAATTGCAGATATCGTCTTCCTGGAACTGTTATACACCTGAGCTTAAATTTAATCAACTTTGAGAAACATCTTTGCATTTTATCCCAACAGTTCTAATCATGGAGCATCACCAACTCTTTACTCTCAGATAATCTAAATTTGCCACATCCTTCCCTTCTCAGCAACACTGGTCTGTGCTGCAATCCAAGAACTTCTCGGGTCTGCTCAAAACTACAGTAAGACTAAAGCAAAAACCCCTCTAAACTATAGGTGATTCCTTTAAGCTTACTAAAAAACTCTTCTGATCTTCCAAACTGGAGATTGTTTATCTTGTTTGGTTATACAACCCGACTAATGTTCGCAAGATCCTATTAATTCTAAAGCTAGTCATACAGTCATAGAGATGTACAGCGTGGAAACAGACCCTTCGGTTCAACTCGTCCATGCCGATCAGATGTCCTCAATAAATCTAGTCCCATTTGCCAGCATTTGGTCCATACCCCTCTAAACCCCTTCCTATTCGTATACCCATCCCAAAGCCTTTTTCCTCTGGCAGCTCATTCCATACATGCACCACCATCTGTGTGATAAAGTTGCCCCTCAGGTCCCTTTTAAGTCTTTTCTCTCTCACCTTAAACCTATGCCCTCCAGTATTGGTCTCCCCCACCCTGGGGAAAAGGCTTTGGCAATTCATTGTATCTGTGCCCCTCATGATTTTATAAACTTCTGTAAAGTCACCCCTCAGTCTCTGTCGCTCCACGGAGAATAGCCCCGGTCTATTCAGCCTCTCCCTTTAGATCAAACCCTCCCACCCTGGCAACATCCTTGTCAATCTTTTCAGAATCCTTTCATGTTTCATAACATTCTTCCTTTAACAGGGAGACCAGAAATGAATGCAGTATTCTAAAAGTGGCCTGTACAACCACAATATGACCTCCCTCCCAACTCCTATACTTAATGCACTACACCACCAATTTTGGTGTCATCTGCAGACTTACTAACCATACCTCCAACGTTCACATCCAAATCATTTATATAAATGATAAAAAGCAGTGGACTCAGCTCCAATCCATGTGGCATACCACTGGTTACAGGCTTCTAGTGTGAAAAACAACCCTCCAATAACACCCTCTGACTCCTACCTTTGAGCCAGTTCTGCATCCACATAGTTAGTTCTCCCTCTATTCCATATGATCTAACCTTTTGAATGTCTTACTGAAGTCCATATAGATCATGTCCACCGCTCTGCCCTCATCAATCCTCTTCGTTGCTTCTTCAAAAAAAAATCAATTAATTTAGTGAGACACTATTTCCAACACCCACCTCAAAACTATTTTAAAATACATGACCATGGCTACAGAAATATTGACAAGTTAATTATTAACTGCAGATATACAGAAAACCCGCATGATGCTAACTCAAAAACCCAGAAAATAAAGATTGCAATAAAAAACCCAACTTACAATATTAAAGGTAAAATAAACCATAAACTCTAAATGCATACTAAGAGCAAGTGATTTTGCACGAGCACCACACAAGTTTCCACACTTCACGTGGAACTAGGAACTGCTGCCTTGGTGTTGCCATTTTGTGGAGAAAGGCTCCAGACGCAATAAAAGGACAAACTTCTCATCATAGGCAAAATTGCTTAACATAATAACACACTTGTTTTGCATATAATTCTTGGTTGAGAAAGCAGGCTGATTGAATCGCAAGCATTTCCAGATATAACTCAGTAACCATATGAGGGTGAACATGAGAGTAAGAGTTTCTTCATTCACAGTACAACAGCAATCCCAAAGATACTGGGTTTTGTAATATTGGAGACTCTTAACAAGTTAGAATCGTTGATACATACAACACAGAGGGAGGCCATTCATGACTTTTTTTTTAATTTGCTCATGGCAAGCAAACATTGCAGGGAAGGCCAGTATCATTGGCTAATGCTGAATAGCTGACGAGAAGGTGCTAGTAAGTCTTGAGCTGGTGCAGTCCACATGCTGTAAGAACATCCGAAGATTGTGACTGTGGTGACATTCTGTTAACACAATCCACAATCAAACCCTCAGTCCTGTCCTCATCAAATATATTGATGCACTGATCGGCTCTCTATATTCTTCCAATTACTTTGCATTGTGTTTCTTTAGTGTACTTAATGGAATTTCTGTATAATATTGAGTAGAAATGAAATATTTATAATAGATAAGGACATCTACAAACAATATTGATTTTCCATCTCGCATTTCCCCCCTAAGTAAAGAAAGCTAAAATGAAGTTATACTAACTGCCCCTAGAAATTTGTTTGTACTTTATCTGTCTAATATATGATTTCAAGGGCTGTGCCCTTCCGTCACCCCAAAACTGAATTATCCAACTGTAAACTGGCATCTGTTTGTTTACTACAGAGCAGTTATATCTGTCTCCACATATTGAAGAATAAGTTTGCTTTGGTGTCGTAGACACTGATCTAGATTTTACAATTATCATTATTTTAACACACCATCACTAATTCAATTATTTCATAGGGATTTTGACAATGTTAATTGAATAATATAAACTACTGCAGTCTTTTTCTCTGAGTAATGGAATATCATTTACAAACATGGAGTAGAAACTCTTAAATACGAATCTGTCACAACTTTATCTTTGCTATTTCAGTTCTGGTAATTGGCTTCAGTATATGGGGCCTGTGTGGAAAAACCAAGTTCCAGAAAGGAGGAGTTTACCACATACCTGTTGAACATGAAAGTTGGGAAGATGTACGGGAAAATATTCTAAATTATGATGAGGAAGGTGGTGGAGAAGAAGACCAGGTATGCAAGGTTGTTTAACCTTCCTTCTACAAACATTCAGAATTAAATGTCAGGGCTAATTTTTTTTTTTGTACGATGAATCAAATCTTTTTGCTCTGCTTTGCAAAATGCTGCTGGAGAGCCTAGTTTTGCTGTGTTTTCACCTCAGGATCTAAATTATAATCAGCCCAGACTGATGGAAAAACGTTTCCTCTCTGAGCTGGGTTCAAGCATCTTGCGTAAACTGAATGTAGCCAATTTCAATTTTTGTTGGAGATGGACAACGATAGAAAGTACAAATAGTGTCCGAACTCAGTCACTTTCATGGGTGGCATGGTGGTTTGGTGGTTAGTACTGTTGCCTCACAGTACCAGGGACCCAGGTTCAATTCCAGCCTTGGGCGACTGTCTGGGCGGAGTTTGCACATTCTCCCCGCGTCTGTATGGGTTTCCTCTGGGTGCTCTGGTTTCCTCCCACAGACCAAAGATGTGCAGGATGGGTGGATTGGCCATGCTAAATTTCCCATAGTGTTCAGAAATGTGTGGATTATAGGTGTAGGGGCCTGGGTGGGATGTTCCAAGGGTCGGTGTGGACTTGTTGGGCTGAAGGGCCTGCTTCCACACTGTAGGGGATTCTATGATCTTCTAGAAGGACAAGACATGAGGAAATATTGCCTTCAAATCACACACCATCACTAGCTAGACATATATTCACAGTTTCTTCATTATTGATGACACTAATACCTAGAATTCCCTAGCTGATAGCACAACAGATGTACTTTCACCACATGGACAGTCGTGGTTCAGGGATGCAGCTCATCACCATCTTCTCAAGGGTATCTAGGAATAGATAATCCCTGAATTATCCCAATCCTGCAAGGACTGGCCTTGCTAGTAACACTGGCTTGCTGCAGCTGATTGATGCCAAGAACTGAATTGAGTTGAATTAGCTTTAATGTCGCATGTACGCAAATGAGTATGGTGAAAAGTCTACAGTCATTGCATTACAGTGCCATCTTAGGCACCTAGATACAGATACTTAAGATCAAATTCTTAGGAAACAAAAAAAAATTAGAAAATTTAAGAAGTAAATAGTCCAGCATTGTAGGTCATAGGAGTAAATTAGAAAAATAAAGAAGCAAAATGTTCACAATATCAGCCTTCTGACCCAGTCCATGCTGGCACCTACCCTCAAGGAAATCTCCATCACCTCACCGTCACCTGAACCAGACCCTCCAATATAGGAGGTGCCCCACTTTGAGCGCCATCTCTTTGCCACTGGGCACTGACACTGCTGAACCCTCACTCACACCACAACCAACAGTCCCTGGCTCCAGTGCCATGCCAGGCTGCTGCCAGGCCATGAGGCCCATTTCGGCTGTAGACGTTGTCTTGCTGGTGCCACCATCTTAAAGAGTCTGCTGCCACCGGCCCCCAGTGGTGGGAGAATACACCCGCTGCTTCTACCAGAATGGATCATTTTTAATTGCTCAATGTTAATTGGTTCCACCTTCATGTGCATAAAAGTCATCTAGAAACTGAAGTCAACAAGAGTACTGCCTTAGCTTCTGGGAGAACTAGTTCGTTCTGCCACCCTCCGAACATGTTTTGAAGTCCTTGAACGACCTGGTGTGGTACTTCTACCTTTGTTGTTGGATGAACAGGATGCCCAGTTAACTTTTCCTATGGAGATAGTAGGAACTGCAGATGCTGGAGAACCTGAGATAACAAGGTGTAGAGCTGGATGAACACAGCAGGCCAAGCAGCATCGGAGGAGCAGGAAGGCAGATGTTTCCAGCGATTTTCTGAAGAAGGGTCTAGGCCCGAAACGTCAGCCTTCCTGCTCCTCTGATGCTGCTTGGCTTGCTGTGTTCATCCAGCTCTACACCTTGTTATCTCTAACTTTTCCTATGCTTTTGTTGTGTACTTTTAAATCAAGGTGCGTTTTGTAATATACTTAGAATGGGATAGCCTTAACTGTGCCAGTCAAAGTCAGGCACTGTTGCCAATAAGGGAACTCAGAAGATCAGGACAGGGAGATACTTGCTGGATCCCTGAAACTTAACTCAATAGTAAACATTTTAATTCTCCTGTTGCTACCAGTTAACTTGATTGGTTGCTTCTTGACTGACTTAATGAATTTAATTGATGACAGATGCTGGTATAAGGACACAAGCCAATTTCCCTGCCCTGTCTGTATAAAACCAGGAATGGTGGATTTAATAGTGTGGCGGAGGAATAGGGGGGGTTGGGGAACAGATTGTGGAAGTCTCAAGAAGCTCAGTCAAAGTTCTGGATGAAGGGAGAGGACTAAAAGTCACCTCTTCTTCCTTTTATCCTTGTTCTGTCTTTGCTGTGTGTTACGGCTAATGACAAGTTACTTGCCAAAATTCCAGTGAGGTTGCACTCAGGTTAGGTCTTATTCCTGCAGGTAATCCTGCTGACATTTCATTTTCCTTCTGTTTTAATGAAAGAATCCCTTCATCTGGTGGGTCGGCTTCACATCTTTAACACAATTTCAAGCTGGATTTTCAAAACAGGGACAGAAACAGGTATAAGCGGAATTTCAAAATCAGAATCCCCGAGGTTGTCTCAGGATTCCAATGTCTCTGGGATAGTTTGGAATTTCAAAGGACTGATACAGTGGAGGGAATGGAAACTTACTTGCCACCAATTAAAATCCAATTACATCACTTAACGTGCTGTTGGCCTGTCCTGTTAGAACATAATTTTTAATGGTTAATTTGGTCAACCAGAAAGTTGTCCTGTTGTCAGGTTCATCACAGAGACATTGGGAAGTTTATTTGAATTTGTGTAAAATTGTATCTTGATGGGCCAACTGGCACTAGATCAGTATTTTACCTTTTCTTTCATTTGCGTATCTGGTCTCATCTGAACTCCACCTCCTAGTCTTCTAAAGAGACGTCTGACCTATAGCAGGCCCCAGCATAGCTGCTGCTTGCTTTCACCTCTTGCAACAGACAAGCAGCCAGCGCCTCTTTGAGACACTCAGTGCATCTAATTGGGTGCTGAGCATGCATCCTCTCAACTTAGGACATTTGAATTTAAAAAGAGGTTTAAAAGAGCTGCACTGTTGAGCAGTGGAGCCAGGGCCTAGAATTCATCTGGTTGCCAAGTTCCTGTTCCTGATTTGAAACTCAAGTCCCTCATTCCCAAAAAAAAAGGAAGGAAGCAGCAGGTGTTATCTCTGCAATGTCCGGATCCGGCATCAAAACCTCCCTGGATGTAAAATCATCAAGGATAATCTTTTGAACCTTTATTCCAAATTATGATCCTATGATTCAATGACTGTCCAAAGAGTGTCCCACCCAGAACCCCCCCTACCCTATCCCTGTTACTCTGCATTTCCCATGACTAATCTGTCTAAACTGCACAACCCTGGACACGGGGCAATTAGCATGGCCAATCCACCTAACCTGCACATCTTTGGACTGTGGTGGGAAACCGGAGCAAGCCCATGTCAGCACAGAGAGAATGTGCACACTCCATGTACACAGTTGCCTAAGGCTGGAATCAAACCCAGGGCTCTGGCGCTGTGAGGCAGCAGTGTTAACTATTGAGCCGCCATGCTACCCGTGGCACATGCTATAGAGGCCTAAGTTCAAATCCCACACTAACAGCTTGGGGAATTTAAATTCAAGCAATTGTACAAATCTGGAATTTAAAAATCTCAGTAATGATGGTTGCAGAACTATTGGATTAGCCTAAAAACGTCTGGCTTATCAATATCATTCAGAGAATTACGGCTGCTATTCTTAAACATGAGTGCAGACCCATAGAAATGTAATGAATTCTTAACTGGTCTGCGGAATTGCATTGCAATCCACTTAGTTGGTCAAATTATTACTAAAATGTTGAATAACCAGATTGACCACATAGCTTTGCTTCAGACACATGACAATTATTGCATTTCTATCGCAAACGTTCTCCTTTCAGTATAAGAAAAAGAAAAAAAATCCATGAATTATCATTTATATTGTGAATTATACCTACACTGTTCTCATGCATCAGCAGTTCATTATTCCCATCCATCTCCACAAATTCATCACATTCATAGTTTTTAAATCATATGAGTCTCTTAATCATATTGTTGATAACTTATCACCTGGGTAATGTTCCCTGTTTGGGAAGAATTGATCCCAGGTCACTTGTTGCTGCAGTGTTGTTGTTCTATTTTTGAGGTGCTGTTGACCTCTGGTTGGTCTGTGCTTCATGCAGATGTTGAGATAACATCTTCCTGATCAGCTGGCTGCAAATGTCTGTTGTGCATTATTAGTTGTGTATATGTGCCTCTAGTTACAACCATGTCTCAATATCTGGCCATTCACTTCCACATTATAAAATTGAGGTCTCAACTGCTCTACACAGGTCCCAATTCAACCTGAGCTGACTCTCATTGAAAGTATTAAAGATTTTTACTGTGACTGGCTCTCCAATACTCAACATTGGTTGTGGTTTGGCAGTCTTCAGGAGGGTCATTTCAATGCCATCTCTATATTCCCCATTAACGGTTGTGACCACAGGAGAGTCCTTGATGTTTTCAGGCCATTCTTACATCTCTACCTTTGCAGCTCTTGGAGAGTTACATCTTGTTGGGTAGTTCACTTTAATCAGCAAAGTCCTTCTGTGTTATATTCAGTGTCTCTGCTGCGTTGATTTTTTTATTCACATATATTATCTGCAGGCTGCTGCTCCATATTAGATCTCAAAGAGTTCACAGCCTATCATGGAATGTTCTACTTTCTTTTAAGACACTGCTGTTTTTGACAGCATGTCAGCCATGTAGATTTTTCTGTTGCGTTGTGTTGCATCCAGATGATACCTCTGTAATTGGAGGAACATTCTTTGCAAGTTCTTTGGAGCAGATAGTAGCTGCCTGAGGAAAATATATTGAAGCTTATGACTGGATTCGACTTTAAAGTTTTCAAGAAGATTTGTAGCTCGGGTTATGAACGAGGTTGTAGACATGCTTGCCGAGCCTGTGTGTTTGGTTGCAAGCGTTTCATCACTTGTTGTTTATATGCCTCAGTTTGCTGGGATGGTTGGTATTACTTCTGGTTTTGTATCTCAGTGTTTTGTATGCTGGGTCTAATTCAATGTGTTAGACTCGACTGCCACTTTGTCTTTTCCAAGCATGAATGTTCATAAGCAAAGACAAGGCCTAAACACTCTTTCTTGATATGAATACAGCAATCTTCTGCTGATGTTAACTCCCTGGCAGCTAATGCAACTGGTTGTCCTTCTGCCTTAGGATTGCTCTGAATCTTGTCTTGCTGATATCACACTGCAGGGTGATTTCAATATTTACCTCTAGTATTTCAGTTTCTGATGTCACCATGCCTAGTAGCTTGATTTTAGTGAATGCCACTTCTTGTTCTGCGTCCCAGTACAAATGCACATTCTTGGCTTAATGATTCACACTCTGATGACAACTGAGCAAGAATTTTGCTAAAACTAATTCAACAAATTGTTGCACTGCTTTTACATCTGTTGCCTGCTACATCACTGCTACAACTCTCAACTTCTCGGAATCTGAGCAAAAACGTATTGCTGTCAGTGAGTGACTTATATACTGTGTTCAGTTTTAGGTCCATCTGGTAAGCATTAGTTAATTGTCACTATAGATTTTGATCATGGTCAGTAACGGCTCTGTTATTGTGTCTCTTCATTCGTAATCTAGCAGATCATCGAGTGTAGTTTACACCCTGGCAAAATCACTATCAATCTCATGCTGTGTGCAGTGGTTCTGCACTGAATCAGAGGAAATGCCAAACCATGTGCACAATTATCTGTATCTCACAAACAGTAGCCAAAATGTATCTAGAAAACTACCGCTTTCAACCAGCTTCACTTGTCAATGACCAACCTTCACATCAAGGGTACTGACTATTTTTGCCTTTGAAAGTTGTAGCAAAATTCCGACAGATTTGCATAGTTATTGAGATCTAGTCAGAGCTTAATTCAGATCTTTTAGATCAATGTTTACTTTCAGTTTCCAGGTTGTTTCACTGCTATCATGCTGCTAATCCATTCTGCAGGGGTTGTCGCTTCCTTGATTACTCCTTTCTTTCTAGTTCTTCTATCCTGACTTTCTGGCTAGTCATAGTGTTACAGAGTTGTACAGTCGGGAAACAGACCCTTCCGTCCAACTCGTCCGCGCTGACCAGATATCCTAAACTGATCTAGCCCCCTTTGCCAGTGTTTTAGCCCATATGCCTCTAAACTTTCCTACTCGTGTACTCATCCAGATGCCTTTTAAATGCCACCACCACCTCCTCTGGCAGCTTGTTCCTTTCACGCACCGCTTTCTATATGAAAAAGTTGCACCTCAGGTCCATTTTAAATCTTTCTCCTCTTGCGTTAAACGTATGCCCTCTAGTTTTGGACTCCCCTATCCTTGGAAAAAGGCTAATCACCATATTCATGGCTCCCATGATTTTATATAACTCTATAAGGTCAACCTTCAGCCTCCAATGGTCCAGGAAAAAAGCCCTGGCCTATTCAGCTTCTCCCTATAGCTCAAACCCTTCGACCTTGGCAACATCACCGTAAATCTTTTCTGACACTTTTCAAATTTAACAACATCATTCCTGTAGCAGGGAGTCCAGAATTAAATGCAGTATTCCAAAAGTGGCCTCACCAATGTCCGGTCCCAACATTACGTCCCAACTCCTATACTCAACGCACTGAGCAATAAAGGCAAGCAAACTAAAACACTCCATTGTCTACCTGCAACTTCACTTTCAAGGCATATGACCCACTCCCCAAGGTCTCCTAGTTTGGCAACACTCCCCAGGGCCCTACCATTAACTGTATAAGTTCTGCCCTGATTTGCCATACCAAAATGCAACACCTCACATTTATCTAAGTTAAACTCCATGTGCCAAGCCTCGGCCTATTGGCCCATCGGATCAAAATCCTGTTGTACTCTGAGATAACCTGCTTCACTGTCCACTAATCATCAATTTTGATGCCATCTGCAAATTTACTAACCATCCCCCTTATATTCACATCCAAATCATTTACATAAGTGATGAAAAGCAGTGGACCCAACACCGATCCTTGTGGCACGCTGCTGGTCATAGGCCTCCAGTCTGGAAAACAATCCTCTACCACTAACCTCTGTCTCCTACCTTCAAGTCAATTTTGTATCCAATTTGCTTGATCCCTGTGAATTCCATGAGATCTAACCTTGCTGACCAGTCTACCATGTCGAACCTTGTCGAACGCCTTGCTGAAGTACATATAGACAACGCTCTGCCTTCATCAATCTTCTTTGCCACCTCTTCAACAGAGTCAATCAAGTTAGTGAGACATGATTTCCTGTGCACAAATCCATGTTGACTACCCCTAAACAGTCTTAGTCTTGAGGGCATTTTTAACTTTCCTCAGCAGATTCTGAATTTGTCTTCCACTTTCCTCTGTTTAGATAATATTCTCCAGGAACTCATGTGAAACCAGGAAACTCATTGCTGTACTCTTCTATGATCAGTTTCACAGTCAATAGTTTAGTGTGCTGTGACATGTTGTAAATCTCTTTTAGCATGTTAAGGGTTACCATCAAAGTTATAGACTGGTTCTTGCTGAGATGAGTTGTTTTTGCTCTTTGATCAGGATAAGTTGACCTATTGTCCTGTGTATGGTTCCATCACTGAGCCTCAAACTTACTTTCAAGAGCTTCATTTTTGGATCACCATGTTGACCGACTTCACACAAGTCTGTGAAGTTCATAATGCTGCATGATGGACTGGTATCTGACTATGTGTTGGCATTGGGTAGCACAATGGCTCAGTGGTTAGCACTGCTGCCTCATAGTACTAGGGACCCAGGTTCAATTCCAGTATCAGGCAACTGTCTGTATGGAATTTGCACATTCTCCCCATGTCTGCATGGGTTTCCTCCCAGGGTCCAAAGATGTGCAGGTTAGGTGGATTGGCCATACTGAATTGCCCATAGTGTACAGGGATATGTAGAGTAGGTGGGTTACAAGGGGATGGGTCTGGATGGGATTCTCTGAGGTTTGGTGTGGACTTGTTGGGCAAAGGGCCTGTTTCCACGCTGTAGGGATTCTATGATGTTCTCCTTCTGCAATCATCATTCCAATAGCCACAGACTGTTTGTCACTTTTCAACCTGACTACATCATACAACAGTTTGGTTCAGGGTGATTCATTAAAATCTTGGCTGATATCTCTCCAGTGACCATCTGTACTTACTTATCGTGTTTTCTTCTATCTAAAGACTTGTGTGCACAATTATTTGGTTTCTTGCAGCTTTCACCACACTGGACATGCTATCTTTTCCTTTGAAATATTTACAAACTGACTTTATCCATGTCCTTTTTTGTCTTTTCAGCCTGGAATACCTATCAGCATAACACAAGGCATTTTTTTCTCTGCCTTGACTATGCTCTAGCAGCTGATTTACAACCTCTGCACATGTCAATCACTTTCCTGAGCATACATTTATTTTCTCTCACTAAATATGCTGTCACTGCAGCATCTCTTATGTCTAATGCATCCTATATTTAATTAGGTAATCTTTAGTTGTACAAATTCACAGCATCCTGAAGGCTGTGTTAATGAGGTCACATTTGATCAATGGATTATTTTGCACCTTAGGCCCAAATATTGAACTCATGCATTTCATTAAATTGTGTTCAAATTGTGTTCAAAGTCTGCATTCAAACTTTCCACCTTTTTGCTTGTTTGTATTTTGGAGAGATTTAGCATGAAATACATATTGTGACAGTCTCTCTCCAAGAAATGATTTTAAAAAAGTAGCTACTCAAAGCTATTCTTGTTTCTTAATTAAATTTGTCACAATTTTGCAATTTTACCATTGAGAGTAGAAAAACTTGCAGTGCAGCTTCCAATCACCTTTCATTTTGACCAGCAGCCACCATATCTCACCCTTTCATCTGTGTCTTGCTTCTTTATTTCATTTCAGTTGCTTTTAGCAGTTTTCAACAACTCTGAACATTCCTGCAATCCTCTTTTAGAAGCTTTGCTTCTATACAGCTCTTCAGCACTCAATCTCAGCTCCACTCTGACACCACGTTAAGAGCTGACAGGACACAATATTGCCTTTTCTGTGTCTTTATTTAACTGGAAGTGAGATGGATATCTTCAGTGAGTGCCTTATAGTAGCAGTCACATGACTATGGCAAGCCAGGAAGCACGCATATCTATCCCAAGCAAGCATTTTTCTCAGAGATAAAAGGTACTGCAGATGCTGGAGAATCCGAGATAACAAGCATGGGGCTGGATGAACACAGCAGGTCAAGCATTTTTCTCGACTGGTACCTCATTATCACGTTAATCATTCACACCTTGCACCATAAACATTCAGCGGCAGCAGTTGCATTTCAGCAGATCACTAAGGCTCCTTCAGCAACATATTCCAAGCCTTAACTTCTACCACAGCACAGTGGCTCACTGGCTCAGCACTACTGCCTCACAGCACCAGGGACCCAGGTTCAATTCCAGCCTCAGGCAACTGTCTGTGTGGAGTTTGCACATTCTCCCTGTGTCCGTGTGGGTTTCCTCCCACACTCTGATTATGTGGATTGGCCATGCTAAAGTGTCCAGGGATTTGCAGCCTAACCATGGGAAACAGGGTTACAGAGATAGGTTGGGGGGGCGTGAGTCTTGGTGGGATGCTCTTCAGAAGGCTGTTGTAGACTTGATGGGCTGAATGGCCTGCTTCCACATATATGAGTCAAAGGGGAGCAACCCCAAGGATATTTTTCATCCTGTCTTGGAATGAAATCACTGTTCCTTTAATGTTGCCGGATCAAAACCTGGAACGCCCTGCCTAACAGTACTGTGGGTGTACCCACACTGCAGGAACAGCAGTGGCTCAAGATGGCAGCTCATTGCTACCTTTTCAAGGGCAATTGGGGATGGGAAATAAATGCTGACCTTACTAATGGTGCTCATATTCCATGAACAAAATAAACCTGTATTACATTGTAGTGAGATTAACAATTCAATCAATGTAGTGTGGTCGCCTATTTCTGAGTTATCACCTTCAAGTACAATAAAACCAGTAGTCACGCGGGGAACGGAGATGGAAATTTTGGCAAAAAGTGGACCCAAAACCTTTATTTCACTTTGGCATATTTTTTCCAGTTGAACTTAGTTAAAGGCCAACATTAAACATCAATATTGGTATTAAAATTATCTTCATGAGAAAATCTAGGCTTTTGGCTCTTTCACACATTAATTTCACATTAGAATTGCTATAATTAATTCATATTGGTACAAAATGATTAAAATGAAAGAAATATTAAGCTCGTTTTAATTAGGAAGTTGTAATAGTAAATGGCACGTATGGGGGAAGACTGCCAAACCAGCAAGGACAGTTTAATTTGTTGATTCTACAGACATTTCTCTCACAACACAAATACTACATTCCCAACACATTGCAAGTTGATAGTTACAGCGAATTACATGTGAGCTGGTAGATGCAAAATAATATGGTATTCAGCACTATCCTCAGTTTAACCAACAGAATAAATAATACATACTTGTATGAGGCACCATTAGAAGTAAATTATTTAACTTGTCACAAAAGTGGTTGGGATTCCAATTCTCACAATCATCTAAAAAGATTTAATTGTGGGTATTTTGTGACAGCGCAGCAAGCCGCAATGTTATATCAGATGAAAATGTACCTTTTGGATTTTGACAGCACCAGTATCACAAGCACAAAAGGGGTCAATTGATTTTTCCTCTACTTTTTAGAATGGCTATGACATCAGTGAGTTGAAGAAACCTCTGCGAGCAAGTCTGTCTCAATCTTCATCAATAATGACTGCTCCTCTGGTAAAGGCCTCTCCTGAATCACGAGAAGAGAAACCACTCAGCCTGAAAACTCACCCAAACATGATCTTTTCTGAGACAATTCAATCCAATACTCCAGACTTCAAAAACTATGTGGCCCGGATTATTTGGGATGCAGATAATGATCTGAGAGCAATTCCCGAGGACACAGTGCATGTATACTGCTTCGAAGGACGAGGCTCACTTGCAGGGAGCCTCAGCTCAATGGACACCTCCAATGTCGATGAGGACTTGAATTATGATTACCTCAGAGACTGGGGCTCAAA
This sequence comes from Ginglymostoma cirratum, assembly GCA_024137785.1. NCBI lineage: Eukaryota > Metazoa > Chordata > Chondrichthyes > Orectolobiformes > Ginglymostomatidae > Ginglymostoma > Ginglymostoma cirratum. The sequence continues at coordinate 2,133,610 of JAHRHZ010000075.1, read as the reverse complement.
GTTTGACAAATTGAAAGAATTTTGTTCCCAGAAACAGAGCAATGGGGTGTAATAGAAAAAGTGTTATCTATAATCACTGAGGTATTTGAAAATCCTACCCAATCATTGGAAAGATCATTTCATGGTCTCCTTTGCATACTTTTGTTCAACTAATTAGAAATATTGAGATAAGAGATATATAAGAGATAAACTGCAAGTTGTGCCTCTTCTCAAATAGACTATGAAACGACAGTATTCATTGTGTTCTAATCTGTTTGCAGCCATTCATCCTGGCAGTGAAGGATTATTTTGTTTCTGTATACCGTACTTGTATTACAGCTTTACAAGGGGCATTCTGGTAGTTCCTGACAGTAATAATTAAACAAGATGACATATAATGGCCATAGATTTTTATCTTGCTGGCTCTATTGGAGTAAGGGCTGTGGGAGACAGTAGCCAAAGATCATGTTTAGTCCTGCGTAATCAATGATGAATGTTCACAAGGCAACTGATCTTCCAAATGATTTCTGACACATATGTTATTCCTTTAAAAGGAAAGTTGTAAAATGCAAAATAATTGTTCCAGTATTGGAAACTCAGATGCCACTAATTATGTCGTTTAAATTATACCGATCTTCCTGATGAACGTAAATCCTATTCCACATCACTTTAGTAAGAGGATATGTTATGTGAAATGTGAATATCATTTTTAGTGTTAACCACAACTCATAATCAAATACTTTCTGAAATTCACCAACTTCAAATTGTGCTTTTATACATTTGAGACTGCTATTCCTCGGAAAATCAGTATGAGCGCAAATCAGTAATGTCCTGTTTTGAAAAGTTAAGTTATTTTTGTACTATATTTTCTTTGAGATGACTATGGTACTTTAAATATTACTTTTAGATGTATTTATTTTGTGCATGTACGTTGTCTGTGTTGAACTGAATTTTATTGTATTATGATTGTTTTGTTGCAACTGATTAGTAATGCATGGTGCTCTGACATACAAATCCAACCTGAATATTAGACTGTTACTGAGATTTACTAATGGGAATGCAAAGCCTTACCATGATAAGTTTAGTTGTACTACGGCATTGAAGGAATAATTCCACAGATGTAGAAGCGGATGCTGTAATTCATTTCTTAAATGCAACAACTGGCCAAGTGAATGACAGAGGCACCATGGCAACAAAGATAATTTTTCAAAAGTAATGGATTAAGGAAAAGTTACTGCCAAAAGTGAATTGGAACTAATATTTTGAGAACTATGCATGATCCCTGAGTGTGACAGTATACTTTCAACTAAGGTTAGAATAAACAAAATTTATAACTATTTCCCTCTCTTTTCCTCTCAACTTCTGTGCATTCCATGTATCAGGAACAGGAGACGCACTTCCTCCTCTCAGGCCTCTGCCAGTGTTACTCAGAACCTATTCATCAGAAGATTTCCAGCATCTTCCAATTGTCATCACCGACTATATGGAGATTGACCAGATCTTATCTGTTGCTTCCTTGTGACTGTATTCGAGTGAGTCAAATGTCCTGTAAATGTATAGCTGCTTTCAGTCTTTCTGCGGCAAATGTCTCAGAGATACTCCATCCAAAGATAAATAACTCTTAAATCAATACCAGCACGAAAAAATGAAAATAAGTCATCATTCGTGTTTAAAAGATTTTAATAAAGTTTTAATAAATTTAGACAATAATGTAGTGATTATATTAGTAGACTCGTAATCCAGAGAGCGTTAATTCAAATTCTACAGTTGCAGTTTGAGAACTTGAATACAGTTTCCAAAGGTTGGAATTAAAAAGCTGTTGTTGGCAAAAGTAACAATAAAATGGGCCATAAGATTGTAAGAAATAGGATCTGGAGTAGGTGCTTTGGCCCATCAAGCCTGCTCTGCCACTTAACAAATTCATGGTTGATCTGATTGTGCCTTTAGGTCCGCTTTCCTGTCTGCCACCACACCAACCAAAATATCTCTCTAATCCAGCCTTGAATATATTCAACCACCCAGCCCCACTGCTCAAGAGGGAAGAGAAATTCAAAGATTAACAATCCTTTGAAAGAAGAAGTTCCACCTCAACTCAGTCTTAAATAGGATTTACTTTATTTTGAAACTGCATCTTCTTCTCCCAGATTCCCAATGTCTCAGCATCTAGTATGTCAAGCCATCTCAAAATATTAGACATTACATTAGTTTTATCTGTCATTGTTCCAAATTCCAATAGGTATAGGCCAAATCTGTTCACTCTTTCCTCAGTAGACAACTCCTTCATCCCAGGAACCAACCTCATGAGCTTCCTCCAACAAAGGCATATCCCTCCTTAAACAAGAAAATCAAAACTCGACTTTGCGTCTGGTTTCACCAATGCCCTGTTGAAGTGTCACAAGACTTACCTGTGTCTGACTTGTAATAAAGGCAAACATTCCATTTGTCTTCCTGATTATTTGGTTTACTTACACTAACATTTTCTGATTCGTGTACACGGACTACCAGATCCATCTGTACTGTTGTATTCTGCAGTCTCTTTGCATTTAAATGATATACCTCTTTTCTGTTCTATTCTATTCTATTCTATTCCATGTGAGGTTGATAACCTCAAATTTTCCATACAATATTCCATCTCCAAATCTGTACAAACTTACATAATCCATCTATATCCCTTTGCAGACTGTTTGCATTCTCCTGACAACTTTGCTCCAGGGAATGCTTCCATTCTTTGCAACTACTTTAAGACCTTGGGATGCAGGCATCAGTTTAAGAGACTTCTCAGCCTTTAAGTCCTATTCATTTTGCGAGCACATTTTCTGTAGTGAATGTACCTTTTGTCTAACCCACACCCCTCTGTATTTTGACTCCTCTTGGGACAACATTTGTGTCTACTATTGTGATTGTAGATACAAAGTACTTTTCCAAAGTCTGTACAATTTCCTTTATCATGTTATAAATTCCCCAGTCCCATCATCTAAGGGATGAATGCTCACTTTAGCTACCCTATCATTTATTTATACTTGTGGATATTTTTACTGTGTTTTTATATTTCTCAGTCATTTTCTCTCATAGGTATTCAATAGAAAGTCAATACCTCAGTAAAAGATGTAATTTATTTCCCAGGATTTTCTTAGGAAGCACTGCTGTCAAATAAAGAGTCATTAGTTGATCCTACAGTTCTGGAATTAATTGACCCCTCCATCTCTTATGTGATGCCTTTGGTGTCTTTCTGCTCTTCTTTCTCTCAGAGAACCCCTCATCGCCGGAGACGATACATTTGTAAATCTTCATATTGAGCAGATGGTGACTACCCATCAGCAAAGATAGCAGCCATGTGGAACAGAAAGAAAACATGTCTAAGATCTGCTATGACCTTATCAAATGGCAGAGCAGGACTGGAAGGCTGAATGGTCTACTTCTACTCCTATGTCCTATCTTCCTATACTGTATGCCTATACCTCCAATTTCTCCTTTTTTTTAAGTCTTCTTTTGCTGTTTTCTAAAATGTTCCCAATATACAGGGCCATGATTGAATCAACTGGTTTACCAGTGTACCTTAGGAAAGGAAACCAGCCGTCTTTTGTAACCCAGAATAATTTGGGAATGAAATGCCAGCCTTGCCACTGATGCTCACAACGCAAAAAAAGAATTAAAGAAAATGCAGAATTGGTGATAGCATGTTGTTTCTATTTTCAGTTATGTCTTTGGAAAAATGTCAATTATACAGCTACAGCACCAGAATATCCTGTGTTGTGCGAGTAGATGATTTTCCATTTTAAACATAAGTGAGAAGAAAACCAGTACTTAACATGTTACAAATAATTAAGAACTGTGGATGCTGGAAATCTGAAACAAAAACAAAAGTCGCTGGAGAAACTCAGCAGATCTGGTAGCATCTGCGGACAGAAAACAAAGTTAACATTTTGAGTCCAGTGACCATTCTCATTTCTGAAGAAGTGTCTCTGGACTCGAAACATTAACTCTGCTTTCTCTCCACAATGCTTCCAGACCTGCTTAGTTTCTCCAGCAATTTCTGTTTCATTTTACAAACGTACTTCTGTAAACTCTCGTGTATTTTGAGGCAGTGACCAGCTGGTGGCTCTGCAACGACACCTTACTTCCACCCACTCAATTCACAGGGCCCGAATAACAGCGGTTTCTCAGTTCCTATTTAAAAACAACGCCCAGTTATTTTTTGCAAACAGTTTTTGTTGGTTAACTTCTGAAAGATTCCTTTCTCGTTGATAAGTAAATGTGGAACAGACGTCTAAATTGTAGTACTATGTAACACCCACAATATGTTTCGGCTTCAGACAAAGAATAGTTTCGAGAAAACAGGTACAGTGAGGCGCTTATTTACAGGTTCTGGTCCTTTACAGGAACATGGAAAGAGCAAAAGCCCAAATAAAACAGAGCTCTGAGAGCAACAGTACAGAGAAAGCACCAGGGGAATAGGCAAAGAGTAGGAGCAGAGCATAAAAAGTGGGATCGCTTGTGCGAATAAGGGAGGAGGGCAGAGCACAATAAGAGCAGACAACACATTCTGCTGCACTCTGTCTCTCTAATTCCCCCTTTTTCTCCATTCATTCAATGTGTCCATCTCTCTCATCTCCTTTTCTGACCTTTTCCACACCCTCAACTGCCTGGGTAAAGTATGCTCTGAACTCCCTTAGCCTGAATACAGCCACTTGGTGCTGGCATTCTGGGTGATATCTAATTGAGTTAACTGGGTCTCGCCCAGCTGTTGGAAAGCAAGAGCCCTGTGTCACCACAGGTAGGAACAGTCTATGGTACATAGTGCCTCTCAGGCTTTTAATTGAACAGAAGGTGGAGATCCCTGGGATTGAGGACCCTGGGAGCAGACGCTCCACTTACTAGCCCACCAGTCAGCAATTTGAGGCTGGCAGCTGTATCGAAGGGCAATGTCCTCCAGCGAGCTGCTACCAATGTAACTATCCAAAGCCCACACTGCATTCTAATGTTGAGGGCCTTGATCAGGTAGAGTCCTTTAAACAAGGAATACACCCCATCCCACAAGGACTGCAAGCAGCCCCATACAGGTTTGTTTGCCTTGTTACCACGCCCCACACCACCCACCAACCGTCACTGCATTCGATACCAGCAACAACTGGACGAGGCCCTTCTGGGGGATCCATTGGCCAATTAAGGGCCTCAGTTGGTAGCGGGTTGAGGAGCTCATCCGTGGTCGGTCTCAATGGAGACTGAGTTGAGATGGACATGGGAAAGTGGCAGGGACCCCACCTCCCACCACCAAAGGGGAGAGCTTATATTCCACACTGTGTGGAATAGCACAAGGTAACAGCAAGCTTAAAAGAAAGTAAACAATCTATCAATCATAATATAAGCAGCAAAAAAGGAGCAAAACAACTCACAACAAGTTTCAGAAAATACAGTCAAACCAGACAGCATGCTCTTGACCAGTGTTTCAACAAAAAGCACTACAGGAATCTGGAAACAGATGCTGCAAAGTAGCTTTGATACATATGTAAGTTTTATATTCAAATATAGAATGTATTCCTATCAACTGTAGTGTCCACAAGTCAGTTTTACTTTGAACAAATAAAAGCAACCTATTGCAGATCATGGAAATCTGAAATAGACCGAAAGTGCTGAATAAACATAGCAGCATCTGTGGAGAGAGAAAAGGCATCAATGTTTCAAGGCCAGAATTACTATTCTCCAAACTGGAAAGGAGAAATACCGGACACAAAACGGTAACTCTTTCTCTCTCTACTGACACTGCCAGACCTGCTGAATTTCTCCAACAATTTCTGCGTCTGTCACTTTGAACAAGTTTTGTTTGTTTATTTATGAAAATCTTCAATGGAGCTGAATATGAACATTTGAAAAGTACACTTCGAGGTTTCCAAGATATACAAACATGAGTTTCAGTTCAACATGATTTTTGAAAGCTCATGAAACATAAATTTAAGTTACAACGACTACAATTACAATATAACAGAAAAAAATTCACAATCCATGATTTAAACTGTAAACTTAAACATCAACATTTAATTTTTCCTTACTTTTCAAAAAAGTATTTTCTGTTTTCCAAAATCCAAAAGACTCGTGCACAGATTGCTTTTCTCAATTCAAAGTTGCTTAATTATAATTATTCACTTGAAATGAGATTGTCCTTATAATTTTTTTCAGCTCTGCTTTATTAAATTTGCTTAATTTCTACTCGTAGATTATTTTTTAGCAAAAAATTCTTTGAATTGTCAGAAGTAGGTTTAACTCCCTCCTTTCCTATCCTGTTTAGTAGCAGAATGTGAGGAGCTCTCAACCTACATCTTTCAAAGAAAGGCAGGTGGTGAGCTTTTATGTGTTCAGTAGAGAAAATTGTAAGTTGGAAAAAATGCCAAGAAATGCAAATAGCTACACCATTTCTAAGCAATGACTGACCATCACAGACTGTGCCATAGTTTGTACCACTTTATATGTGTTGATTACTAATGTATGTAAGAGGTTTCAAACAAAATGTAGTTCAAACGCTGTTGCAAGTATAATTGTAAGTCTTTTTTCTACACAATAAAATGTTCCTATTTCTTGCCATTATTGATAATCAATGAAATACCATTGCCAATTTCCTTTAAGCTTTTTAATGGTCATATAGTAACATCATATAGTAACTCAATTAATACATGAAAGTATATCAGATTGAGCAGAAGTTTTGGTTTTACCTTATGGACAACCAGATACAACTATATCCAAACTGAAAGTTCCTACATTATAATTGCGGCCTTGTGACATAATGATTTTGGATTTGTTAACTGCCATTATTTCTTTTGGTTCTCGTACTGATAGATAAAAGAGCTAACATTATAAAATAGTGTTTTTTAGTTTAACAGGTTAATGGATGGCACAAAAGCTAGCAGTTCTTAAACAATAAGCTCCAACAATAAGTCCATGTCGAGCATAATCCCAAACTAATCTAGTCCCACCTGCCTGCATCTGGCCCATATCCACGTAAACATTGTGCTTGCCAAATTCAATCTGTGCTACAAGTTCATTTACTTTGTTTTGCATCCTGCATACATTTAAATACTATACCTTCAGTCCTGCAGCGACTGTCCCCTTCTCATAGCTGTCCCTTTACCTGCTGTGCATGACGTTAGATTTCTGACCCTTTCCATTCGCGCTGTCCTGTTACTGGTTCTGAAAACTTCAACCTCTGCTGAGCCTTCCCCACCTTTAACTTTTTTACCATAATTTTCCATGAAACTGAACCCACACTCCCAGTATTTAGTTTAAAGCCTATCCACAGTTCTATTAATGCAATTCACCAGGTCCCAACGTGATTCAGGTCGAGCCCATCCCATCTGAACAGCTTCTTCTTCCCTAGTACTGCTGCCAATGTCTCATGAATTTGAACCTATTTTTCCCACACCAATCTTTGAGCCAAACATTATCTCTTTAGTCTTGTTGATCCTGTGCCAATTAGCTTGTGGTTCAGATTGTAACCCAGAGATTACCACCTTTTTGGTTCTGCTTTTGAATTGGCCCCTTGTGGCCACTCATACTCTCTCAGCAGAATATCTTTCGTCTTTCTACCAATATCATGGACCATGAAAACTGAATCTTTTCCCTCCCACTCCAAGTTCCTCTGCAGCCCAGAAGAGATATCGTGAAACTGGGTGTCAGTCAGGCAACACAACCTTCAGGACTCTTGATCCTGGCCATAGAGAATAGTGTCTATTCCCTACTGTACTATCCCAATTATCAGTACATTTCTCTTTTCTCCCCTCTCTTGATGGCTCCCTGTATCACAGTGCTATGGTCAGTGTGATCATCCTCTCTACCGCCCAACTCTCATCCATACGCAAAGCAAGAATGTCAAACCTGTTTGACAAGTTCAAGGGCTGAGTCTACCTTGTGGATCCCTCTACTTGACTTACTCACAGCCACACCTTACGGTTCCTGACCACTGACTGAATTTAAGGTAGTTAATCTACGGGCTGTCACTGCCTCCTGAAACACAGCGTCCAGGTAACTCTCCCCATCGTCGATAGTTGCAGTGTTCGAACTCAGACCACCAATCATCAACCCCGAGTTGGAGTTCCTCAAGCAACAGACATCTGCAACAGATGGGGTCACTAAGAACTACAATAGGTTTCACCAGCTCCTACATCATACAGGTACAACACATTGCCTGGCCTAGCATCTCTATTGTAATTACTTCGTTCTTGATTTGATTTTTAAAAATTTTGTACTGGTCTTTTAGTTAACAACTGTTTATATTTCCCCTATTTACTTCAATCTGAAAGTCACCTGTAAAGATAGTCAATTAGTAGCTATCACCAACCAATGAATTTATGGTTTATTTGTGTCACTCTTTCGTGCTGGGTCCCTGATCCTGGGCTTCAACTTATCCTGTTAAAAAAAATCCTTACAAACTATGAGCCCAAAAAAACAAACAAAAACACCTCTTCCCCTCTGCACTGAATTTTCACATTGCCTCTAAATTCTCCAAACTATATATTCACTCGTGCTGTCTCACTGAGGAATGAGATCTCCCCTTCCTGACCATATGAAGCTTACTCTAACCTGCACAAATCACCACTAAGTTAATTTGAAATTGTCAATCTCGGTCCTGCACCGATTCAGTGGAAGTTTCTAACATGCAGTGAAGATTCTGTTCCTTGCAAATAGAATACATGTCTTAAGTGCATTGCTGAATGCAAAGTCTTGGCCACTCTGTCTACTTCCCTCATTTAAAAAATATATACGACATTATTCAGAACCTTCTCTCAAAATCAAAGAAAACATCCACCTTTATGATGATATATCGAAAAAAAAAGCCGCAACCAATGAAGAAGTGGGGAGGAGAAGCTTCATCAATTGGAAACCAGGAGGAAGAGGAATACTGAAAAAAGGTGCGGCGCGCGCTGTCGGCGGTAGGGGGCGCTCGTCTCGCGCAGGATCCGGGGAAAGCTCGATGGGCCGGTCGGCGGACCGGAAGGCGGCCTACGTGACCCGGCAGTGGTTCCCAGCAGCGGTTGTAACCCGGTAGTGATCTCAGGAAGGTCTGTGTGTGAGTTATTGTCCGGCTCATCCTGAGAGTAAGTCAATGATCATTCATTTGTAAAAACACCGCACTTATTCGGTGTTTCATTAAACTCGGCGTGTCTGTGCGGCGATAGAGAGGGATCTGTAATTGTTGGTGGAGTGAGGTTTTTCTCAGTAACTTTATTTGGAGCCAGGTTGCAGGCCCAGTCACATTGTTTTCACTGCAGCAGGGGATAACGGTCTCTGTCTGAGTTTTGATGCCGATGTTTGTCTGGCCTGTTGTTTTAACCACACTTCAGTAAATTAACGGAATGTTTGTAGTCATTCAGACTCTCCAAATGCATGTGAGGAGATAACAAGTACTGCAGATGCTGGAGAATCCGAGATAACAAGGTGTGGAGCTGGGTGAACACAGGCCAAGCAGCATCATAGGAGCAGGAAAGCTTGACGTTTCGGGCCTAGACCCTTCATCCGAAATAGGGGAAGGGAAGAGGGTTCTGAAATAAATAGGGAGAGAGGGGGAGGCGGATAGAAGATGGATAGTGGAGAGGAGACAGACAAGTCAAAGAGGCGGGGATGGAGCCAGTAAAGGTGAGTGTAGGTGGGGAGGTAGGGAGGAGATAGGTCAGTCCAGGGAGGATGGTATTAGGGCACATGGTATTGGGGGCAAAATACTGACTTGGATTGAAAATTGGCTGGCTGACAGGAAGCAAAGAGTAGTGATAAACAGGTCCCTTTCAGAATGGTGGGTGGTAACCAGTGGGGTACCGCAAGGTTCGGTGCTGGGACTGCAGTTGTTTACAACATACATTAATGATATAGATGAAGGCATTAAAAGTAATATTAGCAAATTTGCTGATGACACAAAGCTGGGTGGCAGTGTGAAATCTGAGCAGCATGTTATGAGAATACAGGGTGACTTGGTCAGGCTAGGTGAGTGGGCGGATGCATGGCAGATGCAGTTTAATGTGGACAAACGTGAGGTTATCCACTTGGTGGCAAGAACAGGAAGGCAGATTACTACCTAAATGGAGTCAAGTTAGGTAAAGGGGAAGTACAACGAGATCTAGGTGTTCTTGTACATCGGTCAATGAAAGCAAGCATGGAGGTACAGCAGGCAGTGAAGAAAGCTAATAGCATGCTGGCCTTCATAACAAGAGGAATTGAGTATAGGAGCAAAGAGGTCCTTCTGCAGCTGTACAGGGCCCTGGTGAGATCGCACCTGGAGTATTGTGTGCAGTTTTGGTCTCCAAATTTGAGGAAGGACATTCTTGCTATTGAGGGAGTGCAGTGTAGGTTCACGAGGTTAATTCCCGGAATGGCGGGACTGTCATATGTTGAAAGATTGGAGCGACTGGGCTTGTATACACTTGAGTTTAGAAGGATGAGAGGGGATCTGATTGAGATGTATAAGATTATTAAGGGATTGGATACTCTGGAGGCAGGGAGCATGTTTCTGCTGATGGGTGAGTCCAGAACCAGAGGACATGGTTTAAAAATAAGGGGTAGGCCATTTAGAACAGAGTTGAGGAAAAACTTCTTCACCCTGAGAGTGGTGGATATATGGAATACTCTGCCCCAGAAGGCAGTGGAGGCCAAGTCTCTGGATACTTTCAAGAAAGCGATGGATAGAGCTCTTATAGATAATGGAATCAAGAGTTATGGGGATAAGGCAGGAACAGGATACTGATTGTGGATGATCAGCCATGATCATAATGAATGATGGTGCTGGCTCGAAAGGCCGAATGGCCTACTCTTGCACCTGTTGTCTATTGTCTATTGTCCATTGACAGACAGGTCAAGGGGGCGGGATGAGGTTAGTAGATAGGAGATGGGGGTGTGGCTTGAGGTGGGAGGAGGGGATAAGTGAGAGGAAGAACAGGTGAGGGAGGTGGGGACGAGCTGGGCTGGTTTTGGGATGCGGTTGGGGGAGGGGAGATTTTGAAGCTCGTGAAATCCACATTGATACCATTGGGCAAATCATATTCAGCCTGGGAACCCTGCAGCCCAATGGTATCAATGTGGATTTCACGAGCTTAAAAATCTCCCCTCCCCCAACTGCATCCCATAACCAGCCCAGCTCGTAGGCCCGAAACGTCAAGCTTTCCTGCTCCTATGATGCTGCTTGGCCTGCTGTGTTCATCCAGCTCCACACCTTGTTATCTCGGATTCTCCAGCATCTGCAGTACCTATTATCTCTGATACAATTTTAACCCCAGCTCGTCCCCGCCTCCCTAACCTGTTCTTCCTCTCACCTATCACCTCCTCCCACCTCAAGCCGCACCCCCATCTCCTACCTACTAACCTCATCCCGCCCCCTTGACCTGTCCGTCCTCCCTGGACTGACCTATCTCCTCCCTACCTCCCCATCTACACTCACCTTTACTGGCTCCATCCCCACCTCTTCGACTTGTCTGCCTCCTCTCCACCTATCCTCTCCTCTATCCATCTTCTATCCACCTCCCCGTCTCTCCCTATTTATTTCAGAACCCTCTTCCCCTCCCCCATTTCTGAAGAAGGGTCTAGGCCTGAAACGTCAAGCTCTCCAAATGAATGTGTTTGTTTTCAAAATGCGAATACGGGCGCTGCCAGTTACCTTCAGGATAATAAAGCGAGTTTATCCTTATTAATGAGATGTTTGTCAGATTGAGAAAAGAAAACAATTTTGCACTTATATAGTTCTTTTCATGACCATCGAATGTTTCAAAAGCACTTTACATTCAAGAAAGTACTTTAAGTGTAACCGCTTGTGTATTGGAACGTGACTGAGGGAGGCAAAATTGGCCAGGAGAGTTGGGAGAATGCTCTTGTGTTTCTTTGAAAATAACCTTTCTAGAAACTAATTAGTCTGTGCTAATTGTTTATTTCCTTACTGCTGACAACGAGGCTATCATTGACTAGAAAATGAACAGGACCACGCGTGTAAATACTCTAGCTACAAGAGCAGGTGAAAGATCAGGAATTGTGCAGCGAGTAACTCATCTCCGGGCCCCTCAGAGCCTGTGAAACACCTACAAGGGACAAGTCACAAAAACAATGGGATTTTCTGAGGTCCGTGCCGAGTGATCCATTTGGATTTATTCTTTCTTGACGTTCTTGAAATAGTCTAATATAACTGAGTGGCTTCCTGGCCCATTTCAGAGGGCTGTTGTGTCAACTCCATTGTGCCAAGTCTGCAACAATCCAGCAGGAATTGCTGGACATTGTTGAAGAAGTTAAGAGTATTTTGGAATCACTTCTGCGGAGAAGCAAGTGTTTTTCTTCTGGCCCCCAGTGCTATTGTGGACCACTGTACTATATCTCCTCAAAATGTTGGAAATTGCAATGCAAATGAAGCGGACTATTCATCCATCAGAAGAAGTAATATTTTACTGTTTACTCAGAGAAACCTTCCAGACTCATTTCATTGCTTTATTGGCTAACCCTTCTGTCAGTTTTGTGCACACTCGGCTTGTGACTGCTCCTGTTACAGGCGGCTTGTGACGTTCTGGGCTGTATTCCTAACCAACCCATTCCCTGTTTCTTCACTCCACCCTAACCTGAAATCTATTTTCCTGACAATGCTGCCCATCTCCCCATCTTATTTCCACACTCTGCCCAAGCCCCAGTCTGAGAACCTCATTCCTAACGCTCACTGCCTCTCTGAATCCTTGTTTCCTGCCCTCTACAGCAACAAGAAATTGCATCAATGTAGCACTTTTAACATAACAAAATGTCCCAAGGCATTTCATAGGAAAATTTCCAACTGCATTTAACATTGAGTCATAAAAGGAAATATTAGGATAGGTGATCAAAATTTTACCAAAGCAGTAGGTTTGAAGGAGCATGTTAAAGGAGAATTGTTATACTTGCAGTTCAAAAAATGCCTTATGTGCACTTCCATTTTAAGTGGTAGATTCATGTCATTAGACTTTTTTTTGTATTCAGTAAATATATGGAATTAGACTCTGACTGTGTTCTTTTTGTTAATAGTTTGTTGGATGTAGATGCCATTGGCATGCCCAGCACTGTCACCCATCCATAATTACCTTCTAGAAGATGGTGAGCTGCCTGTTTGAACTGTTGCATCTGGTGTATGTATGCCAGCAATGACGTTAGGTAGGGAGTTCTAGGATTTTGATCTACTGACAGTGAAGGCACAGCAATTATAATTCCAAGTTAGTGTGATAATACCATGGCTTTAAGAGGTTTTTTTTTCTTTGAGGAGAGGTTTTAAGGCAGAGGTGACGAGCGGTCTACTGGAGTCACCAGAGTAAACAGTTCATGAGGCTTTTTTTAATCTTGGAACAATAGAAACTTTCTGAATGGGTGTGGTCGAGCTCCCACAGAACCAGGATTTTTAGTTCTAGCTTTCAGCAGTTGCTGTTGGGGTCTTAACTAAGTGGAAGCCATTTTTCCCTCTCTCGGTTACAGCCAAAAGCTGGGGGTTCTCTTACTGCTGCAGGAGTTACATGTAAGACAATATGTTTTCTGAAATTGCCTTATGCCATGGCTGTGTTCATGAGATGTTACTATATTTTCTGTTGTATTTCAACTGTAGTTTATGAATAAATTGTGTTTTGCTTAATATCGAGTAGTTTGACCAATTGGATTGCTTCTGAAACATAGCACCTTATGTTTACCTTTAAAATAAGAAAAGGTTGGGTCTAGGCTACCATAATATATTTTGAGGGGGTCTGGCCTAGTCTACAACATCAGGATGGTATATGTCATGGAGTGGAACTTACAGGTGTTGGTTTGTCCATGTACCTTCTGCCCCTGGCTCTGAGGTGGTAGATGTCACAGGCTTGGAACATTGTCAGAGGAGCCCTGGTGATTAACTGCTGCATATCATGTACATGATACAGCCTGCTGCCAGTGTAGAAGGAGTGAATATCGAAGCTGTTGAATGGGGTGCCAGTCAAACAGGCTACTTTGCCCTCAATGGTGTCAAGCTTCTTGATTATAATTGGAGGTGCACACATTCTGGAGAAGTGGAGAGTATTTTGCCAAGGCTTTGACTGGTGCCCTGTAGATGGTGTGCAGGGTTTTGGGAATTACAAAGTGAATTAAAGCCGCACAATTCTCAACCTTTGGCCTGCTGTGTGGTCACAGTATATGGTTGCTCAATTTAATTTTCAGGTCAATGGTGATCAAAGAAAAACCTCAGAAAAGGTATGGCACAGTAAGAAATTATTCAGCCGTCTCTGCCTATGAATAAAGAAGAATAAATGAACTACCTGTTTTAATCCCACTTACCGGTATCTGGTCATAGCCTTGCAGTTGATAAGACTTCAGCTACAGATCCAAGTCAAAAGGTTAATACATGAGATAAGATAACATGGGTTGAGGGGAATTATTAGCTTGGATGAAGGATTGAGGAACCAACAGAAAACTGAGAGTCAGGATAAATGGATCTTTTTCTGGTTTGCAAGATGGAACTAGTGAAGTGCCACAGGGTTTGGTCTTCGTGTCCCAATTATTTACAGTCTGTATTTATAATTTATATGCAGAGAGAGAAGGTACTATAACTAGATCTGCAGGTGACACTAAAATAGCTGGAAAAGTAAGATGCAATGAAGAAATGAGAAATTTACAAATGGAAATGGGTAGATGAAGTGAATGGGCCAAATCTGGCAGATGTCGAAGGACCCTTGTTGATTTTCACTGCTCAGCGATTCCGAGAAATGCCAGGAACAACAACAACCGCTGTACATACCCTTCATCGATTTGACCAAGGCTTTGAATCAGTCGATCAGGAAGTGCTATGTAAGACCCTGTAAAAAGCAAGCTGTCCTGTGAAATTCATCAACATTCTCTGTCTCCTCCCTGACAAGATGCCAACTACGATCCTCACCAGTAATGTGACAGAATCCTTTGAAGTCAAGAGGGATGTGTCATTACCCCCCACTCTTAACTCCATCTTCAATGCCACCATATTTTGTCTTGTAAAGAATAAGCTTCGCAGTGGTGTGGATATTGTCTACAGAATGGTGTTGAAAAGTTTTCATCCAATCGGTTGCAACACAAGAAGAAAATGATACTGACCTTGCTTGTGGGACTTCAGCATGCAGATGATAATTTCATCTCAGCAGTCTCCGGAGAGAATCTTCAAGTCTTGCTTAATGCCTTCGCAGATGCGTACTGAAGGGTTGGTCTCATCTACAACCCCAAGAAGATTCAAAAACTTTATCAACCCATCCCAGGTCAAGTTCCAGTTCATCCCTCCGTTTAGAATTAGCTGAGAAATCCTCTTAAATGTGGAACATTTTTGTTACCTGGGAAGCTACCTGTAATCTAAGGCTGACATCACTGCAGAGATTCAACATCACATCCAATCTGAGAATGTCGCCTTCGGACACCTAATGATGAGTGTCTTCCTCTTGACCGTGATATTTGTGCTGATACCAAGATCCTTGTGTACAAGGCAGTCATCCTTCTGACTTTTCTATGTGGGTCTGAAATTTGGACGACATATAGACCCTTAAAGTACCATCAACACTGTTTGAGACAACTTCATGTGTCAGCTGAGAGGACATATGTACTAAAATCAGAGTCTTTGAAGGAGTTAATAGCACCAATATCAGTCAAAGGTGTGGAATAGGAATGGCATGAATTTACATAGTGCCTATCCAATATCTTTTTGAAAGGCCCGACTTGTAATCGCCTCCACCACATGCTCGGGTATTGCTTTCCAGATCCCAATCACTCAGTAAAAATAAAATTATTCCCATGTTGCATTGGTTCTAATGTCAATCATCTTAAATCTAGATCCTCTAGTTTCTTGACTGACTTGACATTAGGCATAATTTTCCTCTGTCTACTCTATCTAAACCCCTCCTAACTTTGCACACCTCTGCCAAGTCTCCTCTCAACCTTCTTTTCCTTAAGGAGATCAACCCTAGCTTATCTAATCCACTCAAAAAAAACTGAAATCACACATTCATGGATCAATTTAGGTATAACTCCACGCCCTGTCAAAGACCTTCATATTCTGCCTAAAGTGCACTGCCTTGAATTTGACACTGTACTCCAGTTGAAACTAAACCAAAGTTTTTGGCTGGAGAAATTCAACCAAGCACAATTATATATCTTTACCCTCAATAGCAAGTCCCATTTCTTCTCTGCACAACATGAGCATTGACTCTGTGTGCACACATGAGTGTGGGAGGGGTGATGCCAGAGATTGAGTGGATTTGCCAGGGGGAAATGGAGTCATAGCTGCAGCAAAAAATTTTAACAGTACTGTTCTCCCCAGCTATTCAAAACAGTTGGGAGATTTGCCAAACCTAAGTGCATTACTCTGTAGGTCAGATGAAACTGTTTCATGGGATCTGTATTTGGTGAATAGTAAATGTTCCAGTGCAACCACATGAATCAGTCTTCGAGTGGAAATGCAAAGCTCATCATATCTCCCTTTCAGCAACTGAAATAAGGTACTGGCAGCCAAATGAGTGCAACAGTAAGTACAACAGTGTTATCTTTGTTATTTACTGGGAATCCATCCAGAATAAAGGAAGTCCAGGAAAGACAGGCAACATTCAAATCAAATCAGGATGGAAACACTTGCAAGGAACAGTGAGACAGCAGCAGAAACCCGAAGAGACTCTCATGAACCAAAGATAAAGAGACACTGAAAGCTTTTGTGAGAAGAAGAAAATGTGTGTCAGCAATTACTCAATTGGTAGTACTGTCATCTTGGAGTCAGAGATTTTGAGTTCAAGTCTCACTCTGGGGCATCTGAACAGAAAGCAGAGTTGATACTAGAGTGTTGAAATGTGCTGCACTACTGGAGGTTCCTTTTTTTTTGGGGGGGGAGGAAAAAAAAACTAAGGCTATGTCTAAGATAACAAGCATGGGGCTGGATGAACACAGCAGGTCAAGCAGCATCATAGGAGCAGGAAAACTTGACGTTTCGGGCCTAAACCCTTCATCAGAAATGGGGGAGGGGAAGAGGGTTCTGAAATAAATAGGGAGAGAGGGGGAGGCGGATAGAGGAGAGGATAGGTGGAGAGGAGGCAGACAAGTCGAAGAGGCGAGGATGGAGTCAGTAAAGGTGAGTGTAGGTAGGGGGGTAGGGAGGAGATAGGTCAGTCCAGGGAGGACGGACAGGTCAAGGGGTCGGGATGATGTTAGTAGATAGGAGATGGGGGTGTGGCTTGGGGTGAG
>JAHRHZ010000075.1:2103589-2116353 GCA_024137785.1 Ginglymostoma cirratum | reverse complement strand
GCCTCCGCTTGGTTTCCCCGATGTAGAGGAAGCCACAACGGGTACAGAGGATGCAGTATACCACATTGGCAGATGTGCAGGTGAACCTCTGCCTGATGTGGAAAGTCTTCTTGGGGCCTGGGATTGGGGTGAGGGAGGTGGTGTGGGGGCAGGTGTAGCACTTCCTGCGGTTACAAGGAAAAGTGCCGGGTGTGGTGGGGCTGGAGGGGAGTGTGGAGCGGACAAGGGAGTCGCGGAGGGAGTGGTCCCTCCGGAAGGCAGATAAGGGTGGGGAGGGAAAGATGTCTTTGGTGGTGGGGTCTGACTGCAGATGGCGGAAGTGTCGGAGGATGATGCGTTGGATCCGGAGGTTGGTGGGGTGGTATGTGAGGACGAGGGGGATTCTTTTTTGGTTATTGTTGCGGGGACGGGGCGTGAGGGATGTGTTCCGGGAAATGCGGGAGACACGGTCGAGGGCGTTCTCGACCACTGTGGGGGGGAAGTTGCGGTCCTTGAAGAATGAGGACATTTGAGATGTGCGGGATTGGAATGTCTCATCCTGGGAGCAGATGCGGCGGAGGCGAAGGAATTGGGAATAGGGGATGGACTGACCTATCTCCTCCCTACCCCCCTACCTACACTCACCTTTACTGACTCGATCCCCGCCTCTTCGACTTGTCTGCCTCCTCTCCACTTATCCTCTCCTCTATCCGCCTCCCCCTCTCTCCCTATTTATTTCAGAACCCTCTTCCCCTCCCCCATTTCTGATGAAGGGTTTAGGCCCGAAACGTCAAGTTTTCCTGCTCCTATGATGCTGCTTGACCTGCTGTGTTCATCCAGCCCCATGCTTGTTATCTCGGATTCTCCAGCATCTGCAGTACCTTTTATCTCTAAGGCTATGTCTAATCCACTGAAATGGGCTTAAAAGTTGCAACTTTTGAGGAAAAATAGGGAGATATCCCCATGGTGTTTTTTTTTTTTGGACAATATTTGTTCCTCAACCAACGTTAAATAACATTATCTGATCGTTATCATGTATAGTTGGGGGAACCTACATTTTGCAAATTGACTTCTAAATTTCCTACATTCAGATGGTGACTGTATTTCAAAGATACTTTGACAGTAAAACAGATGCATGCAGTGATCATAAAATATCCTTTTTTTCTAAATGTAATAATACAAAGGAGATAAAGATGTTGAAATTGAATCTCTTGTTGCAATCGTGTGATGCTATGCACTGGGAGAGTCGAGAACCTAGCAAAAGTAAAATAAGTTGATCTTGTGGCAGTTTGGTTTGCCACCTCAAATGTTTAGCAGCAAGTCAGCTAGCACCAGAGATATATTACAGACTAGGATAAGAAAGGGAAAATATTGCATGAGAAAGAGATGAGTAAGTATGTGATAATAGAAGAGTTAATGGAAAACTTCATTCAACCTAATGCAAATCAAAAAAATCCAGGTTAGAATTTGGGTTTGTGGTTGCGAGACAAATGAAGCAGCAGTGCAGGTGAAATACTGGGAAATTTAGATAAATATAGCACCTTGAATATCAACCAGCTTTGTCTCAGCAAAGATGACCCACAAATGGATGAACAGATACGTGAGTTGAGGGCAAAAATGGAGAAGATCACTCAGTTGAGTATAAGAAAATGAGAAGCACATTAAAAATGTGATTTAAGGAGAAAAGGAAGATGTGATAAATGAACGAACCACTGAGGCTAAGAAAACAGATTTTTAAGTTAGTTTAGGACCACAACAGTAAGTTTAACCAGGACAATGAATAGTTATTTTTACTAAATGGATTACAGCAGTTCAAGTTAAAGCCCTCTTTCATGTTTTCAAGGATGGGTATTAAACTTTGTGACATGCAGTATTTTTATTTTCCTACATAAGAATTTGGAGCAGGAGAACCCATGTAAGGTCTGTTCCACCATACATTATGATCATGGCAGGTTTTCAGCTTCCCCTCTACTTTCCAGCCTGGTCCTCATATCCCATGATTCCCTGAGAGACCAAAAACCCCTCTGTTTCAGCTTCATAATGCCCTGGAGCTTTGACAACCCTCTGGGGTAGACATTCCGAAGATCCACAACCTTTTGAGTGAAAACACTTCTCCTCACCTTAGTTAAAACGATCAGCTCCTTCTGAGAGAGACTGTGCATCATGTTCATTCCCCAGCTAGGGAAGGCATCTTGATGTCTACCCTTTGAAGCCCCTTTAGAATCTTGCATGTTTTCATGAGATTGCCTCTCATTCTTTTAAACTCCAGAGATGTCCAATCCAATTTACTCAGCCTTTCATCATAGGACAGCCCTGTCAAACTTGAAACGTTTTAGTGTATCTAGTGAACCTCCACTGCACCACTTCTAATGCAACCTTTGGCACTTCTGCAGAGAACAATATTGATTCAAACTTTAAGGGGAGGTAAGACTATTAATCCAGAAACTCAACTAATGTTTGGGGGATCCAATCTCAAATCCCTCCGTGCCAGATGGTGGGATTTGAATTAATTTTTTTTTAAAACTTGAATTAAGAGTCTACTGATGACCATGAAACCATTGCTGATTGTCGGTAAAAATCCATCTGTCTCACTAATGTGCTTCAGGGGAGGAAATCTGCCATCTTCAGCTGCTCTGGCTACATGTGCCTCTGGAGCCACAGCAATGCAGTCGACTCTCAAATGGTGTCTGAAATAGCAAGTCACTCAGTTCAAAGACTCCACATCTGTCTGGTAGTGTGGCAGCTTGAACTGAACACAATATTTCAAATGTGCCCTAACTAAAGTTCTATACAGTTGCAAAATGACTTGCCAATTTTTATATTCTGCTTCAATCAGTGAAGGCAAGCATGCCATATGCTGCCTTGACCACTTTATCCACTTGTGTTGTCACTTCTAGGGAACTGTGGACTTCAATACCTCTGTGTCTTAATGCTTCTAAGAGTTGTGCCATTTACTGTATTCTTCCATCCTGCATTAGACCTTCCAAAATGCACCAGCTCATTTGTCCAGATTAAGTTCCATCTGCCACTTCTTTTCTCGGGACTCCAACCTATTTATATCCTGCTGTAACTTTGGTCAATTCTCCTCACCATCCACCGCTGTTCCAATCTTTGTGTCGTCCACAAACTTACTAATCAGGTCACCTACATTCTCCTCCAAACCATTTATTAATATGACTAACACCAGGCGTTATTCTCTGCAGAACACCACTAGTCATAGATGTCCAGTCAGAAAAACACCCTTCTACCACTCCTGTGTCTTCTGTGACCAAGCCAGTTCTGTATCCATCTAAACAGCTCACTGAGGATCCCATGTGACTTCATCTTTCGTATCAGCCTGCCATAAGAAGCCTTTTCAAAGGTCTTGCTGAAGTTCATGTAGACGACATCCACCACCCTGCTGCCATCAATCATCTTTATCATTTTTTCAAAAACCACAGTCAAGTTTGTGGGACATGACCTCCCCTACACAAAGCTATGTCATTTATCGCTAATAAGTCCATATTTTTCTAAATGTGAGTAAGTCCCATCTCTAAGAACCCTCTCCAATAAGTTCCCTACCATTGATGTAAGGCTCACTGGCCTGTAATTTCCTGGATTATCCCTATTGCCCTCCTTAAACGAAGGAGCAACATTGTCTATTCACCGATACTTTGGGACCTCTCCAGTGACAAAAGAGGATATAAAGATTTTGTACGAGGCCGCCACAATTTCCTCCATCAAATTCTGGGATAGATCTCATCACGTCCTTGAACTTGTCTTGTCTTAATGCTTTTCAAAACACTCAACACCTTTTTTATATTGACATGCCCTAGAATTTCATCATATACCTCTTAAGACTCACCACCCACCATATCCTTCTTTGTGAATACTGATTCAAAGTATTTGTTTAGGCCCTCATCCATTTCTTCCGGTTCCATACATTAATTCCTTCCTTTGTCCTTGAGTGGACCTACCCTAGCTATCCTCTTGCTTCTTGTGTGTATAAAGCATCTTGGGATTTTCCTTAATCCTGTATGCCAAGGACATTTAATGGTCCCTTTTCACCCTCCTGATTTCTTTATGTTCTTAAGGGTTCTGTCTGCCTTCAGTTTGCTAAACCTTACATGTGCCTCCTTTTTAATGAAGCTCACAATTTCTCTTGTTATCCAAGGTTCCTGAACGTTGCCATCTTTATCCTTCACTTTCACAGCAACATGCTGGTCCTGAAGCCTAGTCAACTAGCCTTTAAAAGATCCCCACATGACAGATGTGGATTTATCCTCAAACAGCTGCCTTGAATCTACATTCCCCAATTCCTGCCTAATATTGTGCTAGTTAGTCTTTTTCCACCTTTCGTCTGAGAACTACTATTATTATCGATAAGTAACTTAAAACCTGGTATCTGTTTCTAAACTGCCAACGTACTGAAACTTCAGTCACCTGGCTGGGCTCATTCCCCAATACAGGGCCTAATATGGTCCCTTACCTAGTTGAACTATTTACATATTGCTTGAAGAAACTCTTCTGGCTGCACCTAACAAATTCCCTGCAATCCAAGCCTGCAGCACTAGGGAAGTCATAGTCAATGTAAAGGAAGTTAAAATCACGCACCGCAACAACTCTGTTGTTTTTACATTTTCCCATAATCTGACCACATACCTGTTCCTCTATCCTGTTGGGAGGCCTGTAGTACAACCCCATCAAAACTGATGGCATCCTTCCTATCCCTGAGCTCTACCCATATGGCCTTACTGGGCTTCTGATGAAGGGTCTAGGCCCGAAACGTCAAGCTTTCCTGCTCCTATGATGCTGCTTGGCCTGCTGTGTTCATCCAGCCCCACACCTTGTTATCTCTGGCCTTACTGGATGAACTCTTCAAAGTGGTCTCCCGCAGTAAAGCTATAATATTCTCTGTAAAAAAAGTAAGCAAATGCCCTGCCTCTCTTTCATCCCTCTCTATCACGCCTGAAGCATCTAAATCCCGGAATGTTAAGCTGCCAGTCTTGATCCCCTCTCAATCAAGTGTCAGTAATAGGTACAACATCAAAGTTATATGTACTAATCCAGATCTGCATTGTATTTTTAACTCTTCAAATTATGACCCCAGTTGATGTTGTTATGAGGCAATTCAGATCAAAAGTTGAAATTTGGCTTGATAGATCATGTAGAAACTTTGGATGTGAGTTGATTGCTGTCCTTGGGCCTAGATTGGTAATGTTGGTTTACTCAAATTTTACATATGGCTGCATTCTAGAGAGCAGGAAATATGACATTTGCAGAATTGTTTCCAGTGCTGATATTTTTTTCTTACTTATGAAGCCATGTTTTGAAGGTATTTTCATATGTTCAGGTGCTGTATAAATGCACGTCGTTGTCCTAATGTGTTGCCCTTCGGCAACTGGATCAATACCACCTAATTTCATCAGATTGAAATCAGCTCATGAGATGGAGCATAAAATTGAATTGGAAATCTGAAACAAAAGCAGAAAATGCTGCGGGTAATCAGCAAGTCTGGCCATAAAGAGTTTTTAACATGAAATGTTAACTGTTTCTCTGTCCACAGATGTTGTCAGACCTACAAAGTATTTCCAGCATTTTCTATTTATATTTCATGAATTGAAGCAATTTGTGATGGCCAGTAGATAAAGGTGGGTGAATAAAATAGGCATCCTGATTTCACAGTACCCAGTTGGTTTTTATCGCTTTACATGCTGCCAACTGTCTCCTGCTTCCTACCATTTCCATACCATTGATCACTTTTACACATTGATCGGATAGTATTTTATTTGTGAAGTTTCTCTATTTTGAGAGTGAATAAAATTGTTCAAAGTAATTAATGCATTTTTAACTCTAATAATTTTTCCTTAGGGTTTTTGCTTGTAGCAGTGTCCAGTAGTTCACTCTTAACTTTGTTGGTGACCAATACCTGTAACATAATTGCAGCCGGTTATAAAAGCTGCTTTGCAGAGACTTGATTGAGAGAGGGACAAGACTAGCTTAACATTCTGGGATTTAGATGTTTGAGGTGTGATAGAGAGGCGTGTAAAAGAGGCAGGGCATTTGCATTTCTGATTATGAAGAATACCACAGCTGTACTGAGAGTTCACTTTGAGTTCATCCAATATGGTCATATGGGTAATGCTCAGGGATAGGAAGGGTGCCATCAACTTGATATTTTCTTTATCTTCAAGAAGTTGCAGACTCTTCTGGTCCAGGTAAATGCAAAAGTTAGGCATTCTTCTGGTCTCCATAACTGGTCGAATACCCTCCCCATCCTCCATGTGCTAAACTGCAATTGTCTGTGGTTGATCCTACAATCAGTAGGTCTCATCTAAGGCCTGCAGTACTGTGATATCTAGTCATGAATGGTGGTGAACAATTAAACAACCAACAGGAAGTCAGGGCTCCACAAGTATCCCAGTGTTCAATGTTGGGGAAGCCAGGCTTATCACGAGACAAGGCTGAAGTATTTGCATCCATCTTCAGCCAGAAGTGCCAAGTGAATGATCCATCTTGGCCTCCTTCTGAGGTCCCCAGCACCTACATGCCAGTTTTCAGCCAATATGATTTACTCATATGATAGCAAGAGACAACCAAAAACATTGGAAAAGCCATCGGGTCTGACAGCATTCCAGCAATAGGGCTGAAGCCTTGTTTCCTAAGGCTAGCTATACCCCTAGCCAAGCTGTTTCTGTGTAGATGCCAGTGTTGAAACTATCCAGCAATGTGGAAAATTGTCCAGGTATGTCCTCTGCACACAAATGAGGGCAAGACTAATACTGCCCTATCAGTCTACTTTTGATCATCAATAAAATTTTGGAAGGGGCAATTGACGATACAGTCAAGAGCACTTACAAGTAATAACCTTCTCACTGGCATTCAGTTCGAATTCCACAATGATCATTCAGCTCCTGACCTCATTACAGTCTTGTGTCAAACAAGGGCAAAACAGCTAAACTGCAGAGGTGAGGTGAGAGTCATATCCCTTGACATCAAAGCTACATTTGACCAAGAATAACAGTAAGTAACCCTAGCAAAGTGTGGGTAGGCTGAAGTCATACTTAGCACAAAGGAGGACTGTTGTGGTTGTTGGATGTCAATCATCCATGAGCCAGGACATCACTATAGGAGTTTCTCAAGGTAATATGCGAGGCCCAAACATCTTTGGCTGTTTTATCCTTCCAGAGGTTCCATCATAATGCCCAAAATGGGCATACTCGTTGCACAATGTTCAGCAGACATCATAATTCCTCAGACACTGAAGCAGACTGTGCATCTGTTAAAATTGTGACCTCTACCAGGTGGAAGGACAAAGGCAGTAGATGCATGGAGCATCGCCACTGCAAGTTCCCTTCCTCATCGTGCACCTTCCTGAATTGGAACTATATCACCATTCCTTCACTATCACTGAGTCCAAGTGATAGATTTCCCTTCCTAATAGTACTTTGGACGTCCCCACATCTGAAGGACAGTTAGTGATCCAAGAAAGCAGCTCACCACCACCTTCTCCAAGCACGTAGAGATGGGCAATAAATTCTGTCTTAGCCGGTGACATCCACGCCCCAAGAATTAATGTTTTAAAATGCTGCTGCACGCTCATCTGCTCAGCACGTTCAGCAAAAACACAGTCTCAACCTAAATTTCAAGCTTCATAAAGTGCAACAAGTACTTGCAGTGATGAGTCAGTTCATTGCAATGCAGTTTAAAAAGGTCAGCCTCATTCTCTACTTAAATAAAACAATATCCAGCAAAAGATAAACTACCTCCAGAGAAACCTTCTCTCTAGTTGGCAGATTTACAAAATAAACCATGAATATCTGGAGGTTCGTTTCAAAATCGGGAGGGTCTAGCCCTGGAGGAAATGTGCATGTGGGGACCTGGTTTGGAGACTCTAGCCGACACATTAACTGCTACAGTTTTCAATGATGGAGAATCATAAAAGGGAAACAACTTTTATTGGCCTGATGGTAGGGAGAAGTTTTACATTTTGCCTCAGTTTTAATCTTCTTTAATTTTCAGGAGTAGCACTGGAGCAGAATGAGTGCAGAAGCAGCAGATCGTGAGGCGGTGACCTCTAGTCGACCTTGCACTCCACCTCAGACAATTTGGTTTGAGTTCTTACTAGATGAAGGACTGCTTGAAAAACATTTGCAGAAGTCTTTTCCAGGTTTGTTCAACTTTGTCCCTCAGAGATTCAGCTAGGCAGCTTACACTGCGTACTTTCAAAAAACAGTGATTACTGTCATTTTCTTATGTTAGTTGTAAATTCCTGTTACAGCAGTCATGCTGTTAATAATGTGGCTGTCATTTTTTTTAATAAGTAAAACAGGAAGCCCAACATCTGAGCTGCATAGCAGTAATTTATTACAAAAATGAAAACACGCAAGACAAACTGTCATCTTTCAGTTCAATATTTTCAGAGATTTTGGAAAAAACATCCTACAAGCTGTTGGTTTCCTGGCAGAAAACATTCAACCTACAATGATTCTAAAATTTACACGTAGCGTAAATGAAATTGTAAACTGATGTTAGTATCACTACTATTGGTGCCTGTAAGCTCTTAAAACTATGTTCAGAGTTTGCAATATGTTGCTTCTTAAGTGAGACATGCAGGGCCCGTATTGAGAGTCAACAAGTCCGAATCATCAGCTTAATGAAATTCAGTGCTCAAATACTTAAGATTCTCCCACTACAGACATTATCAGGTAACATAATATTTTTTACATAAAGATGCTAACTGTGTAGTATTAAGCCATACAAATTAGAAAATGACAGACTTTTTACTAGGCCTATTGATCAAAGCTGGATCTCCATTAGGATTTGAGCACTTGGTCTGTAGGGCACCTTGCATGCTATAGTGAAGAATATAAATTTCAGCCAGGATTTCTGAATCTGCATTCTGGTCCAGTATTGTCTGCTGGATTGTGATTGTATTCAGAAGCCAGGTTGAGGGTGGGTTTTGAATTGTACCATCCATGACTGATGTACACTAATACTGTCCAGTGTCAAGCACGCAAAATGACTTTCAGACAAGGTATTGCAAGGCTGCTTGCGTTTGCAGAATCAGCATAACTGAGCAGTTTTGAGAAGAAGTGAAAAGGACTGAGAGATTTTTCGTACAGCTGGTAATGCAGTATGCCTTTAAAAGCAAATGTTGTACTTCATTTAATGTGCAGTGCTGACTCCTATAATTGCCCCAATTTGGAGGCAGGTCTAAAGCATATAAAAATGCGTTTTTCATGTGCCCCATATAGTCGCTTCATATGAAAGTTCAAGTAAAAGGGATTTGTTGATATTAAACAAAGCAGTTTATTCCTGAGTTTTTGTCTCATTTCAAGAGATTGGGGGAGATAGATATGTAGAAACTAAAGTAACAGGTTTTTTTCTGTTTTATGTCTTGGAACCTACTTTGAACCATAAAGCATATTACTCAAAACCCTAGACTTTATTACATAAGCAATTCTGTTATAAATGTAGCATTATTATAACAGCTTTCACTTATTGCCCCTGTTAATATAGAAAACATATCCCGGATTGTATCATAGAAGCATACTTAGAGTAAACCCCAAGCAAAAGGAGTTGTTAGTACCTGTGATCATAAACTGCTAAGGAGGGTTTGGGAGGAGGAAAGAAAGATGAAAAGGTGGAGAGATTTGCCAGGCTTCAGGGTGTGGGTGACATGACTTAGTGCTGGAGGGATTTTAGAGACGCTGGAGCAGGTCCCCATTGAATAAGATTATAGGTAAACATGATCCAGCAGACTGCAAAATTGTGGTTTACATCAAGGTATAAAGCTAAAAATGTTTGACCAAGAAAACATTAAAATATTCTAGTCTGGCGTTAATAAAGACATGGATGAAAGAGAAATTCAGCAATAGATAGTTGAATTGGAGCAAAAGTGTGGCAATAGTTTGAATGTGGAAGTAGGTAGTCTGTATAAATTCGATGATCTATGTCAAAAGCTTAAGGTTACATTAGGTACTTCCTTCTTGGGCTGAAAAGGAGATTGTGCATCCCCACACATTGTATATGCAGACATCAGGCATTAGAGCACTAATGTGCACCATCAGCTGATCAGGCTACGAGCAGCTTTTAATAATAACTTTTTTTTGTGGCAGTACCAGATGGAAGATTTCTCCCTTACTGGGAAACCAGGGAGTAGCTCATGAAAAGTTTGATTGTTCCGTGTGGGTCAAATAAAAGAAAATCTCTTTGCGCATTGTTGTCGAGAAATGGGAGATTTAAAAGAATGATTTGAATATGTGGCAGTGGTCACAGTTAGTGAAATTGCAGCCATTTTTAATGATATCCCTGTGAAATTTCCTCCAGCATTTCAGATCAAAGGGCGAAGTTGTAGTCAAATCTGGAAGTTATCTAATGGATTGTGTTCTCTTTAAATATAAAAATGTCCTCATGGCTGTACATAAATTCATTAATTTTTAACCTACAAACATTTAATATGTCAATAATTGCATTATTTCTATGTTTAAAAGACAACATTATTTTTGCTGAAACAGATCCATCACCAATTCAGCTGATAAACCAATTTTTGGAGCAGGCCTCCAAACCCTCTGTAAATGAGCAAAACCAAGTGCATCCACCAACTGATAACAAAAGGAACCGCACATTGAAGCTCCTCGCACTCAAGGTAGCTGCACACTTGAAGTGGGATTTAGAGTTGCTGGAAAAAAGGTAATTTTAAAGCATTCTTTGTGTCATGAGACCTTTTTAAACATCAGAAGTGTTTTTTTAAATTAAAATTGCTTTGAAAGGCATCACTCAACTTTTTAGAAACCAGCGGCATTTTAATAATAGTGTATTTGTCTTCCACCAGTTTGACTGTGCCAGTGCTGAATATGCTTCTGAATGAGTTACTGTGTGTCAGCAAGGTTCCTCCAGGTGTAAAGCACGTTGATCTCGATCTGTGCAGCCTGCCTCCGACAACAACTATGGCCATACTGGTGTACAATAGATGGTAAGATCGGATGTCTCTTTTCTAATGCATTCTTTATGAATTAAACTTTTTTTTAACTAAACTGGGTAGACCAGCATTTGTGATCACGTTGTAAGACTTTTGATACAGATCACATTCTTAAAAGATGTGAGAAGAAACAAATAGCCATGAATTAAGTCTTTGACTGCTACCTGTTACATTTTGGGAAGAGATGGAGTTTATAGTAGCTTAATCAAGGAGACACAAACACTTTCTTAAATTCATTTGCAAGACGTTTGCATTACTGGCTGGGCCTGCATTTATTGCCCATTCCTAGTTGCCCTTGATGTGGTAGTGAGCTGCCTTTTTTAGGTGCTGCAGTCCATTTGATATTTTTGGAGCTGTACTCGTCCATGTAAGTGGGAGTACTTCATCACACTCCTGTCAGATGTTGGTAGATGGGAGTTCAGCAATGGAAATGCCATTGAATGATAGGGGCACTGGATTGATTCTCACTTGTAGGAGAAAGTCATTGCCAGGCACTTGTGTTTTATGAATGTTATTTGACATTCATTGGTCCAAGCCTAGATACTGTCTGGGTTTCGATGCATTTGTACTTGGACTTCTTCACAATCTGAAGAGTTGCAAATGGTACTGAACATTGTGGAATCATTGGCAAACACCCCCACGTCTGACCATCTGCTGGAGGGAATGCCATTAATAAAACAGCAGGAGATAATTGGGCTGAAGAGACAGCCCTGAGGAACTCTTGCAGACACGACTGATGTCCAGCAAGAACGTCGTCATCATCCTTCATGTTGAATGAATCCAACCCTTCCAGTGATTTGCATTGGTTCTAGATTTTTTGCCGGTTTTTATGCCACACCCAGTCAGATATGACCTCGACGTCAAGGGCAGTCACTCACACTGCTGCCTGGAGTTCAGATATTTGACCATGTTTCAGCCAAGGAGTAATGAGGTCAGGAACTGAGAGCCCTGGCAGAACCCAAACTGAGTGTCAGTGCACAGATTATTGCTAAGATAAAAGCAAAATACTGCAGATGCTAGAAATCTGAATTTGAAATGTCTAAAAATCAGTTCTGGCAGTGCCAGGAGACACAAACAGCTATTTTTTTTGAGTCTAATATGACTACTGTTCAGATCTGAAAAGGGCCTCAAATGGTATTTTCTTACGCTATTGACAGAGGAGCAAGTGGAACAGATGGTGAGAATACCCAGAGCAAATGATAAAGAACGCACTAGTGGTGGTAAAGGAGGGAGAGAAATGTAAAATTGGTGCGAGTTATAGATATGTCACTAGGCTAGTAATCCAGAATGTATGCTGATGTTCTGAGGAAACGTTACCAGATCCGAAAAGCCAACTCTGATTTTTCTTCGCAGATGATGCCAGACCTACTGAGCTTTTCCAGCAACTTCTGTTTTTGTTTCTGATTTACGGCATCCGCAGTTCTTTCAGTTTTTATTCTGTAGGTTCATGTTCCTTGGGTATGGATTTGAATTCCTCCATGGCAGGTGGTGAAA
Organism: Ginglymostoma cirratum; assembly: GCA_024137785.1. Taxonomy (NCBI): domain Eukaryota; kingdom Metazoa; phylum Chordata; class Chondrichthyes; order Orectolobiformes; family Ginglymostomatidae; genus Ginglymostoma; species Ginglymostoma cirratum. The sequence continues at coordinate 2,103,917 of JAHRHZ010000075.1, read as the reverse complement.
TTTGAATTCCATAAAATCTGGAATTAAAAGCTAGGCAAATGGTAAGCATGTAATGATTGTCAAATTAGCGATTCACTAATGCCTTTTTGGGAAGGAAATCTGTTATCCATACCTGTTCTGGCCAACTCCAGACTGATAGCCGTGTATCAGAGATAAAAGGTACTGCAGATGCTGGAGAATCCGAGACAACAAGCAATGGGGCTGGATGAACACAGCAGGTCAAGCAGCATCATAGGAGCACTGATACTGAAAGTCTGTTCTCAGCAATCTCGCTGATAGACAATGAATATTTCCATGGTTTACGTACACCAAAATATGTGCACCTCTA
>JAHRHZ010000075.1:2065206-2103189 GCA_024137785.1 Ginglymostoma cirratum | reverse complement strand
CCTTCATCAGAAATGCATTTCTGATGAAGGGTTTAGGCCCGAAACGTCAAGTTTTCCTGCTCCTATGATGCTGCTTGACCTGCTGTGTTCATCCAGCCCCATGCTTGTTGTCTTTGATAGCCGTGTAATTGACTTTGGACATTTATGGGTGGCCTGGCCAGCAATGATCACATCTCATTAATTTTTTTTTAAGAAAAAAGAGGACATTGATCCACTGTTCTGAGAGCAAAGATCTCGGGGTGATTCAAGGAGGATGTTGACTACAATCAACTGCAGGACAAAAGTCATGCTCCTGACATTGTTGAATTGAATTGTGAGCCCTAAGGCTGTAAAGTTCTGTGGGGAAAATGAGTTGCTGTTCCTCCAGTTTGCATCGAACTTTGTTGGAACTCTCTAGTGGACCCAGTCCAGAAATGTTAGCATGGGAACAAGATGGTCTATTGGAATGGCAAGCAATTGGAGAGTTGGGGTTCTTATGGACAGAGTTGGAGGTGTTGGCAGAGCATTTGGTTGCACCAATGCAATTTTCCATGCGTTGAGTTTGTCTAGCATTTTCTGTTTTCATTTCAGGTTATTACTCAGCAAATGCTGCTTGATAACACCATTGATAACCCTTTCTATCACTTTATCGATGATCAAGGTGAATCTGATGGGGTGGTAATTGGACGGGTTGGATTTGTCCTGTATTTGTGTGCAGGAGATGCCTGGGCAATTTTTCACATTGGGTAGATGCTAGTGATGTAGTTGTACTGGAACAGCTTGGCTAAGTGTGTGGAAAATTCTGTAGCACAGGTCTTCAGCACTACTGTCAGAATATTGTCAGGGCCCAAACCCTTTGAATTGTCTATTGCCTTCAGCTTTTTTATTTGATACCATGTGAAGTGAATAATCACATTGGCTGAAGACTAACGTGTGATGCTGGAGATCCATAGAGGAGGCTGAGATGGATCACCCATTTGCAAGATTGTAAAAGATAAGGCTGAGAATTTGCAACAATGATGTGTTGGGCTCCCCCATCATTGAGGATGGGATATTTGCAGAGTTTTTCCCCATAAATGGATTGTTTAAATGTCCACCACCGTAATTGGATGTGGCAGTGTCTCAGAGCATAGGTCTAATCCAGTAGTTGTGGAACTGCTTAGTCCTATCACTTGCTTCTTAGGACTGTGTGTGCTTATTCATTTTTAAGAATGCTCAACACTGTTCCTGGCATGTCCTCCTGCATCCTTCATTGAACCAGGATGAACTTTTGTAGAGAGTAATTAATAAAAAATTGTACCAAATGTGTAAAATGGCCTGGTGTGATATTAAAATGTTACATATTAATGAACTGTATATTTCTTTTTTTTTGGTTTGTGATGCAGGTGACTGTGTTTTAAATACTCAATAAAAGAGGAAAATTTCATGACTGTTCCATTCTGAAGGTTCCTTTTATTTATTTATTTGAGCAGGGCGGTTAGAACAACTGTCCAGAGCAGCTTTCCAGTGAAACAGTTAAAACCTGGTCCTCCACAATTAAACATGTGAGTACAGTATTGTGCACAGAGTTTTACTTGCGGGTTTAGAGCAGATTTTTCTTCCTTTTTATGCTGAAATGCAACTCTATAGAAAGTCGCCACACTTCACTAATTTCAAGCAGCTTAGAGACATCTTGATTTTGGCTTGAGTGCAGAAGATTTTGGCTCAATCTTGTCTGGCCTCATGATTAGATCAGTTGTAACTAGAGAAACATGGAAAGGTATTTTAAATCTGCTTCACCATTCAATTAGACCATGGCTGATCTATTTATGGCTTCGATTTATTTATCCATCTTTATTCCATAATTTCTATGGGATCCTGCAGAGGTGGCAGGGAGATGAAGCCGTCTGCCATGTGAGTGGCAGGAGGTAAGGGAGGCCTGCAACAGAATGTTGGTGGTGATGAGAGGATTGAGAGGCCACAGGGGGAGTGGGATAAAGAGGGATGCTGCTTGGAAATAATGAAATAAACTCATTTTATTCTGTCGCTAATTCATTTTTCATCCTGCAGTGCTGCCTTTAGACAGGAAGGTGCCTACAGTCACTTGAAATGATATCAGTTTTTGTCTGCTCTTGGTGCCACCTAGAGTTGACATTCATAGCAAATTCGGCCTTGAAATGGTGCCAGTAAAGCTGGCTGCTTTGTCCTGAATGATATCAAGCTTCTTGAGGGTTGTTGGAGTTTCAGTCATCCGAGTGGGGAGTATTCCATCACACTCCTGACTAGTATCTTTTTGATGTTGGGCTTGCTTGGGAGTCAGGAGGTGAATTACTCACTGTAGAATTCCTCGCCTCTGTCCTGCTGTTATATGGCTAGTTCAGTTTTTGGTCAGTAAAACCTCAGGATGTTGATATGGGCTCAGTGATGGTAATCTGTTGAACGTCCAGGTATAATTATTAGATTCTCTCTTATTTAAAGATGGTCCTCACCGAGCATTTCTGTTGTGCGAATGTTACTTGTCACTTGTCAGCCCAGACCTGCATATTGTCCTGACCTTGCTATACGTGAATATGAACTGCTTCACTATTTGAGGAGTCTATCAATGAATGGTGCTGAACATTATATGATCAGCGTACATCTGTCTGTCAGCCAGTGGCGCTGAGTATGGTATAATCATCAGAGAACATTCCCATTTTTGATCGTATCATGTAGGCAAGATATTGATGAAACAACTGAAGGTTGCGCCTAGGCCTGTACCCTGAGGTACCCCTATTGCAGTGTCCTGGAGTTGTCCACTATTAATCATAAGCAATTTCTTTTTTGTGCTAGGTATGTCTCCAACCAGCAAATAAAAAAGGAAGATGTTATAGAAACTCAGCAGGTCTACCAGCACCTATGGAGAAAGAACTGAATTAATGCTTCAAAACCGATAGGACAGTTAATCAGAACTGGGTACCAATGACTCCAATGAGCAAAGAGATTCCCATTGACTCTAATTCTTCTAGGGCTCCTTGATGCCACAATTAGTCCTGAGGGCTGTCCCTCTCACCTTTCACTTATAAATATTAATTTGGTAATACAGAACTTGGGTATTGTTGGGTAAAAAAGATACTGAACATACTCAATCAGCCTGTACTTGCAAAACTCACAACAATGTCCAACATTGGATGCGATTTTTCAAATTGACAACATTTGCTAAATAATCTTGTGTGTGCTAAGAATTATGCAACCAATTTAAGATTGAGAGTTAGGCTTGTAATGTGATGCATTTGATGTGTACTGGAAGGTACATGTATTAATACACAGGGCTGTATTTTCTGCAAACAGAAGGAACCTGTATCCATAGCATCAAATCAGCAAAATAGATGACAGCCATCCACTCAGAACAATGCTTTGACAAATCAGAGTCAACCTGCCTAGCTTAGCAGTTAACTTTCAATAATCATCAGCTGCTGCATTCTTCATGGCAACATCACTACCAGTGTCTAATTGCCAATCAATCAGTACACTCCTCTCATATGGTATGAATGTTGTTTTCCCCCTGACATTGGTATTTCTTGCAAATTTTCCTGATAAGGGAAAAATGAAAAACTTCAACAAAATGTACCTTTCTTTTAGCTGTACTAAAAGTTACTTATGGTGAAGCATTTCATCATTTGACAGTCGTGCCTGTGGTCAAATGTTATTTTGGTATTGATCCCCAAAGGCCTGTTTAGCGTCCTAACCTTCTAATTGTATTTATATATTTTGTGTCATTTATGCTGGTATTTAAATAACCATTTGTGTCAACCTCAAAGGGCTGAACTACTTTCTGTTGTTGCATATTCATAGAGAGTGAGACTTCGAAATTGAGGTTACCATTTTGTAGCTATATCTCCACATGAACTAGCTGGTAAGGGGTATGAGTAGTTCCATCTCACTAAGTAAGCTCATTCCCTCCCAACCCATTTACAAAACTGTAGTCATCAACCCCTCTTCAAAAATACCCACACTCTATCCCTATGAAATTACAAGCTGTCCATTTCCATCATTGCTTTCCTCTCAAGCATTTTAACATATTGCCATCTCTCAAGTTTGTTCCCATTTTCATTAAAATATATTTGAATCTTTCCATTCTGTTTCTGCACAAGTCACAGCAGTCAAATGTCTCTCATCAAAACCATTGAAGACATCATGTACATCAGGAAAGAAGTTGAAAGTTTAAAGCATAGTGGGTTTGAAAAGATCATTTTTAGTATAAGGAAACTTAAATAAATGCAGGCATGGATCAGGCGGGCCAAATTGTCTTTTTCTGTGCCGTAGATTCCCTGTAATCTCTAATCCTGTAGTGCACTACCCCTCTTGACTTTTGGCAGCCTTCAACATAGTCAACCATTGTATTCTTCTTCAATACCTTGCCTCTGCTGGAATTCACCAGTTGGTTTCACTCTTAACTGTACCATATTCTTCAGCTCTTGGATCAGTCTCAACTTTTACCTGATTGCAATCTGCGAAGTGCTTTGGTACACTTTTTTGGGATTAAAGCACAATAAGAATACAAGTAATTATTGTCCTTGCAAGGCTTCTGACTGGAGGTGCAAAATTCCGGAATGGCCCTTTTTGTGTCAAGCTTCCGTTTAGCTGAGCTGTAAAAGCATAACTGTTGAGCATTTGAATGTGGCTAGTAGTATTTTTCTCTAGCTTTTCTTCCTGCTAACACTGTTTTCTATGGAGGTTCCCGTGAAACATACCTTTAGTAATGTTCTGTTCCTCATCTCCCACATAGTGGTACTTCCATCACTGCTGTTGACCTATTTGAAGCCAATGTGTTGTCGGCTTACTTGTTTGACATCCAGTTATAGATTACACACAATGTCCTCAAGTTAAACATTTGAAAATTCAAAACTGTTGGCTTCAAGCCCTGTATGAGCTCAGACCCTTCCACCCCTTAATGCAAGCTGTCCTATTTGATTCCAAGCTAGTTTTTTAAATCCATAACGTCCCTACCACAAAGACTTCCTTCTTCTACCTTCATTACATTGGGTAGTTTAGTTGCTAGCAAAACTGTGTTTTCCTAAGAGTTCCATCAATGCATTTCTCATCTGTAGACTTGACTGTTCCATTGAGTTCTGGCTTGCCTCCTATCTTCACACACTGTTAACCTCAGGGCTCATCTAAAACTTGAGTTGGCCATATCTAACCTGCACCAAGTCCTCCTCATAGATATCACTATGCTTTGCTGACTCCCATTCTCTCAACTTTCCCCATTTTAAAATTCTTGTTCCTATCTTTAAATTCCTCATGACCTAACTCCAATTCTACACCCTCCTACAGCCTCATATTCTCAAGGTTCTGTGTTCCCTCGACTCCAGCCTTTTGATCTCCTAGCAATCCTTTTATGCACCATTTGTGTCTTCAGGCATCTAAGACCTAAGCCCTGAAATTCATTCCTTAAACCTCTCCCACACTTTCTTCACCTTTTAAAATCCTTCTAAAATGTATCTCTGATATAGCTTTTGTTCAAAAACCAGCATATGAACAAGGTTTGGAGATATGCCATTCAGCCCTTCAAGCTTGCTGTGTGACTAAGACTGTGACTGCATTTTGCATTTCTGCCTATCACCGAAAACTTCTCACTCTCCCTTGTTTAACAAGAATCTATCTATCTCTGCTTTAAAAATATTCAAGAATTCTATTTATGAAAAGTTGGTGGAAGTAGAGTTCAAAACCTCAAGACCATCTGAGAGAGAAAATTTCACCTCATCCCTGATTTAACTTGATGCTCCCCGTCTTTTTGTAAAACATTGGTCCCCTGTTCCAGATTCTCACTTAAGGGAAATCATCCTCTCCACATTTACCCTAAGAAGTCCTGTCAGAATCTTTTATGTTTCAATCAAGTCACTTCTCACTCTTCTAAGTTCCAGCAGATATTAGCCTAACCTGTCTGGTCTGTTTTCATATAACAAGCTATTCCTTCCAGGTATAAGTCTAGCAAACCTTCTCTGCATGGCTTGCAGACATTTACATCTTTAAAATAGGTGACCTAAACTGTAAATGGTATTCCAGATGTGGATCCATCAATGCCCTAGATAACTGAAACTTGTGATAAATAATGATATTCCATTAGCTTTCCTAATTTCTTGCTGTATCTGCTTGCTAACCTTTCATAATTCCTGCATTAGGACACCCAGATCCCTCTGCGGCCTCTCACCATTAAGATCATACAGTGCTTTAGTTATTCTTCCTGCCAAAATAGGCAATTTCTCATTTTCCCATAATACACATCATTTGCCACATATTTGTCCACCCACTTCAGTGTATATGCATTTTTCTGAAGCCCCCTTACTTTCCTACCTATATTTGTGACATTGGCTTGGACAGTTTTGGCAACAGTATCTATCTGTCCTTCCATCCACATCATTTCTAAAAATTGTAAAAAGCTTACGTCCCAGCCCTAATCCCTGTGGCATGCCACGTGCTACATCTTGAATACATCACATATGGATATCTCATCCTTTGGTTCAGTGCCAACTATTTTTTTGTTCCGTTTCTGTTAAATGCCTTGGTATATATTTACAAAATTAAAGGCACTATAAAAATGCAAGTTGGCTTTGTTCTTGCAAATTGCTCCTGATTGATAGTGTGGGGTTCTGGAATGATCCTGATGTGTCAGGTTTAAGGATTCAGATAATTTTCTTTGAATTGACCTCCACACAAAGACCTGAGGTTTCTTTTTTTGCTTTGATTGAGTAACTATAATAGAGTCAGAGAGTCGTACAGCATGGAAACAGACCCTTAGGTCCAACAAGTCCATGCCAAATAATCCCAAACTAAACTAGTCCTATCTGCTTGTGCTTGGCCTACATTCCTCCAAACCTTTTCTATTCATGTACTTATTCAAATGGCTTTTAAATGTTGTAATTACACCCACATCCACCACTTCAGCCTATTTCTCAATGCAAAATGTTGATTTACGTCCTCAATTAACTTTTTTTGCATAATATTTTAACATCTTTTGCTGGCAGTCTGACTGAATACAGAGTGTGAACCTGTGCAAGACCTCAAGGAGAGCCCTGAAATTGAAAATGTTTCCTTGTGTGTCAATGCATCTGGTCTGGGCAACACTCCAGAAGTGAATCATTGAAGTCAGAATCATTATGGGAAAACTAGTGCTTTACTTCTCAGGTTTTCTAGATTTGGAAGGTGCTGATGGCTTTGCTTTCTACTTTGGGGCTATTTGGCTAACATACAGAAAATTCACTTTATAACCTCCAAGCATTCATTATTGAATATTTAAGATTTATTTTTACTCAACCCATTTGGGCATGTTATTGAAACACCTATAGGGAAGGTGGGATTTGAATCAAGGCTTCGCGCCCATGGTAGGGACTAATGCACCACAAAAACTGTATTATTGAACCTGTATGCTGACCATGATTGTAGATTGCTGGCCCAGGACAATGGAAAAGGTTAGATGCTTTACGGTGGTTGTAACTGGGAATTCAGGTTCTCAAAATGCCTAGTTTTGAGAAATGATTTTTCCTCTAGATTGTTCATTCACAGAATCACAGAATTGTTATTGCACAGAAGGCGGTCCTTCAGTCTGTTGTGCCTGCACCATTCTGTTACTTACTGCTGATGTCCCGCCCTTTCCTCATATCCCTGTACACCCTTTCTATCCGAATAATCATGAATTGAATGTTTTGTATGTTGCCAATTTGCTGAAAAGTACAAAGCAAAGTCGTAAGGAACTCTTGAATGCCTCAATTGAGCATGTAATCTTAATAGTATCTTGATAAATATAGAATTGTTATCATCCAGCACAATTGTTTTAGAATCTTCATTTTAAAGCAAAAGACACCTTTAACAAAAATAATTTCTTGATATTGATATTTTCTAATCAACCTGTTCAGAGATGTTATTATATACTTCTGGAACTAGTGGGACTTGTACCTAGGCCTCCTGACTCAGTGGTAGGACACTACCACGGCACCACAGAGACCCTAAATTCCTTGATATAATATTTTCTAATCAACCTGTTCAGAGGTGTTGTTACACACCTCTGGAGAAAGTGGGATTTGAACCCAAGCGTCCTGTTCAGAAGCTGGGTCAATTCCCCTGCATCACATCTTATGTTTTTTGATATATTTGAGTGCTTAATATAGGGCAGATGAAAATGGTTTTATTTCAAAAATAAGTATTTAAATCACTGTTTAATTCACTATCTATGAGGTTACTGTTTAAAAATAACCTTTTAAAAACTGTGCAGAACCTTTTGCTACATTGCTGTACCACAGTTAGTTTCTTAGTAAGTTACAGATAAGAGCAAATAAGTCTTGTTTCAGTTGTACAGAACACTAGTGAGATCACATTGGAGAATTGTAAGTTCTGGTGCCCCTGCCTAATTCAGGATATACTTGCCAAAAAGGGAGTGCAGTGGAGGTTCACCGGACTGATTCCTGGGATAGTACTACAGTGTTATGAGGAGAAATATAGGAGACTGGGCCTGAATCCTTTGAAGATTGAAGAATGATATTTGTCTTCATAGAAACGTAAAAACTTCTTAATAGGTTAGACATCCTCCCTACAGAAAGTATGTTTCACCTGGCTGTGGGTTCAAGAACCAGCGATGCAGTCTCAACAAAAGCCAAGCCGTTTAGCATTGACATGAGGAGAGCTGCGGAGGTTCAGGCATTGAGTATGTTTGAGACTGAAATTGATAATTTCTTATTACTGATGACATTGAGGGTTGTGGGAATAGTACTGAGAATATGGCATTGACGTAGAATCAACCGCAAACTGAAAGGCAGACAGCCTCAGGATACTGAATGGCCTAGTGTTGACACTTGACTAATAAAGGCAACCATCTCTCATGCATTCTTAACACCTTACTGATCTGTCGGTACCTCTAAGAACCTTTGAACATGCCCACCAAGGTCTCTCTGATCCTCTATACTTCCTGGGATCCTACCATTCAATGTGTACTCCCTTGCCTCGTAAGTCCTCCCAAAATTTATCATCTCTCGCGTTTCACGATTAAAAACCCACAAGAGGCTTCATAGGTGGATGCTTGAGAAATGTTGGCTCTTGTTAGGGAAATCAAGAACTTGGGTTCACAAGTTTGAAATAATGTGTCACCTTGTAACATTGAGCTGAGATTTTCTTTTTCTCAGGGTTGTTAGTCTGCACAATTCCTTTCCCTAGAAAGCATTGGTGGTTGGACCATTGAATTTATCCAAGGCAAAGTTAGATTTTTGATTGACGGGAGCCAAGCATTAGGACGTGAGACTGGAAATTTGAGTTGAGTCTACACCAGATCAATCATGATTTTATTGAATACTGAACCAGGCTTGAACAGCCAAAGGCCTAATCATAGAATCTTAAGTACAGTGTTCCCCTTTTGTCTAGACTGATATGAATGTTGCGTTTGTGGATGTTCAGTTTTCAAGTGGAATGTTAAACTGCTCAGATTCTTTTAAAAGATTATCTGAAGAAAACTACAATTTTTCCCCAGTGTGCTGGTCCAAATCCTCCCCTCAACTAATGGAATTTCATATGCTGAGATCGTGATTGGGTTGTGGTGCATGTTCATCCTTGTTTGCCCATCACTCTCTTTATTTCTTTGTCTACTGGAATTTCATGTTCGATTAAACATGTTGTTTTCTGCTCTTGTGCACAGAATGAATCAGATGCAGCAAGAAAAAGAATTGACAGATAACATTTTAAAAGTCGTAAGTTTTACATTTGCCCTTTTATTGTTTTGAAAATAGCTGTTAAGTAATATTACATTTTCTTAGTTTGTATTCATTCGTGGAATATAGTTTTGGTGGAAAGATCAAGAAAATTCAATCTGTGAAGACACTTGTGTTTTGAAGCATTAGAAAATAGAAAATATAGATATTTTTGTTCTCCTCCCTACGACATACATGCTTTTGCAACCTGTGGTTGACTCAGCTGGAGTATGTGATCTGCCTCTGAAGTTGCTGAATGAATCTTTCAGTGCAATGTATGATTGACCCTTTATCCTCTGACAATAAATGAATACTTCAGGAAATTCAGGGCCTTATGAGCTCCTGGAATAGCCACCCTGATCGATTGGAGAAGCATTTCCCACATTATGTCTCTCCTCCTTCTATTCCTCCTCCTCTTTCTCACCTCCCACCCCGTTTGTCATCTGATTGTTTTACCTTTCCCAGGTATTGCATGGCTTTGGGTGAGATGGATAGCTACAGAGACAAGGTGCCACAGTTATGTGGGGCAGGTTGGATGGATTAGAGCATCTTTATCTGGCCATCGTTGTTCGTATGTAGGAATTTATTTAAACTCTATGCCCACTACTTTATAATACCACAAAATCCTTGTTATCCAGTTTCTTGAAAGACTGGTTCTGGAAAATCACAGCAGTCTCTGAGCAGTCAGTACCACTGATGCCCTTTCGTTACACTCTTGTAAGTGTCCAAGGGTTTTTGTGACACTCTTTTCTGTATTTTATATTTTTTTTTTTAGCAAATTCCCATGGATTTGTCCATGTTAACACCAGAATATAATTGATAACACATGCAAAATAGCACATCCTGATCATTTGTTGACATTGGATTATTGTATTTGTTGCTGCATTAACTGTACATGGAAATGCTAATTCGTTATGATGTGGTGGATCAAAAGTTGCTGCACAGCTTTTATTTAAAGTGGGATCTGTTGAAAGAGAGGCACTTGTAGGATATGTAAATCCCTTTGTCTGAAGATGAGATCAGAACTGAATCAACTGTTTTGGCAGCCTTTCATAAATCATAGAACCCCTACAGTGTGGAAACAGGCCCTTCGTCCCAGTAAGTCCACTCCGACCCTCAGAGCATCCCACCCAGAACAATCCCACATAACCCACCTAATCTACACGTCCCTGAACACTACGGGAAATTGAGAACGGCCAATCCACCTAGCGTGCACATCTTAGGTCGGTGGGGGGAACCCGGAGGAAACCCATGCAGACACTGTGAGAATGTGCACATTCCACACAGACAGTCACCCGAGGGTGGAATCGGACCCAGGTCCCTGGTGCTGTGAGGCAGCAATGCTAACCACTGTGCCACCATGCCGCCCGTATTCCCTTTCTGGAACGATATCTGGTCTCTGACGATTCTCCTCTATTCTGACCATTCTAAAGTTTGAGGGAATTACGAAGGCAAACATAAACTTGTTTGGAATGCATTTTCTTTGACATTTAGTTGTTTTATTACTAAGACCTGATACTACTTAAAAGAATAGCCGTGAAGTTCTGTTGAAACTTCAAAGACATACCTTCCTAAAATGTGTAAAGATTCTGTAATTAAGTTATTTCAGAGGAAATGGCCATTTTTAGACTACCAGGGCAAAACCTGAATATTACTGAAAATGCATTTGTCCAAGCTTTTCATCTTGCGCTCATCAGGCCAATTCATAACCAATGCCAATGTAAGGGGAAAACCACATTTATACTGTATGAGAAGAGCATGCTAATTCGTTGACAAATGGACTCCGAATAGTAAAGATACCACCCTGGAGAGTGCATGTTAGATGATTACTGATTACTGACAGTTAGCTGCCAAGATCTGGTTAAATTTTAAGCCAGGTAAGTTGCCTCTAGTCAAGGTATTGTCCAGAAAGATGGCTCTCACCTGTACTGTTGAGTTGAAACAAACACAGTGTACATATTCTTTCTGTTTGCAAATAAAAGAAGCCTTGTATCTATTTTAGTAGTTTTCAATATGTTAAGACCAAAATTTCAAAATCAGTTGATGAAAACAAAGTTGGAGGTGTGGCAAATGGTGACAGCGATGACGGGATTATTGATAGCAGGCTAGGACAGAGGAGAAGCTGAATAAGTCATAATGAGAGCTGAAAGTAGGAGAGAATGGGCAGACTATGCTGAAAGCAACCTATGTCGTGACAAGACCAGGGTTTGGGGTGAGTTTTAAAAAAAAATGGAAGAACAGAATCAGGCTGTAAAGTTATTGAACTCTCCATTGAGTCTGAAAAGCTACAGGGTCCCCAAGTGGAAAATGAGATCCTGTTTTTTGAGCTTATGTTGAGACTTGCTGGAGCACAGCTTTAGGCCTGTGATAGAAATGTTGGCATGGGAACACAGTGGTGTGTTGAAGTGGCAAGCAGCTGGAAGCTTAGAGCCATTTTTATGGACAGAATGTAAGTGTTCTGCAAATCAGCTGCCTGGTCTGCATTTCATTCCCCCAGTTTGGAAGCAACCACGCTGTGAACACCCCTTGCCACCCTGGTTTAAATCCTCCAAGTGTAACTAGCAAATCTCCTGTCCTCCTTGTACCATCCCATCTGCCATGGAAGAGATGGGACCGGTACAAGAAGGACAAGAGATGAATCCAGATATCTGAAGCCCTCCCTCCTACACTAACTCTTCAGCCATGTGTTCAACTGTATTATCTTCCTATTTTTGGCCTCATTAGCATGTGGCACAAGGGATAATCCTAAAATTATAACCCTGGAGGTCCTGCTTTTCAACTTTCTACCTAACCCCCTACATCCTTTATACAGGAGATACAGATTTAAACCTTTGGATGAAAGATGCAGAGGGCATGTAGAACAAACCACACACGTTCTGTGATAATGATCTGGAACTTGCTGCTCAAGAAGGTGGTGCAAACAAATACTGTCAGTGATTTAGAAGGGAATTTGCACATCTGTGGAGGTGAAACAGAGGTATTAGACTGCTCCACAGAGAGATTGCATAGGCTTGATTGGCTGAATGGAGGCCTTCTCCACTGAAGATGACTGACTCTGACAATCCTGTGGTTGTACACATTGAACAGAAGGGCATCTTTTCTGTGAAGATTTCAGGTCAGGAGGTATTTGGGAAGCTGTCATTGTGTATGCCATGATTAAGAGGCAGTTTACCTCGTGCAATCCAGTTTTGACCTAATCACTACTTCAACCCTGCTAATCCTGTGCAGCCTTCCACCTTTTAAGACCTCCTCAAACTCAATGTGCTCAACTTTGATTTAGCATTTGTTTATATCGTGCTATTTGAAATGCTGTCCCAGATCCTTGGTACGGCAGCCACGATCATTAGATTGCCACTATAGTCATAAATTTCCTTTGCCTTGATGCTGCTGTACTTTTCTACTGTATGTCTTCTGATTTGTAGCTTTCACAGAAGTGTGATGCGTGTCTTGTGGAGCTCTTATCAGCGGAACATGGATGGGCTACATCCCCTTTTAATGGCACTAGCTGTTTTGTTGTAAATTTAAAGGTCCAGTTTAAATGTTAATGAGTGGATGCACGGGTGAGATGATTCAATGAGTAAGTTGTTGATGTGAAAGGGCATGCTGGTAGTTTGATTGGGGTAGTAATCGAGTTAAGTTAGTTAGGTAGTTCTGAGGGAATAATCACGTTGGGTCCTGAGGTTAATCTGATATTGCCTTCGGAACTTGAAAGTTGCAATTCCCGTTCCTGTTCACTAATCAGGATTTCCACAAGGTCCCAATGTGTATCATTGGCCCTATATCTGTTCTTGTTAATCTGAATTAAATACTTTTACTGGATTCAAAAAATCAAATGCACGTAGTAGTACTGTAGTTACTGAAGAGAGCAGTAAGGAAGCTGGTGAACCCACTATATTAATGGATTTGAATTGCAAGTAGTCAAGTGACTCAACTAAATAGATTTCACCTGGCTGAGGGAAGATCCCTCCAAGGTACCAACTTCTAGTTTATTGTTTTGAGACGGTATTTGAGTTTCCTTTTGCTCTTACTGTGGAGTTGTGTTGACTCTGTCCTATGTATAGAACCAAAATAGAACTTTCAAACCCACGGATGTCCAAATAAAATCCAATTTGAACTCTAGTCACTGTCATAATGTTATTATGTTAAAGCGTTCAGAAAAGATTTACAAAGATGTTGCCAGGATTGGAAGGTTTGAGATATAGGGAGAGGCTGAATAGGCTGGGACTTCTTTCCCTGGAGTGTCGGAGGCTGACCTTAAAGAGGTTTATAAAATCATGAGGAGCATGGATCGGGTGAATAAGCCAAGGTCTTTTACCCAGGGTGGGGGAGTCCAGAACTAGAGTGCATAGGTTTAAGGTGAGAGGGCAAAGATTTAAAAGGGACCCGCGGGGTAACTTTTTGACATAGATGGTGGTGCATGTATGGAATGAGCTGTCAGTGGAGGTGGGGTCAATTACAACATTTAAAAGTCACCTGGATGGGTATATGAATAGGAAAGGTTTAGAGGGATATGAGCCAAATGATGGCAAATAGGACTAGATTAGTTTAGGATATCTGCTCAGTGCAGATGAGTTGGACTAAAGGGTCTGATTCCATGCTGTATAACTCTCTGACTCGAAAATGAGGGAAATATGACAGCCATTTTATATATAGTGAATTCCAACAAATCCCTGTAAAATAAGTGACCAGATCATCTGCCTTGTAAGCAGCTTGTCGACTCTCAGATGGTGAGGGCAATGTGGGAGGTCAGACCACCATGAGAGGTTTATGCTGACATTACTCTAAAGGAGCCAAATCATACTTTGCAGCACATCTGTTTGAAAATGATTTCAATTCAAAGCATTTCCCCTGCAAGCAAAATGGAGTAGGATATGACTGCCGGTTATAGCATTGGGATCAGCCGTCACTTCCTGTTGCCATATCCTCTGTACACCTGAGAAATTTGCACCACTCTTAGTAGGGGCTGCTGGCCCGTTTTCTCCTTGTCTACCTTGAATGATCCTCCTCTATCTGTTAGCTGTCTGCCATCCCTATTTTGACAAAGAACACAGACTATTTCCTATGAGTTGCCATTTGAGGTCAGTCACAAACAGGGTCCAGATTTAGAAGTGATCCTGTTGCCCAGAAATGACATATCTTGAGGCCTATCTTTTGGATTCCAAATTCACTGGGATTTGTTCAGTAAAATCAGATCAACGCAGGTTAACCTGATATAAGCAGCTTGCATTATTCCAATTGAAGATGCATGTAAAATCTAATTTTTCTGCAAATAGCTAAAGGAACAGGCTGGAGACTCCATTCTGGTTTTGGAGAGAGCACTTCAGTTGACTACAGACCTGCATGTACACACCATGAGAACGCTGGACCTGATAGCAGCAGAACCTTGCCTGGCAAATGGAGAAACTGAGAGTTCAACGGCTGGGTTATGCATTGGTGTGGATGAAATGCATTGCCAGGTAATTCTTAGGAAACTTGCCATGTTTCCTGTTAAACAGCTTGTGTAAGGAGTGGGAAGACGAAATTGCACCACTACATTGTGCTGTAGAAGTCCAAGTTGGCTAATATTTATTTTCCGTTTGCAATTTGGTCTTAAGGTCAAGTAAAAATATAAATGAAAGAATGTGGTTATACTGAAAAAAGCAGATATTTAATGATAGACAACAATTGAGTACTGACCTTGTGGTTTGCTGCAAGTGTTATGTTTCATTTGTATGTGGATAATACTTTTATATTGACCACTCAAACTTTTCTTCGACTCATATAGCATGAAAATACCCTTTGGTCTAATGCATCCACACCAACCAGACATCCCGAATTGACATAGTCCCATTTTCAAGCATTTGGCCCATATCTCTTTGAACTCTTCCTATGCATTTACTACCTATCCAGATGTCTTTTAAATGTTTTAATTGTACCCACCTCCACCACTTCTTCTGGCAGCACATTCCATACATGCACCACCCTCTGCATGAAAAAGTTACCTGTCAGGCCCATTTTGATTCTTTCCCTTCTCACCTTAAACCTATGTCCTCTAGTTTTGGACACCCCACCCTAGGAAGATGACCTTGGCTACTCGCCCTATCCATACCTCTCATGATTTTTTTTTTTTTTTTATATAAACCTCTAGAAGGTCACCCCTCAGCCTCCAATGCTCCAGAGATAAAAGCCCCAGCCTTTTCAGCCTGTCCCTATAACTCAAACCCTCCAGTCTTAACTTTTAGCTTCCACCCATTTCCTGCATATGGACTGTGTCCAGTAGTTCCAGTGCACTCTATTTGAGTGGACTAAATAAGTAGTAAATATAGAATTTCCTCTGAATTAAGCTTGTAGTATTGGGACATTGATTCTGTATTGTAAATACTATCCTGCATTGAGAATTGAATAAGTCTACTGGGGAGCTGTTGAACTAAGAAAAGTTTTAATGGAGTATATAATGGCACAGCCATTTGTTCATTCCAGCCATCTGTTGACTACTGCGCAAGACAACTAATTCACAATTTTTTCTGGCCCATCCCAGAGTTTCGTCTTAAGTTCCTTGAAAGTGGAGTCACAGGTAGACAGGATAGTAAAGAAGGTGTTTGGTATGCTTGCCTTTATGGGTCAGTGCATTGAGTATAGGAGTTGGGAGGTCATGTTGCAGCTGTACAGGACATTGGTTAGACCACTATTAGAAAACTGCGTGCAGTTCTGACCTCCCTGCTTTCGGAAGGATGTTGTGAAACTTGAAAGGATTCCGAAAAGCTTTACAAGGATGTTGCCAGGGTTGGAGGGTTTGAGCTATAGGGAGACACTGAATGGACTTGGGCTATTTCCCGAGGAGCAACCTTTATAGAGGTTGATAAAATCATGAGGGGCATGGATGGGGTAAATTGACAAGGTCTTTTCCCTGGAGTGGGGTGTCCAAAACTAGAGGGCATAGGTTTAAGGTAAGAGGGGAAGATTTAAAAGGGATCTAAGGGGCAACCTCACGCAGAGGGTGGTGCTTGTATGGAATGAGCTGTGAGAGGAAGTGGTGGAGGCTGGAACAATTACGACATTTAAAAGGCATCTCGATGAGTATATGAATAGAATATGAGTATGAATCCCTCTTCCTACAGACAAAGGGGGTGGCCATGGGTACCCGCATGGGCCCAAGCTATGCCTGCCTCTTTGTAGGTTACCTGGAACAATCCCTCTTCCCTAGCTACACTGGCCCTAAACCCTACCTCTTACTCCATTACATTGCTGATGCCGCCTCGTGCTCCCACGAGGAGCTCGAACAGTTCATCCACTTCACCAACACCTTCCACCCCAACCTTAAGTTCACCTGGACCATCTCCAATACCTCTCTCTCCTTCCTGGACTTCTCTGTTTACATCTCTGGCAACCACCTGGAAACTGATATCCATTTCAAGCCCACTGACTCCCACAGCTACCTAGAATACACCTCCTCCCACCCACCTTCCTGCAAAAATGCCATCCCCTATTCCCAATTCCTTCGCCTCTGCCACATCTGTTCCCAGGATGAGGCATTCCACTCCCGTACATTGCAGATGTCCTCGTTTTTCAAGGACCGCAACTCCCCCCGCACGCCCCCCCCCCCCCCCCCCACCTCAGTGGTCGAGAATGCCCTCGACTGTGTCTCCCGCATTTCCCGCAATAACAACCAAAAAAGAATCCCCCTCGTCCTCACATACCACCCCACCAACCTCCGGATCCAACGCATCATCCTCCGACACTTCCGCCATCTGCAATCAGACCCCACCACCAAAGACATTTTTCCCTCCCCACCCTTGTCTGCTTTCCAGAGGGACCATTCACTCCATGACTCCCTTGTCCGCTCCACACTCTCCTCCAGCCCCACCACACCCGGCACTTTTCCTTGCCACCGCAGGAAGTGCTACACCTGCCCCCACACCACCTCCCTCACCCCAATCCCAGGCCCCAAGAAGACTTTCCACATCAAGCAGATGTTCACCTGCACATCTGCTAATGTGGTATACTGCATCCGCTGTTCCCGTTGTGGCCACCTCTACATTGGGGAAACCCAAGGCTTGGGGACCGCTTTGCGGAACACCTACGCTCGGTTCGCACTAAACAACAGCACCTCCCAGTCGCGAACCATTTCAACTCCCCCTCCCATTCCGCAGATGACATGTCCATCCTGGGCCTCCTGCAGTGCCACAGTAATGCCATCCGAAGGTTGCAGGAACAGCACCTCATATTCCGCTTGGGAACCCTGCAGCCAAATGGTATCAATGTGGACTTCACAAGCTTCAAAATCTCCCCTCCCCCTACCGCATCCCAAAACCAGCTCAGTTTGTCCCCACCTCCCTAACCTGTCCTTCCTCCCACCTATCCCCTCCCCCCACCTCAAGCCCCACCCTTTCTCCTGCCTACTAGCCTCATCCTGCCCCCTTGACCTGTCCGTCCTCCCTGGACTGAGCTATCCCCTCCCTAACTCCCCATCTACACTTACCTTTACAGGCTCCATCCCCGCCTCTTTGACCTGTCTGTCTCCTCTCCACCTATCTTATCCTCTATCCATCTTCTATCCACCTCGCCCTCTCTCCCTATTTATTTCAGAACCCCTTTCCGCTCCCCCATTTCTGAAGAAGGGTCTAGGCCCGAAACATCAGCTTTCCTGCTCCTCTGATGCTGCTTGGCCTGCTGTGTT
Source organism: Ginglymostoma cirratum (assembly GCA_024137785.1). Classification (NCBI taxonomy): domain Eukaryota; kingdom Metazoa; phylum Chordata; class Chondrichthyes; order Orectolobiformes; family Ginglymostomatidae; genus Ginglymostoma; species Ginglymostoma cirratum. Next base: position 2,084,865 of record JAHRHZ010000075.1, on the reverse strand, counting down.
CATTTGCTCTACACCTTGTTATCTCGAGTATATGAATGGGACTGGTTTAGACGGAAGTGGGCCAAATGCTGGAGCATGGGACTAGATTAATTTAGGATATCTGGTCGGCATGGACGAGTTGGACCGAAGAGTCTGTTTCTGTGCTGTATATTTGTGGCTCTAAGTTTTTCTTCTGGAGTATTGTTTTTTATCTGCCATCTTCCAAGCACCGACATCCTCAATAGATTTTAAAATGGTTCATTTGAACCTCTGTCATCTGTTATTTCTCCCAGCACTTTGGATGTGAAACTACCTTTAACATGTCCAGCCTAAGTCTGAGCACCTGTCTCAGCAACCTTATCCCACCAAATTTCCTTCAAACCTCTCCTCCTCTCTTGACAGCTTCATAACTGTACAGCCTTCATGTGAAAACCTAAACAAAGCCACCCGTTTAGTTTTCTTTTTGCCATTTTCCTAACACGAGACGTTTACTGATATCTCACTGGAGCTCCATACCATGGCCCATGTGTCCACAAAACATATGAACTAGGAGTAGACAACTCATCCCCTCAAGCCTGCTCTGCTATTTGATACGATCGTTGCTGATCTCATCTCGGCCTCACCTTCCATTTTTCTGCCTGCTGTCCGTAACCCTTCAAGGCATTACTGATTAATAAATTACTAATTCTATCTCCTGAAATTTACTCTGTTCTGGCATCCATTCTACTTTAGGTAGTGAATTCCATGGATTCACAACTTCTGAGAGAAATGATTTCTCCCACTCTCTGTTCTAAATCTGCTACCTTTTTTGTCCTGAAACTATGATCTCTTGCTCTGAAAAGACTTCTTGTGTCCACCATACTTTCTGTAGGTTCTCATTCATTCCTTCCTTGCCCTTGTATTTCCTGTCTTTAACTTATTGTACTCTGTGCATTTGCTATGTGCTTACTGGCACTGAAACAGACTATTCATCCTAACAGGTCTATGCCAATATTCATACTTCATGCTAACCTCCTCCCATCTTCCTTCATTTAAATTCATCAGCGTAACCTTCTGTCCCTTTCTCTCTCATTTGTTTATTTAGCTTCCCTTTAAATGCATCAATGCAAGTTCAGCAATACTTTGGATAAAGAACTTTTTCTTAAATTGCTTATTGTACGGTCTTTAGTTTTCACCTGTAGGTGAGAAAATCTCAATCTGTACTGTATCAAATCCTTTCATTATTTTAAAGACCTTTATGTTAAGATCACCTCTCAGTCGAAGGAAAAGTACCCCAACTTGTTTAGTATTTCCTGATAAATATAATCTTTTTATTGTTCAATCATCATAGTAAGCTTTTTTTTGACCATCTCCAATGTACCCGTTTCGTTTTCATAATATGAAGTCCAGAAATGTTCACAGTGCTCGAAATGTGGGCTAACCGAGGTTTTCTACAAGACTAAAATAAATTTTCTGTTCTTCAATTCTGTCCTATGAGAAATGAACCTCATTGCTTTATTTTTACTGGCCTTACTGATCTGCATCGCTACTTCAGTGATTTGTATGTCTGTACCTCCTCCAGATCCTTTTGCTTCTCTATCCTCTACAGCCAATTACCTGCCAAGGAGTATAACGTACCCCTTTTCTTCCCATCAAAATATATTATTTCACTAACCTGCAACATCATGTTTCTCCTATCAACACTGCAAGAACCAAATAGTTCACATTCAAATCTCAGTCAATCCAAGTTCCCACTCCATAGCCCCGTACTTCAATGCATATTCTTTTCACATTCGACAGCAATGAACATGAACCATGTTTCTGTTGTCTCATCCCAACACATACCCTATCACCGACCTACACTACCATGCTAGTTTTCTGTTGCACCTGAGCTAACTTGATATACAGTGGACACCAAATTGCTGCTTTCAAAAGTAAAAACAAAACAAAAACAAGAATGCATTGTTTTCATTTCAGATTTCCTGCATCACAGTATTTTTGCTTTTGAGTTAGTTGTGAGAAAATTGTTTTGGTGTTTAAATATTGCTTCAGTGCAGTTTTAGCCTTTGAGATTTCAAAAACTAAATGAAGTTTACGAATTGATCACGTGCGAGTGTATTGCATTTTTACATGAACCATATGGCCAATTAGAACTCCATTCAATTACATATTCCAGACATTATATATTCCAGTTAACACTGCAGATGTGAATGTATTGTTGCAAATACTTTGTTATTACAGTTTTCAACCATGACCTCTAATCATGGAGTGAAGACCTCTACTCAGATCAAATATACTTAATTTGCATACATTTATAATATACTAATTAGGAAAGATTTAACTGTAATAGTTTCTGGTAATATTTGTACATTAGCTTATGCGTAGTTATTTTTCAATGCAATTATATTTTACCTAAGTGATTCTACAATTGTGTCTGAACATTTATACTAACACGTCAGTGAATTTAAAGCATGTATATGTTCTTTACAACAGTAATTGAAAGAGTGTTTAAATCTGCCACCAATTTTGTTTTTTAAATTACAGGTTTGTTATGATCTGGGTACAGTATTCTTCAGTCAAGGATCTTCAAACCCCACAGCCTATGAGAAAGCAAAGGAACACTTATTCAAAACCAGTGAACTGCTCTCAAAGGTACGCTGCAAAATAGCTCATTGCCATTTATCACTATGTAACTGTTACTTTCTCTAGTACATTATTCATACCTACAAACCAAGATATTAACAGGCCAGGAAGACTATCAAAGCTAAATCTGATCATATTCTCTCCTGCTGCCTAGAAATGCTTTTTCGTAGGAACTGAATCTTTAGCTGAGCTTGTAAGGCACAGATCAGGAATTAATCCCAGAATCTTGCTCGTTTATATTGCTGCTCCATTTACTGTCTTGACCTACTGAAATTTCCAACTGAATTCTTATAGGCTGGATTTTCTCTTCAGCAGTGTGGAAGTGAAATGCTCTGCCAATCTTAAAGAAATCTACTCTGAAAGATTTAGCAATTTCTACACTGCAGAAATCCTTTCCCAACATTAGTTTATTAATGACACAAGTTGAGGCAAGTTCAACCATCCATCAGCTGTGATGCAATCATACAAAGTAAGCAGCAAATCACCATGAAGCATTCTTACAGATAGCGAGAAGGAAGTTTAAAACCACAGAATCCCTCCAATTATAATTTTAAATTTTTACAGATAAATTATTTGAACATACACATGGAATTAATAGAGTTGTTAGTAGATAAAAATATACATTTTTAGAAAAATATATTTCAAAAATTTTAATTATCTCAAAATGGAGAAATTGAGTATTCAGCATATATAATATTGAATTTTTCAGCTTGAATAAGCCTATTCAGCAATAGTTATGGACTAAGTACCTAAGTACCCAGCTACATCTCATTACAACAAGCTGTAACATTTCAAGGCTTTCTCTGTTTCACTGTAGAGTGTTAGGTTCTTGCAAGTTCGATAATTTTTAATTTTTTAAAGTGAATTGACCGGATGTGGATGTTACTGGCAATACCTGAACTTGATTACACGTCTTGGATTGTCCTGAAGAAGATAGTGACAAGCCACTTTCTTGAATAAAGCTGAGTGCCTTACAAGGGCAGTTAAGCATTGACCACTTTGGAGAACTGGAGTCACATACAGGTCAGACAGAGTAAATCTGGCAGATTTCTTTCTCCAAAGGACGTTAATGAGTCAGATGGGTTTTTCAACATTCCATTATTGATGCTTGTCTTTAATTCCAGTCTTATTTAATGAACAAAATTGAAATTTTCCAGCTGCTGATTACCGGACCAACAACATATCTGCTATATTAAAATACCCGACTGCCAATAGAAGCTCAGCAGTTCCCCCTCTGCACATGTGTAGAATTACTAACAGCCTCTCCTGGATTTCCATATTAATTGCACATGTGCAGCAATTGCTATCAGTTGCAGAGGAGTAATGATGGGAAATGCTAACATTTGTTTTCTATCATTAGTAGCACAATAACTGTTTTGATGGAGATCAAAGTTTATTGTAGCATTAGTGTCTTGTTCTGTCAACTAAGAAATCCAAGTGAATACTGTGATACACTCTAGGTCCTAGAAAGCTACTATTTTGATCTTTGTTTAGAAATATGCCATACGGGTAGACAGAGAAATTAGTCAACCAGGGTACAGTACTAGTGATGCTTGTGGGTGCTATTTGTGGATTACACCTCCATGCAAGAGTAGCATAGACGTAATGGAATTATTTGTGTTGGGAGAGAGCTGTAGAGGTTGAAATAAATTGAAGAAAAAATCTATAGAATTTTTTGTTTTCAAGAATCAATACTACTTTGTTTGCTTTTGATATGTTTCACTTTCTTAAAAAAAATCTCTTTGTAGATTGGATCTGACCCTGTTCACTGTCGAATTGACCGGAGGAGATTAGATGGTTACTGCCAGGCTTGTGCAGTGTTAACAACACCATCTGATGCAAATGAACTGCAACTGACAACATATGGTCGGGTTCACCACTGCATTAAATCCAGTAACTATCAGGTATAGTCGTAGCTGTGTAATGTGACATTTTTCTTTTTATTTTAATGCACTATCAATAAAGTAACTTGCTGCTACAATACTATGGTAAAATTAATGCATTCATGTGCTCTAACGTGTCTAACTACCAAGAGCAAAGTTTCTCATTAACCTTTATGGCATATGCATCAGTAGCAACCTTAAAATATGACTGTCCATAGCTTTCAGTATACTTTGTTATTGGAAGCAGTGGCTGGAACCAGTTTTTTGCCCAGTGGTGTAATCCTGTGCACTCTGACTGACCTTGGGGCTGTTGCCCAGTTAAAGCATCAAAATAAATACACAACAAAAACCTTCACAAATTCTTCCATATCTAAATTAATCCTCTTCAAACTTACATTATGCGTGATGTATTCTTGCCCTATGCACAATTATATGCATTGAAAAACCACAAAATAAAATGACTGAGAGAATGACACAGTGAAAGATGGTTTGAAATTAACATGACTGTGACTGCCTCCTCTGTCTGTGCCATCCCAAGCTTGAAATTGGTTCAACATGCTATGATAAGACTATCAGTTTATAGTTGTAAAGTAAAGCTAGATTCAGAAATTTACTTCATTGGATGCAGTAGTTGATTTAAAGACAGCTGTTAGCTCTGCCATGTGTTCTCTATTAGCAATTCATAAACTATGTTCCAAAAATAGTTGAGACATTGCTCGTGAAACCAGCATTTGTTGCCCATCCCTAATTTTCCTTGAACTGAATGGCTTACTGGGTCATTTGGAGGGTATTTAAGAGTTAACCACATCATTGTGGGTCTGAAGTCATATGTAGGCCAAACCAAATACGAAAGACCAATTCCTTCCCTAACAGACATTAGTGAACAACGTAGATAACAAGGTGGGGAGCTGGATGAACACAGCAGGCCAAGCAGCATCATAGGAGCAGGAATGCTTGACGTTTCGGGCCTAGACCCTTCATCAGAAATGGGGGAGGGGAAGAGGGTTCTGAAATAAATAGGGAGAGAGGGGGAGGCGGATAGAAGATGGATAGAGGAGAGGATAGGTGGAGAGGAGGCAGACAAGTCAAAGAGGCGGGGATGGAGCCAGTAAAGGTGAGTGTAGGTGGGGAGGTAGGGAGGAGATAGGTCAGTCTGTCTATGGAACCAGATCATCCGCAATGCACTACAGTCCACACTCAAGCCTTCCCAATTTGGCCCCAACCGTGACAATATCTACATTCAGAACATTGAGACCCTTCAGAAGTGCTTCTCCCTGCGACTCCTGAAACACACACTTGCAGCAATGCGCAGGCATCTGTAGGCACTACAATCAAGACTACCCCAGCTCAGAGCCTCCCTCTCCTCGACCTGCAAAGGACCTCTCCTGTTTTTTAATCTTCGTAGGATCCACAACCTGAACTCTCAATTCTACTCAGCTTTATTGGACACTAAAAACCGTAAGTACAGTAAACTTGCTGGTGCCCGCCACCCAAAACGGGCTTCCCCCACCTCCCAAATCCCCAGCCGTACTCAGGACCTCCCCCACAATGTACCCGCCGCCATTGGCCACGAGGCCACTGTCAGAGAACCCACAGATGACGTCACATCCGCCACCGCCGGGTACATCGCTGCTGAAACCACCGCTTCCATCTCCGAGACCAACACCACAGACACTACCGTCACCGCTGCCGCCGCCCTCCGCCGACGCCAACACAACTCCGCCCACCACCGCCGACGCAACCCCGCCCTGTGCCGATGCTGACGCAACTCCGCCCACAACCGACGCCGACGGCGCTCCGCCCACTGCCTCCATAGCCAGCAGTTCCAGAGGAGACAGCAACACTGAGCCCTGCCGAGTCTTCACCATCCCCCCAGACCTCCCCTTTACTGAGGACGAACGGTCAGTCCTCAGTAAAGGGCTCACCTTTGTCCCCCTCCGCCCACATATCAACGAGTACCGCTCACGCTTGGGATATTGAGCAGTTTTTCCGCCGCCGCTGCCGCCTCCGCCTCCACGCTTCTTCAACCGTGAATCTAACCCTCCCTCTACTGACCCCTTCTCCCGCCTCCAACATAAGCCCTCCTCCTGGACACCACCCCAAGGCCTCCTACCCTCCCTCGACCTCTTCATCTCCAACTGCCGTCGAGACATCAATCGCCTCAACCTCTCTACCCCTCTCAAATGCTCCAACCTCTCCCCCACAGAACGTGCAGCCCTCTGCTCCCTCCGCTCCAATCCCAACCTCACCATAAAACCCACGGACAAGGGAGGAGCAGTTGTAGTATGGCGCACTGATCTCTACATCGCTGAGGCCAGGCGCCAACTCTTCAACACCACCTCCTACCGCCCCGGATCATGAGCCCACCCCCGAGCACCAAACCATCCACAACCTCATCACCTCAGGAGACCTCCCACCCACCGCCTCCAACCTCATCGTTCCCCAACCCCGCACCACCTGCTTCTATCTCCTCCCCAAAATCCACAAACCTGAATGCCCTGGTTGACCCATTGTCTCCGCCTGCTCCTGCCCCACCGAACTCATCTCCACCTACCTAGACTCCCTGGACCAAGGGGGTGAAAATGAACCCTCTACCGACATCCACGACACCACCCACGCCCTCCTCCACCTCCAGAACGTCCAATTCCCTGGTCCCCAACACCTTATTTTTACTATGGACGTCCAGTCCCTATATACCTGTATTCCCCATGCAGATAGCCTAAAGGCCCTCCGCTTCTTCCTGTCCCGCAGACCTGACCAGTCCCCCTCCAGTGACACCCTTATCCGCTTAGCCGAACTCGTCCTCACCCTCAACAACTTCTCATTCAATTCCTCCCACTTCCTACAGACAAAGGGGGTGGCCATGGGTACCTGCATGGGCCCACGCTATGCCTGCCTCTTTGTAGGTTACGTGGAGCAATCCCTCTTCCGTACTTACACTGGCCCTAAACCCCACCTCTTCCTCCATTACATTGATGACTGTATCGGCGCCGCCTCGTGCTCCCACGAGGAGCTCGAACAGTTCATCCACTTCACCAACACCTTCCACCCCAACCTGAAGTTCACCTGGACCATCTCGAACATCTCTCTCTCCTTCCTGGACCCCTCTGTCTCCATCTCCGGTAACCACCTAGAAACCAATATCCATTTCAAGCCCACCGACTCCCACAGCTACCTAGAATACACCTCCTCCCACCCACCTTCCTGCAAAAATGCCATCCCCTATTCCCAATTCCTTCGCCTCTGCCACATCTGTTCCCAGGATGAGGCATTCCACTCCCGTACATCTCAGATGTCCTCATTCTTCAAGGACCGCAACTTCCCCCCCCCCTCAGTGGTCGAGAATACCCTCGACCGTGTCTCCCGCATTTCCCGCAACTCATCCCTCACACCCCATCCCCGCAATAACAACCAAAAAAGAATCCCCCTCGTCCTCACGTACCACCCCACGAACCTCCGGATCCAACGCATCATCCTCCGACACTTCCGCCATCTGCAATCAGACCCCACCACCAAAGACATTTTTCCCTCCCCACCCTTGTCTGCTTTCCAGAGGGACCATTCACTCCGTGACTCCCTTGTCCGCTCCACACTCCCCTCCAGCCCCACCACACCCGGCACTTCTCCCTGCCACCGCAGGAAGTGCTACACCTGCCCCTACACCACCTCCCTCACCCCAAGAAGACTTTCCACATCAAGCAGATATTCACCTGCACATCTGCCAATGTGGTATACTGCATCCGCTGTACCCGTTGTGGCCTCCTCTACATCAGGGAAACCAAGCAAGGCTTGGGGACCACTTTGCAGAACACCTGCGCTCAGTTCGCAACAAACAACAGCACCTCCCAGTCGCGAACCATTTCAACTCCCCCTCCCATTCCTCAGACGACATGTCCATCCTGGGCCTCCTGCAATGTCACAGTGATGCCACCCGAAGGCTGCAGGAACGGCAAATCATATTCAGCCTGGGAACCCTGCAGCCCAATGGTATCAATGTGGATTTCACAAGCTTCAAAATCTTCCCTCCCCCAACCACATCCCAAAACCAGCCCAGCTCATCTCCACCTTCCTAACCTGTTCTTCCTCTCACCTATCCCCTCCTCCCACCTCAAGCCCCACCCCCATCTCCTATCTACTAACCTCATCCCGCCCCCTTGACCTGTCCATCCTCCCTGGACTGACCTATCTCCTCCCTACCCTCACCTTTACTGGCTCCATTCCCGCCTCTTCAATTTGTCTGCCTCCTCTCCACCTATCCTCTCCTCTATCCATCCTCTATCCGCCTCCCCCTCTCTCCCTATTTATTTCAGAACCCTCTTCCCCTTCCCCATTTCTGATGAAGGGTCTAGGCCCGAAACGTCAAGCATTCCTACTCCTAAGATGCTGCTTGGCCTGCTGTGTTCATCCAGCTCCACACCTTGTTATCTCGGATTCTCCAGCATCTGCAGTACCCATTATCTCCGTGAACAACGTATGTTTTTAAGACAATCGATGATTGATTGCTTTATATACAGATTTATTAATTGAATTTAAATTCTAGTAACTGTGGTGGCAGACCACTGGATTATCCAATGCCATATTACTATGCACTAACAAATAGAACGTATGCTTTTGATGGGATGTGTGTCTGCTGGCGCAAATATGCAATGATTTTTCAGGTAAAGACCCTGGAATTGTGGAGTAATTATCATTTTATAATAAAAGCTCAATTTTATTTATTCAGCAACTGCTGATCAATCCTCCTGCTTTGTACTAATTTCCCTTCGCAATTCTGAATTAAGATCCATTAAGCAATGGATTTCCATTCACTTTCCGTTGTGCATTATATAGAAGAAATAGTAAACAATAGTGCTTGTTAAATCGTTCTTCTTTAAATTTTACAGGGATTAATTGAGATTTTTCTTGAAGACAACGTAACTTTAAGCTTGTTGTGGCACTTCAGGCAGTCTGTTCTGAGAGAGCTTTACCAAATGGCTCAAAATGGGTAAGAATGTTTGCAACTTCGTCTATGTTTAGAAATAGTACTGATGTTGGCTTGCACAACAATTATTATTTGTCTTGGCATGAAAGAAGGAGAGAGAAGCAGTCAACTTGTATGCTTACTGGCCTACAGGCCATGAGCACTGGGGAACAGAATTCAGTTTGCACCCAGTATTAGCATCAGACATACAAATATAACATGAACTAGAAGCTAAGAAAAGTTCTCACGTTCTCTCTCAACAAAGCTGCCATTTTAGGCACTGCAAATCAAATTGACCTTTAAGGCCTTAAGAAATCGTTCCAAAAATATGGGTCGGTTTGTACACCAAATATAAAGTGTGGGCAATCACTATTTTGAAATGTGAAATAAAAGCACAATGCCAGTAATTCAAACAAAATCTGTGTGATACATTTGATTCAATAATTTATTTCTACATGGATACCTTTTAATCACCATCAAAGCATACAGGAACTATCAAATTCATAGTCTCCAATCTCTTCCAGCCTTCTGGAACTCTAAATTTGGCCTGCTTTATTCTGTATTACCTGCTTAATTTGACCCCATTTTCAGGCAGCTACTGACTCAAGGCTGTGCGTGACCTGATCTGACCAGGTTTGGTTGTGAGGTGGAACCTGCAAAAGCTCAGCTATCAGTCCGTCTACCCAAGTAGCTGTTGCTAAATGTTGTCTGGTTAGCACGGAGAACTTTAATTATCAGTGCTTCCTTCCAAATCCTTAATTTTGATCATGCCATGGGAGATCAGCTAGTATGTTGTAAAAACAGGACGATAGGTTGAGACTATGTTCCAGGATGTAATAATCTTTAATTCAGCTATTTTATGAATGCCTTGAGTACTTTGCTGACTTGGGGTATACCTCCAGTAATGGATTATCAACCACCTATTGACTAGACATTGTTTATTAATCCATCTAGAGAATGAAAATATACATCTGGTGTCAATTTCTTTCCCTTGTGTTACAGGGATAGAAATTTAGAAGAAATTTGTTTTAAAGTCTGTGCATGCAACACTGTTCGGAATGTTCTGGAGCAACAGGTGATTGGAGTAAGATTCCACCAACTGCTGCTGAAACCAACCAAAGAAAGAATTGACTTCTTGTTAGAAGTAAGGCCACAAGTGAACATTTAGCCGTTTTTGAAACTTGAGTAGACTGTTAAAATGCAGACCTTGATTTTAATAATGGTTAAAGTTGAAGCATTACTTAGCAATTTTGTCTGTGCTCTGTGCCTCCCTTGTCTCACCGCAAAATTATTATGCATCGTTTTACACCAACACACCTAACCAGTGCCACCATTAAACCTCTGAATGGCACTAGTTTTGATTGGGCTGATGGATGCCAGCCCTCGAAGATCCCTCAGGAATTTGATCCCTTGCTTCACCTGAGATTTAGAATGATGCCATGGAACCAGAGCCCTCCTGTGCTTTGGCATTTTTTTCGGTCTCATGTGCCTTTGCTGAATGTTAGGGTGAACTCTCAAATAGTCTGTATTTGTTTAAGGTTCTTGACTAGATTTGTAGCTCAGGTTGTGGATGCTGTGGTTGGTTCACTCGCCGAGCTGGTTTGTTAGTTTGCAGACATTGTTACCCTGCTGGGTAACATCAGTGCAGCCTCTGATGAAGCATTGTTGCATTTTCTCACTTGTTATTTAAACTCTGGCATCTGTTGAAGTTGATATCCTTATTTCCAGTTTATCTTTGCGGTGATGTGTATATAGGATCTAATTCTATGTGTTTATCGATGGCCTTTTTGGTGGAGAACCAGGTCTCTAGAAATTCCCGTACTTGTCTCTGTTAGGCTTGTCCTAAGATCCTGATGTTGTCCCAGTTGAACTGGTGGTTCTCGTCGTCCAAGTGTATGGAGACGGGTGAGTATTGGTCGTGTCTTTTTGTTGCTAGTTGGCATTCAGGTATTCTTGTGGCCAGTTTCCTTCCTGTCTTTCCAATGTAATGTCTGTCGCAGTCCTTGCATGGAATTGGTACGGAAGAAGAATACCTCCACCAAATATTTCAGAGAAAACGGATACCCAAATAGTTTGTTCCAACTATGCCTGTCACACAAACAACAACAGGAAGATACAGTACGCCCGACCCACTTGTCACATTACCATACATCAAGAACACATCTGACCACAATACTCCTACGGCCACTGGACATCAGAGTAGCACACAAAGCTGTGTCAACCCTATGCCAACTGCTAACAAGAATCAAAGACCTCTTACCCACAATGGACAGAACCAACGTAATATACAAGTTTCCATGCAAGGACTGCGACAGACAGGAAGGAAACTGGCTATGAGAATGCGTGAACACCAACTAGCAACAAAAAGACACAACCAATACTCGCTCCACTCCATACACACATACAAGAAGAACCGCCGGTCCGATTGGGACGACGTCAGGATCCAGGGACAAGCACGGGAATTTCTGGAGGCCTGGTTCTTCACCAAGAAGGCCATCAATTAACACGTAGAATTAGACCCTGTATACCCACCACTGCAAAGAAAAACCGGAAATCAGGTAATCAGCTCCAAAAGACCCCAGAGTTTAAATAACAAGCGGAAGAACACAATAAAGCTTCATCAGAGGCTGCATTTTGTTTCATTACCCTGCTGGGTAACATGATCATCTGCAAACTAACGAACCAGCTTGGGGAGCGAACCAACCACAGCAGTCTGTATTTTTCTGCTCGTACATTGTCCTGCAAAAGAATTCCCTCCGTGTATTTCTTAGAAATCATAGAATCCCTACGGCGTGGAAACAGGCCCTTCGGCCCAACAAGCCCACACCGACCCTTGGAGCATCCTACCCAGACCCATCCCCCTATAACCCACCTAAGCTACATATCCGTGAACACCACAGGCAACTTAGCATGGCAGTTAACCTAGCCTGCACATCTTTTGGACTGTGGGAGAAAACCAGAGCACCCAGAGGAAACCCATGCAGACATGGGGAGAATGTGCAAACTCCACACAGACAGTTGCCCGATGGTGGAATCGAACCCGGGTCCCAGTTGCTGTGAGGCAGCAGTGCTAACCACTGAGCCACCAAACCAGCTCCTTTTTATAAGTTGTTGTTTAATCTACTTTCACCACCTCTGCAAATAGTACATTTCAGATCATAGCAAGCTCTTTTTAAAAGACAATGTATTTGTGTCATCTTTGTTTTTTTTGCCAATCATATTGAGCTGTGTCCTCCAGTAACTGATCCTTTTGTACTTTGAAACAGTTTTTCTTTCTGTCATACAAAACAGTTCATGATTTTAAACACCCCTGTCAAAACTCTTCTTACTGGATATTTTTTGAAATATAGAACAAAAGCAATTGTTCCTTTCCTTTAGTGGAGTCGAAGTTCCACTAATGTTGGTTCCTTTCTCGTAGTTCAACCAAGTGTTCAGCTAAACAAATAATGTATTTTAATTAAATAATATAATTACTGTTTAAGATGAATGTATAACATTTTCATAATGTAAATAATCATTATAGTAAAATTATATTTTTTGTTGTAGACGTGTGCACGTTCGTTAAATCTGGATAAAGCTTCAGAAGATTCTAAACAAAGGATGGCTGCTTTCTTAAAGTAAATATACATTTCTTTTAAAATGTACTTCACAATTTTCCATTTGTCTAATTTTTATCTTCTCTAACCTTAACAAATTGAAAATCTGGAGGCTTTGGGCGAGTAGTCGAAATGTATGTATGAATGATCGAGTCCCATCACAGCAGCTGGCAAATTTGAATTCAGCTAAGTGAGTACATCTAGAATTAAAAGCCTGCTAGTATTGATGTAGAGAGCATATAGAAAAACAGGAAGTTTCCTCTTGAGGCAAACTGGAATGAGACGTCATAGTACTGGGATAAGGGGTAGCAGATTTAAAACGGAGATGAGAAGGAATTATTTCAAAGAGCCCTGAATAGTAGAATTCACTACCCCCTAATGTGGTGTAGAAAATCATGAGGGGCATAGATAGGATGAATTCATATAGTCTTTTTCCCAGGGATGAGGAATTGAAAACTAGCGGGCATAGGTTTAAGGTGAGAGGGGATAGATTTAAGAAGGACCTGAGGGGCAACATCTTCACGCAGAAAGTGGTGCGTATATGGATTGGGTTGCCAGAGAAAGTGGTCGAGGCAGGTACCGTATCGATGTTTAAAAAAAATTTGGATAGGTCGATAGATGGGAAGGGTTTAGAGGGAGAGGGACCAAATGCGGGCAATTAGAATTAGCTGAGTGGGCAGCATGGACCAGTTCGGGCCAAAGGGTCCGTTTCCATGCTGTATTACTTTATGACTCTATACCCTGACAACCACTCTCGGGCTGTCTCTGCTTTGCTTTTTTTGTCTTTCTTTTCCAAATGTTATTGAGAAGTTCCTTTTTCTGTCTGGTGTTCCTTGAGTGTAGCTGCAACTGGGGCTTCTGAAACCCAGAGGGATATTAACCTGCATCTCACTGCATGTTCCCAAATGCTGCCTAACTCCATGCTTTCTTTTAGATACTTTTAAGCTGCGTGTACATGCTGTAAAAATCCAATTTGGGCAGTAGCTGATGTAACATCAGGCTGTGTTTCTGATACCCCATATTGAGATCCATCACTGCTGGTCTCAAAAAGGAGATATTTGGTAGATCTATTTGTTTTGACCATTCTAAAAGTTAAATTAATTTAAGCAAAAATTATAATCAATTGCTGGCCCCGTTTAAGTAAAACTTGTGTGAATTTGTGTACATCCTTGTTTTTATTTCAAACTGCTCTGGCCTTAATATTTAGCGAACTGTCTTACCATTGTCTGTATTTCCCTACCTACGTCCAGACTGTATGGCAGTGTTTTCTGTTCCAGTGCTTTTACAGGAAGGTGCCAAATGAGTCTTGCCAATATGTGGGATATATTGAACTCTTGGATGGACCTGATCTTTGCAATGTGATGAGCATTTATTACGTAGGGTAAAGAGTTAGAATAGTATTAGGCAGCAAATATCATGCAACGCTTAAATATTCATTCATTGACTTTTGATACTTGTATAGGAATTTGTGCCAAAGTTTAGATGACCCTCAGTTTGTTTTCATGATTTCCTCGCATGATATGTGCATGAAACTGTTCAAGGATGAAGAACGGAAACTACTGCTTGATCAAATAAGAAAGCGATCACCTCGCCTTAATCTTTCAACCAAGCCATTGACTGTTTTCTATGATATACCTGGTAAGTCTGATATAGCACCTCCTACCAAATAGATATACCAAAAAGAGTGTGATTAATGTTTTAGTTTCTACCTTCAAATGTTTTGAGCTGTTGAACTGGTCAGTTTGGCGGCCTATTTCTTCCACATGAGGATGTAATTTCTCTGGTTCTGACAGCCCTTTGATTTCCACTCCTGCCACACCACTCTAACTTTGCTGTTCTTCATTTGCACTCACAATGTGTTTGTTGCCCTTTTAGAAAATAAGGGCTTCATTTCTAACCCTAACAAGATTTACAAGGATGTTGCCAGGGTTGGAGGATTTAAGCTATAGAGAGAGTCTAAATAGGCTGGCGGTATTTTCCCTGGCATGTCAAAGGCTGAGGGGTGACCTTATAGAGGTTTATAAAATCATGAGGTGCATGGATAGGGTAAATAGATAAGGTCTTTTCCCTGCGGTAGGGGTGTCAGAAACTAGAGGGCATAGGTTTAAAGATTTAAAGAGGGGAAAGATTTAAAAGGGACCTCAGGGGAAATTTTTCCAGGCAGAGGGTGGTGTGTGTATTGAGTGAGCTACCAGAAGAAGTGGTGGAGGCTGGTACAACTACAACACTTAAAAGGCATCTGGATGGGTATAGAAATAGGAAGGGTTTAGAGGAATATCAGCCAAATGCTGTCACATGGAACTAGATTAATTTAGGACATCTGGTCGGCAGGAATGAGTTGGACCGAAGGGTCTGTTCCTGTGCTGTACATCTGCATGACTCTATATCTCCGTCATTTCTGATGCCATAAGCTCTTGATTTTCCTCTCCCACTGGCTGATTTTTCGTTCAACCAATTTGGTTCAGTTTGACTAGATATGGTGCTGAAAAAAAACTAGACACAAAGCACAGAGTGACATTTAACAAATTAGGAGCTGAAATAAGCATTTGGCCTTTCAATGGCCCTGAACTGCCATTCAATAAGACCATGGCTGATCTGTTTGTATTTCTATAGCCTGTAACCTTAGATTATTGTTAGGCAAGGGAATCAATCTGTCCCCCTTTAAAATATTCAATGACCCTACCTCTATTGCCTTCTGAGGCAGAGTTTCAAAGTTGTACAACTCTAAGAAAAAATGTTCTCCTCATCTCTTTCTTAAAGGACTGCCTAATTTTTATAGTATCCCCCAGCTGGGGAGTCACCTACAAGAAGAAACATCATTTATATGTTCACCTTGTCAACACCGTTTTAAGAACTTCGACCAAGCTATCAGTCACTCTTGTAAACTGCAGTGAAAGCGAGCCCGTTCTCTCAAATGTTTAGGTATCTAGTAAACCTCTTCTGAATCACTTCCAATGTAATTACATCCTTCTATAAATAAGAAGACTAAAACTGCACACAATATTTAAGATGTGGTCTTATCAATGCCTGTATAACTGAAGCATATCTGAATCCCACCAAGACCCCTGTCCTAATGGACTTCATCCTGGGGTCTGAGAAGACGTGGCTTATGTGGTGGTGGATGTGCTGGTCTTACATGCCATCTGGGTGGGATACAAGATGGTCATGATGCCACTGTGCCAAGCAAGTCAGTAAATGAATATTTAGGGTACAAAAACAAAGTTGCTGGAACAGCTCAGCAGGTCTGGCAGTATCTGAGAAGGGAAAAACAGAGTTATCGTTTCGGGCCTGGTGACCCTTCCTCAGAATATTTAGGATATGTTGGCAGAGGCATGTCAATTTGGATCATGGTGGTTGGGGGTGTGATGTTGGTTCTGAGAAGAGTTAATCAACAAGTGATGGTCGTGGGGGAGGAGTTGGTGTGTTCAGGAATGTGCTTGTTGAGGCCCAAGCAGTGTAAGGAAGTGTTTGAGTTGTTGTAAGCAAATTTTGAGTCTTTTTAAAACTGGAGATGGGCATAAGGAAAAGAGCGTTATTGGAGGAGAGTGATAAGTCAAATTTATTTACCCAAAATCATTGTCAACTCTGTATTTAAGGATATTGTTACAAAAATGTTATGGTACAAACTAAATCTTTCAAACCTCTGAAACTTGTGATTTTAGTGTGTTAACTTTGCACGTAATTACATTTTCTAGCATCAGCCAGTGTCAATATTGGTCAGCTTGAACACCAGCTCATTCTAACAGTTGACCCAGGGAGAATTCGACAAATTCTGATTGAGCTTCATGGAATGACATCAGATCGGCAATTCTGGACTGTTTCCAACAAGGCGAGTAATTGAGATTTCCAAAGTGGTGTTAGTCTGTTGTAACTACTCTCCAACATTTGATTTACAGTATTTATCTTGTAGTATTTACACAAAATCATTTTTGTTTCAGTGGGAAGTACCAACAGTTTATGGTGGAGTTATTCTTGGCATCAAGGATAATCTGACCAGGGATTTGGTTTATATCTTGATGGCTAAAGGTCTGCATTGCATTGCAATTAAGGTTAGTCTTGAACACATAGCTTTCAAGCGCTGAAATAGCTTAAACTTAGTTTGTTACTCAGAGAAGATCCAAAAAAAATCTTAGTGCTTTTGCTTTGCAATGATATTTTCATTCATGCATTCACCTTCTGCTGACGCTTAAATTTATTTTTGAAGACCTTGTGCAATTTGTCTGTTTCAATCCACATTTTCCATGGTGAGTTAAGGCAATGTTTTTGGATTTATTTTTAAAGGATTGAAATTATTTTTAACAATTGCTCTTGGTAGTAAATAAAAATAGGACATGAAATTACTTGCACAGTTGTCAGTATTGTAACAGTTTCAATTAGAATTCTGGAAGCTATCCATGTTGGAAAAACTACTAGACCTACATTTGACAGTCATAACATAGAAACTTATATTTTTTTGGATGAAATTCAATGATAATCAGTCATGAAATGGAGATTAGCTTTTGTTGCCCTTCCCTAATTGCCCGTAGAGTGAATGGTTTGCTAGGCCATTTTAGAGTGTAGCTAACTACATTGGTGTGGTTCTGGAATTACACATAAGACATTAATGAACCAGATGGGTTTTTACAGCAATTGATGATAACTGACATGATCACCATTACTGCAAGTATCTTTGCATTCCAGATTTATAACTCAAATTTAAATTCCACTAGCTGTCATGGTAGGATTTTAAGCCTACCTCCCCAGGCCGTTAGCCTGGGCCTTTGGGCGGTTAGTCTGATGACATTGCTATTGCACCATAATCGTCCCACCATAATCACACTGTAGCAAAATGTTGAGATGCAAGCACTAACATTTCCACTATATGTCCTTAAGAATAAAATCTCAAACTGAAATATGAATACAAAACAAAATTGAGCAAACTTATGCCACAATTTTGAATGTTTACAGCCTCATCCTCTTTCCCAATCCCCAATAATTCATGATCTACATCTATCCGTGATTTATAATGTCCCACTCCAAGTGGAGCTGTTACGCACTGTCACATTCACAGATCACAGGAAATGCCTGACCAGCCAAAGAATCACAGTTCAATGTTGCCTCCAACAGCATTATCTATGTGACATTCAATAGTATTGTCATTCAGCTCAAGACCCAGTGCAGGAAATAACTAGTCAAATGCAACTTCCTTTGTTATTGTCTTGTACAGACTGGACTTTATGGCTGTAAGTTTGTCAACCCAAGAACGTATTGCAGCCTGATAAGCACTGGGGCGACGATACAACGTCATCAGGTTGTCTCAAGTATTATAGAATACGAAATGTTTAAATGAGAAGCCCACCCACCACATTCAAATCACTAATTGATATTGAGCTTGTTTAAAAGCCAATTTTTCATTGCTGACCGCATTTTTCAGGTGGCTAATGGAGAAAGTGGAAACACTTTGAGGCTGGTTTCGCAAGAAAGCACAAAGTTGAAATAAGGCCTACCACCAAAATGATAACTGAATGCACCAGTGGATTCTGTTGGTGAAAGTGACAGCATCCATGATATTTCTGAGCTCATTTTGTTTGAGCTTTCAATTCAACATAAAGATGGATTCAGAAAGCAGGGTGCCTTTAAATTTGGATCCATGATCGACTTCCTTATTGTGTAAAACCTCCCTGTCACATTACATCCTGGCCTAGTGTCGGGATTGAACTCAACACCCCTCCTTTGCAACTCTAATTTGCCACTGTTCCCTTCAAAAGCCACATTGATTTGTCGAAATGCATAGGCAAGAGCGAGTATTATATATTGTAGCACTTTGCAATGCTTTGTTTCTGTCTTCATAGTGGAAAATGCAAATTAAGTGCCAGAAATAGTGTAACCAAGGGCCCACTAAGAGAAGGAACTCTCATAATCAGCAAGGGAAAAAGTATGTGAGAAACATAATTTGACAAATCCCTAGAACTTGATGCACACTTTGCATTCTTAATGAGACAATAGATGCGCTGGTTTTGATTTTCCAAAATTCTGTATATTTTAAAATGTCCCCAATACGTTGGAAAATTTGGAAGCTGCTACTGAAGAAAAAGTGGAGAAAGAGGAAATATTGAATTGCAGTGAAGTAACGGATGGAATTTATTTTGGGGAACTGTGAAGTAATTCATGTTGGTAATAGAAATTCAGAAGCTTTTTTGACAGGCGTGAGCCTCGTCATTTTAACGTTCAAAGAGATGTGAGTTCATTAGCATTTAGGAAAGACATGATGTGTTGGCCTACATTGCTAGAATTAAAAGGACATTGGTGAGAGCACACCTGGAGTGCAAGTTTGATTTCCTTATGATTTACTTGCCTTGGAGTTTGAGTAGATTGGTTCCTGGCATGAAAAGATTTGTCCTCTGATGAAAGGCTGAGTAAATTATCCTCTAGAGTTTAAAAGAATAAGAGATGCTCTTACTGAAATGCACAATATCTCAAAGGACTTGACAGACACTGAAGGGATGTTTCTCCTAGCTGGAAAGTTCTTCACACAGAGGATTGTGAATTTTCCATGTTGCACTTCTTAGGGGCTTCATTGTTGAGTTTATCAAAATTGTACACATCCCAACCTTGAATGTTATTTTTATCAGGAACAAAA
>JAHRHZ010000075.1:1964533-2064806 GCA_024137785.1 Ginglymostoma cirratum | reverse complement strand
CAAAGTTGCTGGAAAAGCTCAGCAGGTCTGGCAGCATCTGTGAAGGGCAAAAAACAGAGTTAACGTTTTGGGTCCAGTGACCATTCGGACCCGAAACGTTAACTTAGTTTCTTCCTTCACAGATGCTGCCAGACCTGCTGAGCTTTTCCGGCAACTTTGTTTTTGTTCCTGATTTACAGCATCCACAGTTCTTTCAGTTTTTAATGTTATTTTTATATTCAGTCAGGGAATGTGGACTTTACTGGCAAGGCCAGTGTTTGTTATCCATTGCTAATTGTTTACCACCGCATTCTGAAAGCTATTTAGTATTGTACAATAAATGCTGATCTGGCCAGAGAAGCTCATTCTCTGAGTTTTTAAAAAAAGAATTAAGGCTGAGGTGGGCAGAATTGATCTTTCAGGGAATCAAGGGACACAAGGAGCAGAGTGGGAAAAGAAAGTTGAGGTATAGAATCAACCATTGTCGTATTAGATAACAAATTAAGCTTGAGTTGAATATTGTATGCATACTCCTATTTATTACATTTTTATGTACTGAACACATAATGATAAATAAGATCTTTTGGTGCATTCTACAAAAGTCTGGCAACAATTTGCTTCCTTTTTGTGGTTCTACTGGATAAGTAAAGTTATCAAAACGCAAGAAAACTGTAAAGTAGAGCTGTTCAATCTATTATGATTAGAAATAAAGGTTTTCTGACAAATTGTAATTGATGGTATAAATGCTCTATTATGTTATCCGTCATTTGCACTAGCTGTTTCTTTGGGGAGCAATCCACCTCAAGATTAGTTTAAAAATTAGGTATAATTTTAAATGGCCTCTTATCTTTGTTTCAGGATTTCATCCATGCTCGGCAACTCTATTCCTCCTGCCTAGAATTGGTTACAGAATTTTCTCCAAAACTTCGCCAAGTTATGTTAAATGAAATGCTGCTCCTGGATATCCGTGCTCACAAGTCTGGGACAGATTGTGCAGGAGAGCGTCCGCCAGCTGACCTTGTGAGTCGGGTTCGAGGTTACCTTGAGATGAGGTTACCAGGTAGGGGAATATTTTTTCTGACTTTCAAAATATAGAATTTAAACCTTATATTTATATGGTAACTTAAATCTTAGTCATTGTAAGAAAATGGTGAACTGAGGCTCGTGCCTACAATAAAGAGTTAAAAACTGAGGAAGACTTGACTTGGAGCCATTTTCTGTACTACTTAATGATTAACTCCGGAATAATGCACATTATGACCATAAATAGGTCATCATTGCATCATCTTGTGCAGCAAGAAGGAAAAAGGAGGGGAGAAAATCATAATTATGCAAAGCACTTTGTCTTTTTTAAAAAATGCACACCAACAATTGTTGTGGCTGATTAATTATTCCCTTGTCATCTGGTCTTTCTGACTTGTGCCTCTTCAGCTCACTTACTTTTAAAGTAAGTTTGAATCCTCAACAAAGATGGTCTTCAGTCTTCATTTTGTATTTTGCAATTTGTTTCTAGTGAAAAATGCGTATTGTTGATCAGTTACCTAATGAAATTTGATCACAATTTTAGAGAATTCTATAATGTATGAACAGTGGAACCAAAGCTGTAATTCACTGTGGTTTACATAAAGATGGATTATGTAAAGTTAAAAATTGTTCATTTTGTTCTCTTGTTACGAGGTCTGTCCTTTACTTTATCAGCCGCATTGAGTCAGTGACTGTATTTACAGTAGAAGTAATGACTTGCGTTTATATAGCATATAAATAATTTCCATGAGTACTTGCAGGAGCACAATCAAAAAATGAACACAACCATAGTTTTTTAAAAAAAAAAAAAAAGCCTGTTCAAGAAGATGGATCTTAAAGAATGTTAGGAAGAAGCGAGGGCGATGGATAGACTGTTAAGCTGAGTGAGTGAGTTTGAGAGCCTGGAGCTTGGGTATCTGAAGGCAGTATCAAATAGGGTGGAGAGGAGAATTGCACATTGGTTGGAGTCAGATCACTGACTGGGGAGAGCTTTGGATTGCTGAAGTTTAGAAAGATTGGAAGGTTGCAGAGGTAAGAATGTACAGCTCGGATGATTGTGGGCTTTTTCTTTTTATGCTATTTTCAAAGTCACGGTATATTATTTTCCGTCATCTAAGTGGTGCATTTCAATTAATGGTTGTTTTAGTTTTCTAACGTTTAAAACCTGTACTGTGACAATTTAATATCATTAAAAACGTATGTCCTGCTGATGTTGCATTCCTGATTGGTGCCAACAGTATTGCTTTTGTGTTTAAAGTTCCCTCAGTATGTTAAGAGCTGAGTCAGTTGATGCACAAGGCCACCGTTTTATTCTCTTTTACAGCATACCCTGGTGGTAAAATATCATCGCGTCATTCAGCCATGCTAAGAGAAGGTAAACTGAACACTTGGCCGGCTGTTTATGATCAACATTAAAACACTTCTTCTTTTTATTTTGTTTGCACTGTAGTTAAAATTTTGTATTGGTGAAAGTGACACTGAATAACTTTGCAGCTTCCAGCACATTTTATTCATCATTGGCATTTGCAAAATTTATAAGCTGAACCTGCAAAATATGTTGATTTGAATCCAAAGTTATGCTTTGCATAAAAGCACACTTATTTGTTTCCATATGCTATATCTACCTTTTCTGTTTTCTTCTCTAACCCACTCCGACCCTGAGTAGCCAACACAGCAAGATAATTCTTTAACTTCTGAAATTGTATGCGGAGTTTAGAGTTTTATTCTGTGTTAAGTGCCTTATTTATATTTGTGAATTTTTGCAGCATTTTTGCAGAATTAATACAGCTGTTTATAGAAATTATATTTTGGATTTTTTCTGAGCAATTAATTATACACCACGACAAGCTAACAGTTTATAAGTTATTTAACGGTTTTGATTCTTAAAGAATACTTAAAATGTTTACAGAGCTGAAGTTTAATCTTCCATGCGAGTCGTGACCATAAGCACCCCTGACTAGTGTGAACCATGAGTGTTTGTAATGCTGAGAAAGTAATGGAAGGAATTGACCTTTGAGCTCCCCTGATGGGTTAGTGCATTTGTGCCCAGTACGTTACTGTGGAAAGCTGAGTCCATGTGCCATAGCCCAGAAATGGGCCACGTATGATTAAAATACTTGAGTCAGAAGCAGGATTAATTACAAATTTTACACAATTAGTTTCTTTTCTAAAATTGTTAATTGGTAAAATGAACAAAAACTTAGCAGATGGAATGTAATGTGGAAAAATATGAGGTTATATGCGTTAGCAGGAAAAAAAAGAAGCTGAATATTATTTAAATGGAAAAAGACCGTTGATAGCTACAGCTGGCATGGATTTGGAAATCCTCGTGCATAAATCACAAAAAACAAGCATACAAATCTGGCAGATAAGAGGGAATGCAAATAGATTGTTTGACTTCATTTCAAAGGAAATGGAGTATTAAAACAGGGAAGTCTTGCAAAAGCTGTACAAAGCTCTACTCAGACCACAGCTAGAATACTGTGAACAGTTTTGGGCCCTTAACTATAGGAAGATATACCGACGTTGGAGGCAGTCCAGAAAAGGATTACTAGACTGACACCAGGTATAGAGGGACTGTCTTATGGGACAGTTGAGTAAGTTGGGCCTATACTCATCAGAGTTTAGAAGAATGAGAAGTGGTCTTATTGAAACATACAATTTTCTTCGGGTACTTGATAGCTTAGATGCTGAAAGGTTGTTTCCCGATGTGGCAGATTCTAAAATCAGAGGGCATAGTTTTAAAATAAGAGGTCGCCCTTTTAAAATAGAGATAACGAAACTCTTCTGACAGAGGGTAGTGAATTTGTGTAATTCCTTACCACCAGAGGCTGTCGAGGCTGGGTCATTACGTATATTCAAGGCTGAGATAGACAGAGCATTAATCAGTAAGGGAGCCCATGATTATGGGGAAAAGACAAAACAGTGGAGCTGAGAATGATCAGATCAGCCATGACCTCATTGAATGGCAGAGCAGAGTCAATGGACTGATTTGCTTGCTTCTATTCCTGTGCTTTATGGTCTTAAGACTTGTACAAGAAGCTGTTGGATCCGGTACAACTACAGACTGCTCTTTTTGGCGGGCAGGAATATCTGTGTGTGTTGCTGTTTAGAAAGATGAGATGTACCCAGAGTGGTTCAATCATCTGTGCAGGACATATGAGAAACTAGTCTTGTTGTTTTCTCAATGTAGCTGGTTATGTCTCACTTAACATTAATCCATGTGTGTTTTTAGCTGGTTATAGGTAGACATCAGGTCAGGAACACTTAATTATTCTCTCTCTTGCCTTGTAAAGGTCATTCATGACACCCCTACTGAGACAGCTGTTCAGACCTGTTAACTGTTCAAATCAGGGATGAACCAGGGACTTATCTAGTCATGGGGTAATATTGGATCCTT
This sequence comes from Ginglymostoma cirratum, assembly GCA_024137785.1. NCBI lineage: Eukaryota > Metazoa > Chordata > Chondrichthyes > Orectolobiformes > Ginglymostomatidae > Ginglymostoma > Ginglymostoma cirratum. The sequence goes on along the minus strand of JAHRHZ010000075.1, from coordinate 2,060,404 downwards.
AGTGTAGCAATGTCTCTTGTGATTTCCAAGCACTAATATCCTCACTTCCATCAGTGCCATAATTTACTAAATGTGTATTAGGATGCATTATTGCTAGAGATAGTGGCAGTTTAAAAAGTGATTTTAAAAATAAAAGAAACCCTGGTTTTCTGTTGTGTTTATAGATCTGTATGAATTCTTTCAAATGTTTCAGACATTCCATTGCGACAAATTATAACTGAAGAGTGTGTTGCTTTCATGTTGAACTGGAAAGAGAATGAGTATCTGACACTGCAAATTCCTGCAGCACTTGTCCAGAACAATCCATATGTAAAGGTAACCAGATTGCTGTACGTTTCCCAGAGCTTGTACTTGTCATGTCTTGCTCATTTGGCTAAAACCATCAAATCACTTTGCAAAGGAATTTTGGAACACCTACTTTAGGATCACGTCCCTGGATTCCAATGCATGTGTCCCTCTGTTGTTTCCATATCCTTGTTCTCTGTTGGCATATGTTATGTGAACAGAGCAGCTAAAGGATTAAGCTTTTAGCTGATCCCATTCATCTCCTACGCTCATGAAGAGCTACTGCCAGACGTTCATAAATCCACCTCACGAGGCTCAACTTATATAAAAATAAAATATAAGAAATATAACATTCAGGAATAAAGTCTCTTCCATGTAACAGGTTGTAAGAAGTTATCTACTGAGAGCTTTCCAAGATTTTGAGTCCCAACAGATCTAGAAAGTCAGAACACCTTTTTACCCCCCATTTACAATTGTACAGTGATTTCTATGAGGTACTGGCAATAAGTATTACTTGTTGGAAGCATGTATCAGTGAATTAGCTACAGATGCTAATATAATCAGTAGCTTCTTCTGTTGCTGGAGCTATCAGGTTCCCAATTCCAGCAGAGTTTGTCATATTCCAAGAGGCTTAAATAAGTTGTAGATGAATTACTCAACAGACGACTGTAATTTAATTTAGAGTGCATGGCAATGCAAACTGGTACAGAAAACAGGAGATTTGCGTTTTCTGTGCATGAGGTTTTCATTGATGTAAGAGATTATTTGCATGTGACTGTTGATCGCTTTCAAGAAGGACCCATTCAGTGTGAAGCTGTGGCAGATTAAATCACAGACCAGAATTGTGGTGCTAGGCTTAAACTCAGAGTACTTGTTTTCGTGCCTGCACTGCTAGGTAACTTTTTTCGAAAATAAATAAATACTGTCAGTGCATATAGAAATGTTAGTTGGTTACATTTCACAGAGTAGCAAAGTCATGAATTGTGTATTCTGTTAAAGTACGCAGGACAGAACTAAATAATTGATTATGTTTTCCTCTGTGTATCTTCTAGCTGGGACAGCTTTTGGCTGCAACTTGTAAAGAGCTGCCTGGCCCAAAAGAAAGCAGAAGAACTGCTAAAGACCTCTGGGATGTAGTGGTTCAGATCTTTTGCTTATCTAACCAACACAAGCGAATCAATGATGGAAGAATCAGTTTAATTAAACATCGAGAATCCTCACTGGGGATCATGTATAGGTAACAACTTCGGTTTAGCACTGAGATTTGTGCACAATTTAAGAGACCATTCTTTTGGAAGACCTCATTACAAGCACTAAATATATTAAAGCAAATCAGGTATAGAATATTTCTTACTTTGGAAATGACCTGGAGCCCTTTATACTGTGCATAACTTTACACAAAAAATAAAAGTAATAACATCAATTTGTTAATCTGTTTGGTAAGTTATTCATATATAAAACTATTACTACAGGTATTATCATAGTAAGAAACAAATGCCAAAAAGTGCCGTCAATATGGTTAAGAATGTTTCTTGCTAGTCTGTACTTGTACGTTGAAAATGAGGAATTTAATCATTCTGTCCAGAGTTAGTGCATGAACGATAAAGTCTAACGCTTCCTATTTTTCTTTCTTTTACTTCAGGAGTGAACTAGTTACATTCATCAAGAGACTTAACGTATGTATTAAGGCTGTTCAAAAAATTGAATCAGATGCTGCTTGACCCAATTTCCATTTCTATATTATGTTATGTGAAGGAAGTTGTTATTGTTTCAGTGCATTCCATTCGGCTGCAATACAGCTTCAGAGCCTTTATCTCTTCCTCTTGTCCATCCCTCGTGTGATTGAACTGAACAAGAGATGGATAATGATTATTGGAGTTATTGTTTCCCACAACAGCATAATTGAAATACTGAAATGGAAGCTGAGCAGCCCTGTATTTCTCTTATCCATCACTCTGTATTTGATTGCTAGGATTCTAGACATGCACTGAAGCAAGTTGCTGTAGGTGATGCCGAGACTGGGCAAATCCCCCTGGGGTAAGGGGAGGAAGTATGTAATTTTTGAAAAAAAAAATTATCCCACAACTAAAAGAACATAAGAAATAGGAGCATGAGTAAGCCATTTGGCACTTCAAACCCATGCTGCTGTTCAATAATATAATGCCATATCAGTTCCAGGCCTCAATTCCTCCTTTGTAACCCTCCTCATAACCCTCAACTACCCGACATATGTTTGTATGTTCTGCAATAACGTAATTTAGAAACAAAGATATTAATTTAGATTTTATTAACCATCAAATTTTGCCCAACTTTGGGATGACTTCAGTAAGGTTTTCGATAAGGTTCCTCATGGTAGACTGGTTAGGTCATATGGAATAGAGGGAGAACTAGCCATTTGGATACAGAACTGCCTTGAAGGTAGAAGACAGAGAATGGTGGTGGAAGGTTTCTTTTCAGACTGGAGGCTTGTGCTAGCGGTGTGCAACAAAGGTCAGTGCTGGGTCCACTGCTTTTCATCATTTATATAAATGATTTGGATGTGAACATAGGAGGTATGGTTAGTAAGTTTGCAAATGGCACCAAAATTGGAGGTGGAGTGGACAGCAGAGAAGGTTACCTCATCGTACAACGGGATCTTGATCAGATGGGCCAATGGGCTGAAGAGTAGCAAATGGAGTTTAATTTAGATAAATGTGACGTGCATTTTAGAAAGACAAATCAGGGCAGGATTTATACACTTAATGGTAAGGGAATGTTGCTGAACAAAGAGAAGTTGGAGTGCAGGTTCATAGTTGCTTGAAAGTCGAGTTGCAGGTAGATAGGATAGTGAGGAAGATGTTTGGTATACTTGCCTTTAATGGTCTGTGCTTTGAGTATAGGAGTTGGGAGGTCATGTTGTGGCTGTACAGGACATTGGTTAGGTCGCTGTTAGAATACTGCCTGCAGTTCTGGTCTCCCTGCTATAGGAACGATGTTGTGAAACTTGAAAGGGTTCAGAAACGAATGATGAGGATATTGCCAGGGTTGAAAGGTTTGAGCTATAGGAAGAGGCTGAATAGAGTGGGGATATTTTCCCTGTGGTATCAGCGGCTGAGGGGTGAGCTTATAGAAGTTTATAAAATCATGATGGGCATGGATAGGGTAAACAGACTAGGTCGATTCCCCAGGGTGGGGGAGGCCAAAATTAGAGGGCATAGGTTCAAGGTGATAGGGGAAAGATTTAAAAGGGATCTAAGGGGCAGTTTTTCCAGACAGATGGTGGTGAATGTATGGAATGAGCTGCCAGAGGAAGTGGTGGAGGCTGGTACAATTACAACATTTAAAAGGCTTCGGGATGGGTATATTGAATTGGAAGGGCTTAGAGGGGTATGGCCCAAATACTGGCATATGGGACTAGATTAATTTAGGATATCTGGTTGGCATGGACAAGTTGGACCAAAGGATCTGTTTTCATGTTGTATCTCTCTATGACACTCTAGTTCCTGTATTAAAAAAACAGTCAAGGTAAAATTAAAATGTGAAAATATTGTTTCAGTTTTGCATTTAAAATATATGATAAATTGTTATGCTGCCCTTTCTCACAGAAAAATTGATAATTTGATTGGGGAGAAATCATTCAAGCTTGGTTTTGTTTTGTAGGATCCATTGGTTCTGACAACTTTAATCTCCCTTTTTGTAAAGTTGCACAACATTGTTCGGGTATGTATTGCTTAATATTTAGAAAAGGCTTTATTAAGAAATATGTTACGCTTATGCTAGTACAGTGACTTAATTCTGCAATATTGATTTTGGAATAGTTTCCAACACCACTAAGCTGATGATCATTCTGTTTTAGGATGACATTGTTAATGATGTCACTGCAGAACATATGTCTATTTGGCCAACTTCTGTCCCAAAGTAAGTCTGTGCTTGATGACAATTTCCCTCTTGTATTTCTTTAAATATTCAGACAATATTTTGTGTACATGCAGTGGTGTTACTTTACAGCATTACAGATTGTTGTTTCCTTTGAAATTTGGTATTCTTTTGATTGTGTTCGGAAGAATGCACAACTTAAAAATTCACAACTGTGTTTCTGTTTTGCAACAATTCGAGTTCTATATTGCCAAGTGACTATCTTAATTTCTCTTCAATATCCAAGTGATTGGTTTTGTTTTAAAATAAACAAAGTGCTGGAGAAACTTCGGTTAAGCAGCATCTGTGGTGAAAGAAAGAATTGCTTTTGTTTTGTCTCAATTTTTAAAAAAATTTTTAAGCTTGCAGTCAGTGGACGTCGAGGCTGTTGCTGTCACAATGAAAGAGCTGGTCAGTTATTCGTTAAACATCAACTCCTGTAACCACTTCTGGTTAATTACCCAAGCAGATATTTACTTTGGTAAGTGCAGAAAGTATTCTCCCACTAGCTCACATTATTTATTCAATTAATGTTTTTAAAATATTCAATTTTCCATTCATCATTATGTGCTCTGCCCAGATGTAGGTCGTTGGTGCATTGTCTTCTTGATAGTTCTGTGGTGGTTTGCCATACCGTTCACTTTAAGGACTAGGGCAAGAAAGCAGGTGTTTACATGTACTTCAACCAGAAATGAAATTAATCTTGTACTGTAGACATTATTCTGAACTTATGCTAGCCATTTGGTCATCTGGTAACTGTGAAGATCTTTAAAGCCAATTACTTCTGATTTACAGTCACCGTTGTTCTTTACAAAATGTGGAAGACAGTTTTCATTCTCCAAGCTCCCGCTGGCATAATATGAAAATGACCAGATAATCTGTTTTAATGATGTTAGTGACCAAGGCAAACATACCTTTTTTTCTGTAATAATGCCATGGGATCTTCTATACCCCCTGGATGGAAGGTGGTGCTTCAGCAGTGTCAGCCTAGATTTTATACTTACATCTCAAGTTGAATCTCAATTTGTAACTTTCTGGCATGCTTGCTAGAATTTTATCTGAAGCTGTGGTGAGCAGGGTTTTGTATAGCCCATCTGTCAACGTTCAGGCATTATTTTAATGTGAATGTTCAAATTTCTGCTCTTTGTTTGCTGCTTCTCACCTCATTGTTGTGATTTGTCAATAATATGCCTCTTAACCGTTCTTTAAAAATTCATTCGTGGGTCTGGAGTCACGTGTAGGCTAGACCAGGTAACTATGGCATTTCTAAAGGGCGTTAGTGAACAAGATGGGTTTTTCAGAGAACCGACAAAAGATTCATGGTCATCCCATGGCAGGATTTGAACCTGGGTCTCCAGATCATTACCAGGGTCTCTGGATTAACAGTCCAGTAATAATACCACTAGGCCATCGCTTCCCCTAATATATGTCTCCCCATCACATGTTATCTCCCATCCAAAACCGTTACTCATTGTCTAATACTATGTGATTGATTTTGCATGTTCCGTTCGTACCCAGTTAAAGTTGGTGAGTTCATATCCAGGAATGACTTTTTTCTTCCTTCATTCACACATTGTAATTTTTACACTCCTGTAAAGATTTGTCCTTAACCCTTTCATCTGTTGTCTTGATCTTTAACAAAATTAACTGTCCTGCGTATGTTACGGAAACTAACTGTTCTTTACTTGACATACTTTGCCTGAGATTACTAGTCCAGTTATTTAGTCTTGGACGATCTAACATTGGAAAATAGAAGTAATCGTCTTCAGTTCACCAGCTGACCTTGCTCTCTCGCTACTGGTTCCAGCCATATTTTTGAGTCCACCATGACTGCTTGCAGTTCTGGTATCCTGTTGGACCTTTAATTTGAGCTTTAGAGGCCACACGTATCCATTGTAATGACTGCTTGCCTTCACAAGTTTGACTCACTTCAACATTGCTGCAGCCCATCACTACTGGTTAGATTTTTTTACACTTCCAGACTTTACTTTTCTACTTTTACCTGATATTCAGTCTTCCGCATTCCATTAACTTCCAACTTGTCCAAAATTTCTGCCACACGAATGCTACCCAACAATACTGCCATTCCCCCTGGTGCCCAAAACATCAGGTTCACAATTTTCCTGTATAAAATCCCAACTTCACTTTGCTCCACCAATCTTCTCCAGCCATATATCCTCTCCCATGTGCAACACTCTTCTAATTACATCTTTCCCATTCATGTGCTGCATTATTGATGGAAGAATATTCAGCTTTACTTATTTATAACTCGTGCAACTTCCTTCATTTTTAAGAGCTTTAATCAAAGTGCCTTGTTTTCATCCTTTGTGACCCTGACCATTTTCTTCGCACTCATTTGTGAAGCATCTTGGGATTTTTAATCTTAAATGCCATTAATTGCAAATTATGGTTTTGTAATGGAGGTACACTATCTCAAATAATTCCTAAGATTGCCTGTCTGCAAAAATGCAGAAGGTCAGCTAGCACAGATTTGACCAGACATTTTTGTTGAACTCTTGCTGATTAGTGGGTGCAAGTTATGTAATTGCTATCAGTGGTGTTCCCTACCTTTACATTGATGTGTTAGGGTGATGAAAGTGATAGGTCATTGTAACCATTTTATTTCCTTAGCAATGCCATATTCCTTCAGTTGGCTGAAGGATCAATTATTTTAACAAGGGTTTACCAGCTGAGAAACGGTCTTTAAAGATCAGGCTTTCATCTGGTAAAAATGTGACATTTGACTCAATTGATCAATTTTGAAGGCTGATACTCCAGTGCAGTCTTAGTGGAGTGCTGTGCTGTTAAAAGTAGTGTTTTGGCCTGTCTTTCTTCTCAGGTGGATGTAAAACATCTCCTATCATTTCAAATCAGGTTAGGGGACTCATCCCTGGTATCCTGAACATGTTTACCTTATAGTCAACTGAAATTCATTTATTTAAATTGGAAGAAATTTCGATAACTGGTAGCAACCCCATCAGATCCTGATTGCATCTCAACTGTCTAGGAAATGTTATTTTCAGTGCTTGAAATGTTAAGCATGAACACTTAAAATAACTCTTTCAACATTCTTTCAAGAATCATTTTATGTGCTTTTGGAGTGATTCAAGTGTCAGTCGAACTGTTCAGAACCTTCTATTTGGCGTTTTTATTTTCTGATTTTTTTTTTCCAGCCACCAATCAATTTTCAGCTGCTCTGCATTTTTACCTACAAGCTGGCGCCATCTGTTCAGACTTTTTCAATAAAGCTGTCCCTTCTGATGTGTACACAGATATGGTAAGACTGATCAAGAGAGAGAACTAGTTTGAAATTCTCAGTTGCTTTGTTGTATTATATTTCATTTTGGCAGCCTCAAAACATTTAGGTTTTAAATGACAGACTCTCGACAGTTCATCAAAAGTTTTGCTGATTTTAGCGGAATTCTGTGCAGTCATAGAATTTTGAATGGCACCGGAGGAGATATTCAGTTTGTTTGTTTGCCAGCTCTTGCAAGAATAACTCACCTAATTTCAAGGCTCCTTCTTTACCATGTAGCCATGTGTTTTTTTTTCACTTCACATATTATCCGATTCTCTTGTGCAGGCCTCCATTGAATCTGCTCCACCACAATCTCTGGCGGTGCATTCCAGATTCTGACCACTCACTACGTATAAGCATTTTTTGCTAATACCGCTGCTAATTCTATTGCTTGTCACCTTAAGTCAGTATCCTCGCTGACTCAGTGTTTAATACTTTACAATGGTGAAAGAAAATTGTTACTTTGGTAGTCACTAGAGAGCAACCCAGTTCACGGTTAACACCATAATAATGATGCTTAATAAAAACCAAAAGAACTGCAGATGCTGTAAATCAGGAACAAAAACAAAGTTGCTGGAAAAGCTCAGCAGGTCTGGCAGCATCTGTGAAGGGAAAAACAGAGTTAACGTTTCGGGTCCGGTGACTCTTCCTCAGAATGATTCTCAATGACAATGATTCTCAACTTGTTTGTTACTGAACAGCAATTCCCATGCTATAACACTGTCAGATTTCTGGTGGATGAAAGGTATCAAATGGTTTACAACAAGTCAGGTTAACTTTTTTTATTTGTTCTTGTGGTCTTTTATCCCATGGTCAGACAAGTGCATTCACAGCTATTGTTTCTTTGGATTAATCTTCAACTTCATAGTAGCTGACAAAAGTCCATAGTGATTTCATTAATGGCAAAATAACTTGGGGAAAATCATAGTGCTCTGGAAATTAAGTTACTTCTTGGATGGTGAAGCTGCAATATACAGATATGACTGAACAGCAGCAAGATTGCACCCTTGCCTCTTGCTGGAGAGAAAAATATAAATAACATCTTCACCCACTAGTCTGAAACTGTACTGATGTTGCCCGACAAGATAAAGTGTACAGTTCATTAATTTATTTTTTATCTAACTTCATGTTTTTGCTTTGATGTTTTCTAAGGTGCTGAAGAGAATGATCAAATGCTGTTCTATGTTAAATTGCCACACCCAAGTAAGTAGATTGTATTTATGTAATAATGTTTGATTTATTACAAACTCTAATATCATTAGCATATTCTTTTAAATTTATGTCAGCCAAATGCTGTATTTTTCTATCGTGAGTGGAATGTACCCTCTTGAGTGTATTCAGGACTGAATATATGACTTATTCTGTTGTGTGATAATGTTCAGCTGCTCATCTGTTGGGTGTACTAACTACACCCCAGGACCTGCAGTGGTTCAAGAAGGCAATTCAACAGTTCTGAAGAAGCCACGTTGAACTCAAAATCTCAACTCTGTTTAGGGAAGGAAATTTGTCATGCATACCTGGTCTGCCCTACGTGGGATTCCAGACCCACAGCAATATAGTTGACTCTTAACTGCCCTCTGGGCAATTAGGGGTGGGAAATAAATGCTGACCTAGCCAGAGGCGCCCACATCCCATTATGAATTTAAAAAAAACACACCAAGCACTGCAGTGGTTCAGGAAGGCAGTTCACCCGTCATTGAACAGTTCTGAAGAAGTCACATTGGACTTGAAGTCTTAACTCTGTTCCTTGCTCCACAGATACTACCAGACCTGCTAAGCTACTCCAGCAGTTTGTTTTTCTCATTTATAGCACACCTATTCTTATCCTGAGATGGCAGCAGTTGGTTTTTTCTTGACCCACTGCAATTAACGTGCTGAAGGTGTTTGCAGAGTACTGTTCTTTTCAGTAGTTTAATATAACTGAACGTATTATTAGACCACTTCAGAGAAAAATGATGAGCATGTACAGTGGGGAGGGACTGGAGTCACAATGTTTTCCTTCTCTAATCGACATTAGTGAACCAGTTGAGATTTTACAACAATATACTAGATTCATGATCACTTTTTATCAACTTCTAAATTCTCAACTTTGACTTGAGTTGAGTTCTTATTTGAGACTGCATTCTCTGGATTCTTAGTCCAGATCTATGGCTCGTTGGTCCAGCAACATAACCAAGTAGCCTATGACAAATGACTTGCGTCTTGAAACAGTTTTGGGCTGCGCTTTCATTTTCGCTAGATTCTGTTTATAATTGCTTAACTCAAGTTGATCAGATGTCAGGAGAGGTAATTTATATTTTATAGTTTTTGTGTGTATTCTAGCCATATTCCCTAAGGGAAAAGGATAAAATAAGGGATATCAAGTCCCCTACAGCATGTCATCAGAAAGAAAGATTTAAGGAGTAAATATATGAATAAAATCAACGACATATATTTGTCTAACATCTTTAACAATATAAACTGTCTCAGGGTGCTTCACCGAAGTGTTAACAAACAAAATTTGATGCCAAGCCATATAAGGAGACATTATGACAAACGATAAACGTTTGGACAAAGAGGTCAGGTTTAAGGAATATTTTGAAGGAGGTAAGAAGAGAGGTTTAAGATGGGAATTGTAGAAGTCAGGGCTTTGTTAGTTGAAGGGACAGCTACCATCGGTTGAATGATTAAAATTTGGGATACTGAACTCATCAAATCAGAGGAGTACAATACTTGAAAAGATTGTTAGACTGCAGAAGATTACAGGGGTAAATAGGGAAGAGTGAGCCCTGAAAGGACTTGAAGCAATGATAAAAATTTTAAGATCCAAGTGTTGTTTAACAGGGAGTTCAGTTTAGGTTAGTGAACACTGAGGTGCTGGGTGAAAGGGGTTTGCTGCAAGTTAGCATCCAGGTGGCAGAGATTTTTTTGGATGAACCTGAGTGTACGGAGATGGAGTTGTAAGAGAATGTGGGAAGCCAACCAGGAAATACTGTTTTGAATGGACAAATCTCGAGATCACAAAGGCATAGATGAGCGTGACAGCAACAAATGAGCTGAGGCGGGGATGGAGTTGGGAAAAGTCTCGATATTTCAGTTTAAATCTCAAAACATTTAAGCTGTTTCTTTCTTTCCATAGGTAGCAATTTTATGTCAGTTTCTCAGAGAGGTGGATTATATGACTGCTTTCAAAGCTTTACAGGAGCAAAACAGGTATAATATCCCCAAGTTTGATATGTTCTTAACACTTGTGATCAATAGACCCATCAATATGCTTATATACTGAGGGGCCAGTGTCCTGTAAAATATTTTAATGAGGTTACAGTGCCCTTTTTTTTGTATATTTCATGGGGATTGCTACTTTGTACCTTTACTTGTACCTGAACTTGACTAGTTCCACATCTGAAGCTACTTAAAAAGATTTGCATCATGTCGAGTGTCTAATATCATTTTCATGAGGTTATTTCAGTAATGCATTGTTGGTTGATTTTTTTTCTTTTTGTTGCTATCTCCCAAACAGATTTTCCTTTTTATTCCCTCCTGAGGTGATACCTCGTATTAGGTTATAGTTTAATTGGCTTTTTTAGCCCTTTTCTATCCAACATGTTTTTCTCTGTATGTGTCAAAATCACAAAGGCATTCTGCACATCATCATTCCATGTACAAGGAGGACAACAAATGTCAGATGTTATCCAGGGTTCCCAGCAGCCCCTTCCACCCAAGGGCTTACTGGATAATACCAATGAAGCATGGAAGTTTCGGTAGTGAATCATCTACAAAGCTAAGCAATAATATTTAATAAGGGTTTATTCAAGGTCACCTTGTAGAAATGACTCTCCCTTTTGAAGGGAACAACACAGCTCATCTGATTTTACAAGGTGTCTCCTGGCCCTATAGCATATGACAGTCTCATGTTTCCGAAGGCAGATGTTTAGAAGACACTAATATAGTGTACCACAAATATCTATCAATGTTTGCAAATAGCTTGTGACAACAAGAATCTTGATGATACCAAAATTGCACTCGACTCCACCATCGCTAAAGTTGCCCCATTGAAACCCACATTTGGAGAAATACTCGCTGACAGGAGCGAGCCAGGGAAAGCACAGTGCCAAGCCATACATGTGTAAGACAGATTCCTTTGTGCCTGTGCTTGATGATCTTCTTCTAATACCAGCCATAGAATCAGAGAATCATAAAACTTTACGGTACAGAACGAGGCCATTCAGCCATCATGTCCGTACCAGCTCCTGAAAGATTCAGCTAGTTACATTCCCCAGTTCTATCTTATGTAGCCCTATGAATTTGTCACTCTCAAATATTTATCTCGCTCTCTTCTGAAACTTTATATGAAATCCACCTCTATCACTCTCCCAGACGGTGTATTCTAAATCCTAACAATTGAGTAAAGAAGATTCTCCTCCTCTCACTCGTAGCTGTCTTGCTGACATTGTTCAAATGGTGACTCCTACTTACTGACAGACCAACTGTGGAAACAGAATATCCTCCTTTACGCTGTCAAAATTCTTCATAATTTCGAACACCTCAATAAAGTCGCCTCTAATCTTCTCTGCTCCAAGGAGAATAAGACAATTTCTGTAATATTTCCTTGTATATAAAATCCTTGATTCCTGATATCATTAGGATATCTCCTTAATCTCCTTTGCACACTCCAGGGCTTTAACATCCTTAAATAAGATATCCAGAACTGAATTCAATACTCCAAATGTGCTCTGACCAATGATTTGTGGAGGTGTAGTGTCACTTCCTTGCTTTTATGTGCTATGCCTCTATTTATAAACCCAAGGATCCTGTAAGCTACCTTAACAACTGTTTCAACTTGCCTGTCCACCTTCAGACAATTGTGCACATGAACCCTGAGATGCCTCTGCTCCCCGGTACTCCCCTCAAATTTGTCCCATTGTGCTTGTATGAATTTTGTGCAGAATTCTCATTACTTGAGTTCAAAAAGGCAATTGACTCCCTCGCAACAGGGGAAACACCTGGGAAGGAGCTATACCAGCTGAGTTACTTGAATATGTATGAGCCCGCCTGCTGCCATACCTCTGCGACTACCACCTTTTCTGCTGGAGAAAAGAATGTACCCCATCAGATATGTACGATGCAAACATTCTCATGTTATACTAATACGAAGATAATCAAGGGGACGACAACAATTACTCGGGCATCTCTCTGCTCATGCCACTAGAACAGGGTTTTGCCAGAAGCATTGAAGCATGGCCTGATTGACTAGCCAACAGAATATATCCGGAGACACGATGTGGTTTCAGCACTGGCAGATCCGTAGTCAACATGATCATCTCCCTAATCAACAAGAAAAGGGCAGGAGATAAAAGGTACTGCAGATGCTGGAGAATCCAAGATAACAAGGTGTGGGGCTGGATGAACACAGCAGGCCAAGCAGCATCATAGGAGCAGGAAAGCTTGACGTTTCGGGCCTAGGCCTGCTGTGTTCATCCAGCCCCACACCTTGTTATCTAAGAAAAGGGCAGGAGCAGCATTACCACTCTAACTCATTTTCATGGACTTCAGCTCCAGCTCTGACAGCTTTGAGATCAAGAATGTGTTGAAAGAGGGATGTGTCTTAGCTAGTCATCTGGTAACTTGCCAACTTCTGCTTTCCCTACCAGTGTGGAGGGTGTGTACCTTGCAATCAGGTGGGAAACTTCGTGACCTATCAAAACTGAAAGCTAAGACAAAAGTGCAGTGTGTCCTAATTAGAAAAATTCTATCTGTTGTTGTTGTCGCACTAGTTGCCAGACAGATGACAAGCTCCAAAGGCTCATTGCCTGACTGTCCTATGCCCATATAATGGTCTCCCTCACCATCAAAATTAAGAAAACAGTGGTTATGTGATAGCATGTAGCGTCTCTGTCTGTGATCAGACATGACAGCACACCACTGGAAGCAGTCATTCTGCTACTTGGATCTATTGTAACAAAATCTGTCCCTTGATGAGGAACTTAACGCATGCATTGAAAAGGTAACCTTTGATTTTTGCTTTATAACAAAATGCATAAATAAATAACAAAATTTCAATTTCTCAACATAGTACTTTATATCAGTGAAACCTGGACAACCTACACCTAGTATGAAAAATGGTTCAGTGACCTTTATCTATGACATACCTTGGCGTCATATGGTAAGACAAAGTCACTAATAAAGCAGTTCGCTCTAAGGCAAACATAGCAATCATACTTAATGCTAAAGAAGGTTTCACTCAATTTAACATGTGTGGAAGGTGGCCACATCCCCAAGCATATGCTATTCAGGAAGTTCGCCTGTGCTAAGAGACCTGCAGGGCACCCAAGTTCCAATTCAGAGATGTTACCAAAAGCCCTAAACATCAATTCTGGCAAGTGGAAAGCTCTGACAACTGATGTAAATGGTGATTTCAGATGTTGGCAGAAGTTTGCCACCGTGACAACATGTGGTTTCCTTAGCTCAAAAACTGAAGTTAACATTGTAAGTAAAGTGTTAGCAGAAATTATTCTGCATCAGCAGCAAGGGACAACTTTAGTGGCACTAGTGTCCAATTTCGCCTTTCCAGATACAGCTTCTTCAGCCTTCAAAAGAAATGCAACAAATGATCTCAGCTGACCTCTCCAACCTCTGAGACCAACTTCCCACCATCTCTTCCCGAAGAAACGATCCTAAAAATATGAATTTGCAACAGGAGATAAATGAACAGCAATCTAACGTGAATCTTGACTAATTTCAAAAAAACGTTCCTAAAGTGAGGGTCCTACCACTTCAGGTGGAGATTGGTATAGACTACAAATGGAGTGTGGTATTTTCTTCACAGGAACTTTAACCTTCCTGTTTTGGAACACTTTTGTGAGTTGGGAAAGAAATTGTCATGTTCCATCTATCACCATAATGTAGCTCTTGTAGTTTTCTTGACTCTGACTGTAAACTAATAGTAGAATTCAGTACAAAGTAATTCCTATGAACTTCATTTGAACTTGAATTTTTAAGTTTTTTTTTTGTATTTGTCAACTAAGCTCGTTAATTGATATGTGGGAGGTGGGATCATTTAAGTGAAGAAACCACTAATAGAAATTAAACTTTCATGTAAAAGCTGATATATGGTTCATAGCTTTTTTTAAAATTTCTTATTTCAGTCATGATGCAATGGATTCCTACTATGACTACATCTGGGACATCACTATCTTGGAATATTTGACACGTATCCTTTCTATTTTTTCTTCCTGAGATTACTAATCTTTATGTAACCAAACAGGACAGTTATTACTTGGAAAAACTGCTTAGAATCTAAATTAGTCCAATATAGGTATCTGCAATCAATCACTTAATTTTTTTTCTTTTATCATGCATAGTGTGGAAAAGAGTGGAAGGAAGCGCTTAATTGCGATAAATGTAGTGCTTTAGTGCTGTGTTTATCCTTGCAAATTTTGTAAATTATTCAATTCAGATTTGTTTATCTAGATTTTCTGATTTGTTTCTGTGGGCACGGTTGGCTTGGCCAGCATTTATTTCCCATTCCTAGTTGTATGGCAGAAGGTGGAGGTGAGTTAATTTCTTGAACAGCTGCAATCTTTCACGTGTAGGTATATCCGCAGGCCTGGGAGTGGTGGTGCATTGTTCAAAAGCAGCTGGTTGGAAAGGAATTTCAGGATTTTGACCATGCAGCACTGAAAAATCAGTGATTTAGTTCTGATTAGGAAAGTATGGGCTAAGATGTGAGCTTGCAGTTCATGGTGTTTCCATGCTTTCCTATCCCTTGCCGTTCTGGATGAGAGAGGTTGTGAACTTGGAAGTTGCTGTTGAAGGAGCTGTGAGTTGGTGCACACTGTTTACACCATACATTGCTGATAGACACAGTCAAACTGAAGATGGAGTGTACAGTATTCTATTATATTCCTGGCTTGTGCCTTTTAGCTGGTGCTGAAACTCTTCCTGAAGATGTACCTACGTTTTACAGACTGCAGTAGTTCAAGAAGGCTACTCATCACCACCAAGTCATTGGTAATTAGGAATGGGTAATAAATGCTGGCCTTGCCAATGATGTCAACATCTACAAAAGAATACTTCTTTTAAAAGATTGTTTAGCAATGATTAGTTTATGTAAACTTTCACTTAAATTCTACAATTGACTATTGGGCTGGATTGAGTGAAGACAATAAGGGTCTTGCCTGCTGACAGGTGCCCAGTGTCTCTTCCTTTGGGAAAAACCTAACAAATTATCTGGACAGCAGCAGGTCTTCCTTGGAATGCAAGACCCCGGTTTGGAAATCCTCCCCGCTTAGAACTGCGAGCCAATCAAAGGCTGGTAGCTCTGTCAAATGGCAGCACCACCAGCAAGACAGTGGTACAACATTCACTGTTTCATCACTAGCTTCAGGTGAGTGAAGTTGAAGGGTTTGGCAGCAAGAGTGGCTCACGTAGTGAGGTCATGTAGTACTTTTTGAACATGCCTCCATTCCTCCCGGCAGCCTGCAAGAAATCCCCATAGATTTGTTAGGCATGACCCCCACATGGTAAGTCCCAATGCTGGGTGAATACTGACAGCATACCAATGAGGCCTTCAAGTTGACCTTAATTGCCCACTTAAGAACCTCAGATGGCTGTGGGTTTGGAAGGTTCCCCTTCCCATAATGGACTTGATTAGATTGAGATAGGAAGTCAGTGAGGTCCCCTTCCACCAATCTTGCCATGGATGAGGGCATTAAATTCCACCCATTATTAATCATATGCTAATACATTGTTGGAAATATTGAATCTTGCATAATTGATGTTATCTGAGAATCCTGTTTCTCTGCTGGAATATCAGTTTCATTTTTATGTGTGACACTTAAAATGAAGTGCTGTCTTGGATGAGATAATAGGAACTGCCGGTGCTGGAGTCTGAGATAACAAGGTATGAAGCTGGATGAACACAGCAGGCTGAGCAGGAAAGCAGACATCTTGGGTCTGGACCCTGAAGAAGGGTCCAGACCCGAAATGTCAGCTTTCCTGCTCCTCTGCTGCTTAGCCTGCTGTGTTCATCCAGCTCTACACCTTGCTGTTTTGGATGATGTGTTAAACCAAAGCCCCACCTAGCCTGTTAAGCCGATGTAAAGATCCTTTGAGGTCATTTCAAAGAAATGCTGAATTCTCCTGTGTTCTAACTAATACTTGGCCTCTAACCAACTCCATTGTTTTTTATTTGCTCGTGATATATTGGCATCACAGGCTAGGCCAAAAAGTGTTAACCATCCCTAATTAACCAGAGTTTGAGTCAATATTGCTGTGGGTCGGGAGTCACTTGGATGCCAGACCAGGTAGGTTTACAGATTTCCTTCTCTAAAGAACATGTGTAAGCCAGAAGGGATTTTTAAAAGTGAATTAAAATTTGACCATCTGCCTTGATGGGGTTTGAACCCATGTCCCCAGAACATTAGCCTGTGGTTCCCATTTATCAGTTACTAATCCACTGACATTATCACTACACCAATTCTCTGTCCTCATCCACTTACCATTAAACCAGGTTGTGTGAACATTATTTAAAATAGCCAATTCATTAAAAAGCAAGCTGCCGCAAATCTATGTTGTCTGTGTTTCAATGTCACTTCAGAAGTATTTCATTGGCAGCTGGCTTGATTTGTGGAAGTTCTTTCATAACTGCGCATCTTGCTCTTTTTTGTTGTTGTTGTTAGGCCTTTAGGTCCATTTTATGAATGTGCTTTAAGGATGCATATGGTTACACCTAATTTTAAAAATGCATCTGTTCTTATATTTTCAAAATAATTTTCAACTTGAGCTTGTTACAGATTGTTGCCCAATTTAAGATTGAAAAACTTCATAGGATTTAAAGGCTTTTTGATTGTGAGAAATGCAATATTATTTACACTGAAGAACTGCTTCTTGAAATATTTAAGTGATTTTGTTAATGGTTTCCATTGACCTTGAGGTACCATGCCATCCATGGCAAAATTGGATACCAATTTTTGATATTTCTAAATTTTAAATTGTACATAAAAAAACTGAGAATTTGATTCACGTGTCTACAGATTCCTGCATGTTTACCTGACTCATTTACTCATTTGTTCCTGACTAGGTGACAAATTTGGATGGCAGCAAAGAACTGGATAGGAAAAGTATAAAATGGTTGGATTGTGTAACTACAGACGTTTCTTCAAAATTGCATTTTCACACTTTTTTGGTCTTGAATTAACAGCTCAAAGCACAAGAAGTCATTAAAACGTCTTAAGATAGTTACAATGTTTTGAAAACAAAGGTGTTTTTCAAAATTGAAATAAGAAATTGTAAATATTTTTGCTAACTTAACTGTACAGATAAATATCTGCATGACCTTGAGTTGTAATGTTGGTTATACCTTTGAGAGAGAACGAGCTCCAAAATGCCATCTTTAGCTGATTAGTGAGTGATAAGTGAAAGCTAATGCAGACGTTAAAAATGACTTCTGGCTGTTTGAATACTTAAGTTTGTAGCCATCAAATGGAAAATTGCCTTGACAATTTTCATAGACATCCATCACAAAAGGGGAGAAATTGACAAAAGGCAAATAGCAGTAAGTTAAAGTATGCTGGTGTATTATATTCTTTCTGATGTATCCACACAATATGGATTTAGCTCACTGGACAAGTGGACCTTTGCTAGTGTTTCCTGTAAAAGAGTCATAAGGTCTGTTTCCATGCTGTACAGCTCTTCAGTCCAACTTGTCCATGCCAACCAGATATTCTAAGTTAATGTCCCATTTTACCAGCATTGGCCAGTATCTCTCAAAACCCTTCCTGTTCATGTTTTCTCCATGTTTGATACTTGTAAAGTAATAGTTGGAGAAAGCACTGAGAATGACAAGATTTGAACCCATTTTCCCAGAATATCAGATCACAAGGTGTAGAGCTGGATGAACACAGCAGGTCAGGCATCATCAGAGGAGCAGGAAAGCTGACGTTTCAGGTCTGGACCCTTCAGAAAAATTCCTTCCCAGAAGAACCCTAGATTACTACTCCAGTGTCATTACTACAACACCACCATCTTTCTGCAGAGTGCAAGAGGCCATTACCAGGCATACCTGGTAATGAGAGATCAACCTGGTGAACATACAGAAAAGGTCCACTTGCATAAGCAGCAAATGACAGACAGGGCTAAATGATTCCACAGTAGTCCACCTATACTCTCAGTGAATGGTGGTGGACAATTAATGACCTCGCTGGAGGAGAAGGCTCCACAAATTTCCCTATTCTCAATGATGAAGGAACCCACCATAATCAGTGCAGAAGAGAAGGCATAAGCACTTACAGCAGTTTTCAGCCAGAAATGCTGAGTGGATTATCCCTTTATCCATCTCTTGCTGAAATCCCCAGATACCAAATTTTAGCCAATTCAGTTCACTGTAAAAACTGACAGTACAGAAGTTGTAAATCAAAAACAAAAACAAAAGTTGCTTGTGGAGAGAAATCAAAGTTAACGATTAGGGTCCAGTGACCCTTCCTCAGAATTGCTGCAGCTCCTCCCTGCCAATACTCATGCCAGGTAGCAGTGTTCAAGTAAAGAATACAGAATAGTGCCTTACTGGGTAGGCCTTAAATGACCTCTGACTTGAGGGACAGTGTGCACTTTGGTCTTCGGTACTTGCCCACCGTGGAGGAGATCAAGACTTCAAAAATATCTGAGCAGAAGACACTTTTGTAGACATCAGTAGTTCCAATGTACCTGAGATATTCCATCAAAAAAAAACTTAGCCTTCATCTGTTCTCTGCCACATGTTTGTACTTTGTCACCTTACTTAGTTTCTCACAGGCCAGAAACTCCTTAGAATGTTTTGATTGGTACAGCTATAACATCCAAGTATATCTGATACAGAACATATACTAGAGATGGGTACACAAAACAAAACCTAATATTTACCAGAGGCTGTAAGGATGGCTACTGTGAAATAATTAAAAACAACTGCAGAGGTGACTGAGGAAAAGATTGAATACTGTACTACAATCAATCGGTTTGCCTTTAGGTATTTATATTTCACCTTTAAAAAGGAGAGGAAAATCCACATACCTTTCACCAACACACATAATTACTTTATTACCCTCTATTGAAGTTTCAAATTAGTTCAACACCTAAAAAATTTGAATTTATTTTGCACTGGGGATCCCATTTCAAGGCTGCATGTTGAATCAAATGTGACCTATAGATGACAAAAGGTGTACGTTTTCTTTAAGATTGAAATACCCTGAGCATGGTGCAATATAAATTAGCTACTGTTTGTCATTTTTACATTTTTCTTATTTCTTTTAAAAATAATCTTCCCTAGATCAAAGCAATTGGCCAATCTGAGCTCAACTCAAGTAATCCTGAAGAGGTTTTACATCTAGCTGCACAGAAGAGAAAAAAGAAGTTCCTCCAAGCCATGGCAAAACTTTACTTTTAACATGCTGTAATTAAACACCTGAAAGTATGCAGTGGGTGATAAAAGTGCTTAAAAGATGCTATAATTGCTTTCAGCATATGAATAATTCTGTTAAGATATTTGGCTGTTTTGGGACTTTGTTCATACAGAATTTCTATCTACAGTGTAGATGTGAAAAATGAAAATTACAGTACATTCATTAAAATTTCACAGCACCTAGTATTTATTTCATAGTACTGCATCTTAATACATACAGTTAAAGACATCCAACCAGCATTTAGCTTACATTTTGAATGTTCGTATTTTCTTAGCGCATTGAAATGTATTTTTATAGTGGTGTTGGATAGCTATGTATCAGTAGCTATGTAATTTCCTGTACATTTTTACAAAGCTATTTACAATACATTAAAATCATGTAGGTTTCTCTTTGGCAGTGAGATTTCTTTTTTTTAGTTGTTTAATCCAGCTGCGTGAGGCACGAATTGCTGTGAAATGCTAATAGTTTATATATCAACTATATAACATCTTATTGTACATGGGTTCCATTTAGACATTGCTGTATATACAAATTAGAGCTCAAACTGAACTTTATCCACTTGCATATCTGCACAACATGTGTATATGCAGATTACATCGCCCTCAGCAAGAAACCACTACCCCATTTAATCATATGCTTAGAGTTCAGTATTTAACCATCCTGAAAAGAGAAAAACAGCACCAGTACAGGTCCAAATAACATAGCCCTGCATTTTAAAGTTAAAGTACAAAAACTGTATGTACAATTAATTACAGTGCCAGCATGCTTCAAAATTGTTCCAAACATTGTGTACATATTGGAATGTAGTTGAAAGTAGACTAAGATTTCCCTATACTGACTGACATTTCATCCATGTGAGCATTTATCATTCACAGTCGTAGCTTTAAGATGTTATGTAAAAACATACATCAGTGATGAATGACGTCCTTCAACAATGTGCTGTACTATAACTGTGAAATATTAGGAGGAGAAAGACAAATGAAAGCTAGTTGTAAGATGTCTTCCCCCTCCTCTGTAAACATGAAAGGCAAATCTTTGCTCCCTCATAAATTCAATCTCCCACCTAAAATATAGTTTCGCAGTTTCATAAAACTTTCTGCCTAGATTTCAAATCTCAGCTCTGTTTTCTGGAATTTCTGATGAAACTGTCCACTGGCTTTTCAACTCCACAACAGACTTAACAGGCTTTCACATTTCTGAATAAAGTAATTGTAATTAAATGGATTGGCACAAGTCACCTTTCTTGATGTGCAGACTGAACAGAACATATATGGTTACCATCAAATGACCTTCACTGGCTCTTGTTAGTTATTCCCCTTCCCCAAATAGTCCCAATAGATTAGTCTCTTGGGCAGAAGCAAAGTGTTAATCTGATGCTAGTACCTAGCTTGCTTACTCTTTAAAACAAATTAAAAACATCAGATGATGCATTGCTGTAGTTTTTTTTTAATAAAATTAAAAACTTTGGTCTGCTCAAGTTTCTAGATACCTTTTATGGCAGTAATATAGCCCAAGCTCACAGTATGCAATTCCACAGTTCTCCGATACTTTCTCCTAGCTGCTTCTTTCTCTTCCAGTAAGTTCATCCATTCAGTATGTTGAACTAGGCAATGGTTTCTCAGTGCTTTTCGGTGGAGTCAAGATTCCTCCTATAGACACAGGGGATAGCCTTGCAGTACGCTCTGCTTTCTTAATGTGTGCTTCCTCCTAAAAGGAAGGAAAGTAGGTGTAGGTTTTTGAAGTAGTGATTCTAGATAGCATTTACAACAATAAAAATATATTCATCCTTTACTGCAAAGTGTGAACATCATGTGTAAAGCTCACAGACCAGACATGAAAGAATTATGGATGGTAAAAACACATTTGAATTTTTTTCACTAGAAAATATTCTTCACTTGCATTTTACTTAAGCTTAGACTCAGCAACTGACCTTGGTTAATGTATCTCAGTATTTTTTTGATCTTAAACTAGAAGAATAAGGGGGCTAAAAACTGATAAGTCCCCTGGACCTGACGGGCTACATTCTTGGACATTTAAAAAAAAAAAACTATCTACCAGAGTTGGTAATCTTCTAAGAATCCTTACAGTTTGGAAAACTGCCAATGCAACACTTTTTGTTTCCCCTTTATAAATGAAAACTCAGGTAACTATAGGCTGGTTAGCTGAACATCTGTTTTTGGGAAAATAAGACAGTCTATATAGAGGATGTCATAACCAAACATTTAGAAACAGTATGATCAAGCAGATCACAAAGGGGAAAAATCATGTCTGACAGATTTAATAGAATTTTGAGTTAACAAGCAGTGTGGATGATGGGGAAGCAGTTGATGTAATATATTTGAATTTTCAGAAGGTATGATAAGGTACCACACATTAGGCTATATAATAAAGGTAAGAATCCATGATGTTGGAAATAGCCAATTCTTGCTATCCATGCTAATATACTAACAGAAAACAGTGATTGGATAATAAAGGGGACATTTTTGTGGATGAATGGAGAAGCTGAAATTAATTAAATGGAAAAAGGTTGCAGAAAGCTATAGCTCAGAGGTATTTTGGAATCCTCATGCAACACGAAAAAAAGCTAATACACAAGTTCAGTGGCATTAGGGAAGGCAAATGGAATGTTGGCTTATTTCAGAGGGAATGGGCTATAAAAATATGGAAGTCTTGCTAAAATTATACAAACGCAGTAGTGAGATCACCCTTTATTAAACCTTCACCTCTTAAAATGCACCTATGACCTACTACTTTGACCATCCAGCACATTAATACCAAGCCATTGGATGTACTAAAGAAACAAAAACAAATTGCTGGAGGAATTCAGCAGGTGGCAGCATCTGTGGGAAGAAAGCAGAGTTTTAATGTTATGAGTCTGGTGACTTCTTCATAAAGATACAAGTTATGGTGAAGAGTCATTGGACTTGAAATGTTAACTTTCTTCCCATAGAACCTGCTAGACTGATTCGATTCTATTCCTGTTGAGCACCATTAAGATAGGATTTGTTCATGGATTGACATGCAAAACCTTCAGTATTTTCCCTGATGAAGAAATAAGGCTACTGTTTGGAATAGGCAGCTTTGTATCCGTAAAATCAGTTCGACAAGATCACAAAAACAACAGGTTACTAATAAAAACAAGATGGGTGTGTCCCCCAAGATAACTTCCTTAAAACAATCCTCTGCATTTTAGTAGATAAGTGAAGTTAAAAATAACTCACCAGAAATTCCAAGTACTTAGTATGCGTCTGAATGTTATGTCTTTCGTCATCTGCCACTTGCTTGAAATCTCTTAATTTTAATGGATCACCTTCATTCAGGGTTTTAGCAAAAGGGACCATCCAGTTAAAACATGCAGAAATGCTGTCCCATTCCAGGCCTAGAAACATCAAAAATCATTCATTTGTAGAAAAATTATTAATTCGGAATCAACTCCTTAAAAAATGCAATGTTATCATTTTGATGATTTTAGAAAGACTAGAACTTGTCACACTTAGGCCTGCAATAGCTATGCAAAAGGAATCGTTCATTATCTGGAATACCTTTACCACTTTCTTTTGCTCACTGAAATCCTTAAGGTTGAAGTCAATCCAGCTGCATGACACTTTGATTAATAGCACCCCAGGGTTGTTTTGAGAGTTTGGCCAAAATGTTATGTTGGCAAGGATGAAGGTCAAGTATACTGGTTCCAGGGGGCCACACTGAATATGTGCATTGCAGCAGTCATTCCTATTACATATCCCAGGTTTTGCTCATTTTTAATCACATCTCTGTGCACATCAGGTCAGGTGCTTAGTGTGAAAAACATGAACAATCTTTCAACTCTTATGAATGGTGTAATTCTGTGACTAGCATAGAAATATGCTACATGACATGATCTTATAAACCAAGAGTGGTACACCAGCTTGGAGGGGAATCATCACATGAACATTGTTCCATTGGATCTCTCCACTAATCTTGCAAACATGTATGTTACTTCCTCCAATGGATGCAGTCATCAAATGAGGTACCTTAAAACCATTCTATCTCAGCTAACCTAAACTGCAGACCTGAAAACCCCTATGGGTTCCGCACCACTCCATTGGCCTAGACTCTCAGGGTGGAGTTGCACCCCAGATAAAGAACAGCAACTTAGCAGTAGCACCCAAGAAGAAAGAACAAACTTGCTTAGATATAGTGCGCACATTTTTCAAGATAACCTAAAGTGAATTACAGAACCTCGAGCCATTCATTGATGTTTATGCAGAGGGGAAAAATAAATTACATTCTCATACACACAGAATCTACTCTTTAATATGCACTCAAACACTTAATAGGCAAGATCACATTGTATGTTTTGAAAGTCCTGCAGAACAGCCAAAGCAGGTTAGAGTCAGATCCATTGTACGTGCCAAATACACCGTTCCATGCATTGTGTCCATTTGTACATATAACTAGTCCTTGTATCAAATATTGACCTTGTATATATTGCATTGATTAGGACTGGACTGAACTATTGTTTCACCTCAGGAATCTGGGTTCCAACATAGCCCAAAACTATAGATAAAAATCACCCAATTTGGGCCGAATTTGGACTGTTTCAATCTAATGCCCAGTCTTTTTTGGAAATGGGCGTCATTTATTGCCCATTCTAAGGGTTAAACCAGGCCAGGTAAGGATGGCAGATTTCCTTCCGTATAAAGATATTCGTGATGCAGATGGATTTTTATGGATAATCAACGATAGTGGTGATATGGTTGCTATTCGGCTAGCTTTCTATGCCACTTTCTTTTTTTATTAAAAATACGTAACTCACATTTAATTCAATTTTAACCCATGTGTTCAGAACACTAACCTGAGGTTCTAGATTACTAGACCGATGACATTAGCATTATACAACCACTTTCCCCAATGCTAATAACATTTGCTGTGACATACTAGAGAATAAAAACGCTGCACGTTTCAGCCTGTCCCTCATTCCGTGTACTAGAATATCAATTCCCACCTCAGAAAACCATGCAATTATCAATGGTGCTGATTAATGTTATACAGTTCCTACCTTTCATACCAACAATCTCCACTCCAAACAAAATCTGACCATCTGTTCATTGAAGGGACAGGCACATATAGAGTGCACCAGTCGCCTGTAATTTGCCGTCACTCGTTCAGACAGTGCCTACAATGTTAAGTGTTCTTAATTTGCTGAGTTTGGAGCTTTACAGAATGAAATCTAAAATCACGTATAAGCAATCAGCTATGCATCTGAAGTAGCAAGAACCTCCGCACCTGATGCCTTGAAAGTGTCTTCTGTAGAAGTGTAGTGGCACAAAGCAGCAGCAGCCAATATACCATACGGGAAACTCAAACTCTCAACATCAAGGATACACAGGTCTAAAAGCTGTTCAGAGAAAGTTCAAGAAAAGATGAGCAACAAGATTTCACTGTTCTCAAAATTTGCACTTTAAGAACAGCAAAGGCTCAGTGGTACATTTTAGCATCTAGGTTCTAAAACAAAAGTTTGAAAAAAAAAATGTGTATCACTCCAGCAGACTGTTATCATCAGCAAATTGCTTCAATAGATTCAACATTCAGTCAAGGTTTGAGTGCAGATGTTAGTGAAGGAGGAAGAGGAGGAGGATTGTTCATAAATGCAATGAAAATTGGTTCCGCAATAGAAAGTCATAGATATACCCACAGATGCTAAAGGATGGGGTAGAATGAGCAGGGCAAGAAATGGAAGAAAATGGAGGGAGGTGAGCAAGGGCACATTTGATGATGTACAATTTGACAAAATGTTTTGAAAGTGGAGCCAGGTGAGAGGGGGATGGATTCAAACTTCAATCGATATTTGTCAGTGGCTCAATGGTTAGCACTACTGCCTCACAGTGCCAGGGCCCTAGGTTTGATTCCACCTTCAGGTGATTGTTTGTGCATTCTCCCCATGCCTGCATGGGGTTCCTCCAGGTGCTTTGGTTGCCTCCCACAGTCCAAAAATGTGCATTGGTCACGTTGAACTGCCCATAGTGTCCAGGGATGTGCAGGCGAGGTGGACTAACAATGGTAAATACAGGGTTACAGGGATAGGGTAGGGGGCTGGGACGCTCTTTGGAGGGGCAGTGTGGACTTGATGAGCTGAATAGCCTGCTTCCACACAGTAGGGATTTGATGATTAAAGTGGCACCAAGAACAGGAAGAGGCCAGAGACAGTGTAGAAGCCACCGCACCTTGCAATCAAATATCCAGCATCACTGACAGGGTCTATGTGAGGAAAAGAATGTTTCCTAGTTGAAAGTATTAGCACCATTCAGTTGAAGTCACTCTACAGATATTGCTGAACTATGGTTTAGCAAAATATAATTCATTTTCAGCAAAAGCTTGAGTTTCAAAAGAAAGATTTAGATAGGAAAAATGTCAAAGGCACCAATAATTGTATCAAGTGTAAAAATTATGCATAGACAAAGAAAAGAATATTCAAATTGAAGTGCAGAATTAATTCATTAATCATTCATGATTTTGGTCAATCAATACAGTAACTTCACATTAATTTGTCTGCACAGCAGATACAGCAAAAAAATAAAAGACATTCTGAGGACCGTTGTAGAATTTTAAAAGGCAATGCTGGCACTCGCTTCACAATACTGAAGTTAAGTAATTACCTGAGCAATCTGTATAAAGGTTTCTTTAGAATACTGCGGCAGCGACATGTTGGGTATTTCTTTTAAACAGATAATTTGAAGATAAAGATTCAACCAGCAAATAATAGTGACTGGACGCAGCTCCCAGTTTAAGGCCTTTAAAAAAGAAATATACACAAACAGCAGTGTGAGCTGTTACTTGTAATTTTGTCAGCATTCTCCCTAGCACTCTTGTCATGTAATTATAACATTAGACGGGAGATCCTCATAGGAGTTTGACAGCTTCTTCTGTTTTTAAGAATCCATGTCTTTTTGTTTAAAAAAAAACTTCTCCATTAGCCCCACTATCTTCAAAGCCTTGTGTTTGTTCACCCAGTCTCTATTCCTTCATCCCATAAATACTAATCAGTTCAGCCAAATTATCTCCCTTCATTCCACCGAAAACGTTTTGTACTGCTGTGTTGAATCTCATTGCCATGTCTTCCCAGTTCACAAATTTATGTCCCAAAGTCTTTAAAGTCTGTTCAGTGCACCCAAGTTCAGTTAATATATATTATACACAAAATAGCTAATTGTATTTTTTAAATATACATTTAAAACAGCAGTTATTACAAGTGGACCCCCAAGCAAAACCAGATGTACACTTCCTTTCAGTAAATAAAGAAGTTCACTGCTGTTCTGCTTTTGTCCCCTCGACCAATTTCATATGTGTGTTTCCACTGACTGGTGTTTTTCCCTGCCTCCCATTCTTTACACTTCAGCACTCAAGGGGCACCGACATAGCTCATGAAAGTTTCATGAACAGGTACAGAAAATAACCAAAAGCGTTAATGAATCCTGCTCTTTATATCTAGATGGCTGGAATACAAGGGCTAGAAGTCATTCTTTCGCTTTTCAAAGCTCTGGATAGACTACAGCTCGAGCATTCTAAGCAGTTCTTCACCTTATGGAGTAGATACGTATGCTGAAGAGAATTCAGTACAGATTTACAAAATTGTTACTTGGACTCCAAAGGTTAAATTATTATGGATAAGTCAAATTAGGGTTGTTTGCTTAAAATTAAATTTCAAGTAGTTATTTGATCAAAGTTCTCAAACAGTAAAGGGAACAAAATAGAAATAACAAATTTCCCCATTTTCACTGGTTGAGGAGTTAAGTTCCCTGGTCAAACTTGAGCAGAACATTCCAGGAATGAAATTAGGTTGACGTTTCTACATGGAAACTACAGGAGGAAAAAAAAAGGGGGAAAATCTCTTCCAGAAGTAAAAAGTTGATGCTATGTCAATTGATAAGGAATTATGGGGCAAAGGTGGGTATCCACAATTTTATTCAATAATGAAACCACTCCATTTCTTAAATTCCTCCATAAACTCCACTCCATGTATCCAATTTTGGTTAAAGTCCTGCTCTTTCATGATCACCTCTGAACGTGTTAAGCTCTATTGATGTCCAGCCCCCTAATACTCAAATTTAATTTCTCAAGTTTAATGTTCTATCATGAGCTCCAATTGTATCCATCACTACAACTCCCTTGAAAACGGAGTTCTCACAATCCTACTTCATTTGAATCCTTCTCCCCTTTGTCCTAACACTAGCAACTATGGCTTTGTACCATACAAGTTATGCAACTAATTCAGTCCCCAAAATTCTCTCCACCTCACTACTTCAATCTGCTCCTTAAAATCCACAGTAAATACAAATCTTTCTTTAACGCCACAACTTGAATTTTCATTCTCATTTTATCAACAATGTCAACAAATGCCAAATATATGTTATGTGATGCAACTGCTTACCTTTAGAATGATCAATTCCATATCAAGTATTTCAGTTTCTGTACATGCACCATCTGTGACATATGCAAACTCATTTAGTTTTGGAGGGTAGATTTCCTAAAACAAAAACGCAAATGCAAAGTGTGTCAAGTTTGTTCAACAAAGTTCTTTCCATGTCAAATCTTGTTAAAAGATTTATTTTAATTAATGGAATGTAAGCAGTCAAAAGGTATTTGGTTTTCAAACATTTTGGTTAGAATACCCATTTTCAAATGGATTGGTTATCGTACTACCTCCAGCCCCTTGTGTAACATACTATACAAGAAGAATAAAAACCAAAAGAACTGCGGATGCTGTAAATCACGAAGAAAAACAAAATTGCTGTGAAGGGTCTAGGCCCGAAACATCAGCCTTCCTGCTCCTATGATGCTGCTTGGCCTGCTGTGTTCATCCAGCTCTACACCTTGTTATCTCAGGTCTGGCAGCATCTGTGAAGGAGAAAACAGTGTTAACGTTTCGGGTCCAGTGACCCTTCCCCAGAACTGGGAAAGGGGCACCAGACCTGAAACGTTAACTCAGTTTTCTCCTTCACAGACGCTGCCAGACCTGCTGAGCTTTTCCAGCAATTTTGTTTTTGCATACAATAAGAATGTTGCATGCAGAATGTTCAAGTAACGGTGAAGAGCACGGTTATCAAAGTTACATATGGCTGCTTGTAACCACATGGCCTGTCAATCTTTGGAGTGGTAATGGACAATAATGCTCGTAAATGATAAATAAAGTATTGATCAAAGTTTGCCACTGAACAGTTTTTCTCACCAGTCAAAAAAGGAATGGGATTATTTCTTCCTTTATTAGGATCACATCAATGCTAATGTGTTAGAGAGTTCATATATCGCAAGAGCTAAGAATTAATTGCAGAAACCAACAAGTGCAATAAGATGTTGTGAAACCCAAACCTAGTTCTTCTGGTACCTATTCCACTTCATAAACTGGATGTCACCATAACTGATGTGAAGGTCCAATAAACGATGAATCATATTTGTGTGTAAAAAAACCTACCAAGCAGTGCTTATCAAAAGTGTTTCATATAAAACTTGTAATGAAGGTATTCAAGTGTACAGACCCTTAGAAAGTTGCTTCAACCACAATTTAAGAATTAGTGACCAAAGACAAACTCTTAAAAGGGTTACAGTTTTGGGGTGTTATCAGCTTAATTTGCAAAGGTGGAATTTAATGTCCTCCCATGTTGGGAGTTTGGTAGTTTTTTTTTGGGGGGGGGGGGGAATGGGCACTGGGGGAGGGAAAATGGTAGATCCGCTCAAACAGATTGGTGGGTGCAAAATTGGAAGCCCACCACCTTTTCTCTGATGAAGCACCAGTGAGGAGCTACATGGACAGCCTTCCTGCCTCTCGCGCCAATGCAGGCCTTAAAGTGCTTAAGGGCCTCAACACCCCACTGCCAGAATTAATTCAACAGTCAATGGGAGACCCTGCTATTCAGGAAGCCAGAGAAGCAAACCTTGTTGTGATTATTCATGGGGGCCTGCTGAGAGTCATCCTCATGCTGCCAACCCTCTTCCTCACCTCTCTCCCACTATCACGCCCCCCTGCCTGGATCCAAAGGCCATCCTGGGCTCTTGCTGGGCATAGCATGGCAGCTGCCTGCCCCTCCCCAGTGGCGCTGCCAAGTAAAGAGATGGCTGCACCCTGCACTCCTTGATCCTGGGGAATGACACAGCCTACTTGGGTGCCCGAGTGGCCTTTACTTGATGGGCCTTCCAAAAGATAGGTAAGTCAAGGCTGTTGCCTACTCTCCAGCCAGGAGGGGAGAGCATAGTCACCTCCATTAACTCTTTTCGCATAAATATTCAATCTAAAACAGGATGTCAGTAGTTCTGCTTTCGCCATTATTCAGTCTCTCAGCTATAACATTCATTGGTTAAGTAACCTGGAAACTGGCATCTACCAGGCCCGTTATCGACTAGCAGAGTAATGACCCCAAATGACATTGACTCAGGTGCTGTAATAGCAGGGACTAACCCAGTCAGACTCAAAACTGGATCTGCTGTGTCAGTCTGTGCATCCCGAGGCAATGTTTTAATCTACTTGTTAAGGGTATAATACATGTTATTTTAAAAAAGGTTCAAATTAGACTGAATTGGGGAAAAACAACAAGAATCAATGCCCTTTGAGATATTTTTAACCACTAAAATGTACTTAATTCTAAAGACTTGGCTGAGTTACTTGTATTTTAGGCTAAAATGAAGGCAGCAAGCATCAAGTTCATTATGAACGTGTTCAATGACATAACTTCAAATTACTGAGTGACAGGATAACTTCTCAGTACCACATCAATGCTCCCCAGCAGCCAGTGAATACGTGCTTACCTCCAGCTTTGCAGCAATGAAGAGTGAGGAGATGCCAATGAGTTGCAGCTTGCTTTTATGAATATTCTCTTGAGTAACCATGAACCGATCAAAAAAGTCCTGAGCAAGGTAAAAGGTTTCTCTATGGAGCACGTAGACCTCGCAAACCTGTAAGATTGGTTTAAAAAAAAAGAAATTAAACAACGGACTGAAATCAGTAAAATATAAAATTTGTGAATCTTGCTGGCGAGTCCAAAAATTATTGCCTTGGAAAGGTAGTAGTGAGCCATCTCCTTGAACTGCTACAGCCTGTGTGGCAATTGTAGGGAATTCTGGAATTTTAAATATTCCTCTATTATAACTAGGTTAAGTCAGGATGCTGTAGGATTTAGAGATAGTGGCTTTCAACATTCATTAACCTTGTCACTCTGGGTGGCAGAGGTTGAGAAACTGAAAGTTGCTGCTGAAGAAGACTTGGTGAGTTTTACAATGCATCTTAAGGTCATACAGCAGCAAGGATGCAGAAGCTGGTGGAGCAGGGGGTCAGCAGTGAATGTTGAAGATTACAAATGGAGTACCAAATGTCCTGAATGGTGCTGAGCTTTGAGTGCTGTTGGAATTGCACTCATTTTGGGAAGTGGGGAGTATTCCATCACATTCCCAACTTGTGCCTTAGAGATGGTGAACAGATCTTAGGGATTCAGGACATGTTGAAGAGTTCTAAGCTTCTAATCTACACATTTGTATGGCTGGTGTGACGGAGAAGTGTGTATTGTTAGAAAGGCACATTTAGCCAATGTCTTTAATGTCATCAAGATCATGCAGTTGTCAATTACAAAGCTTGCTAGAAATTTGCTGCCTAGACTATAGGGAAGGGATGAATATTCTGTTTTCCCATGATCACTCGGTTGGTAAAGCAAGTGTCAAAATACCAGAATATTTTTAATAAGTCACTACCTCAGTGAAAATTATAAAACAAATAAAAATTGCAACTGTTGCTAAATTCAAACATGGAAATAACAAAATTTAGACCAGCTGGAACATTAGGTCAAAGATTCCAATATATTCTGACTCCCATTTTCATTTCTGTCCCCAGTACACCCCATACTCTAAAAAATCATTCTTCTCTTAACGGAGAAAACAGGAGCAGGAGTAGGCCATTCACACCCTCAAGCCTGCTCCGCCATTTAATATGCTCATAGAATCATAGAACCCTACAGTGTGAAAACAGGCCATTTGGCCCAACAAGTCCACACCAATCCTCCGAAGAGCATTCCACACAGACCCGTCTCCCTAAACCTGTATTTCCCTTGGCTAATGTACCTAACCTACACCCATGAGTAATTTAGCAGAGACGATCCATCTAACTTGCACATCTTTGGACTATCGGAGGAAACCGGAGCACCTGGAGGAAACCAATGCAGACATGGGGAGAATGTGCAAACTCCACACAGACAGTTGACAAAGGCCAGGATCGAACCCTCGTCCCTGGCGCTGTGAGGCAGCAGTGCTGACCACTGAGCCACCGTGTTTCATGGCTGATCATTGAGATCAATACCCTAATCGCATCCTCCACTCATATGCCTTGATCCCTTTAGTCACAAGAGCTACATCAACCTCCTTGAAAACACAAATGTTTTGGCCTCAACCACGTTTGGTATTGAATTTCACAGGCTCAACACCCTCTGGTTGAAGATGTTTCTCCTCAAAGTCTAAGCAGCCTGCTTCGCATCCTTACCCTATGACTGCTCCCCCACTAACAGGAACATCCTACCTGCATATAACCTGTCTAGTCCAGTTAGAATTTTATAGGTTTCTAGGAGATTCCCCTCTCATTCTTCTACAGTCCAGTGAATACAATCTTAACCAACTCAATCACATCTCATACATCAGTCCCATCATCCTAGAATCAATCTGGTAAATCTTTGCTGCACTTATATAGCAAGAAGATCCTTTCACACAAGGAGACCAAACCTGCACACGGTATTCCAAGTGTGGTCTCACCAATGCCATGTATAAATGCAGGAGGACATCCTTGTTCCTGTACTCAAATCTTCTTGCTACAAAAGCCAACATACAGTTTGCATTAACTGCCTGCTGCACCTGCATGTTTACTTTCAGCAACTGGTACACAAAGACACCCAGGTCTTGTTGAACAATACCCTCTCAATTTATAGTCGACCTTTCAAATAATCTGCCTTCCCATTTTTGCGACCAAAGTGAATAACCTCACATTTATCCAACTATACCGTACCTGCCATGCGTTTGCCCACTCGCTCAGCCTGTCCAAATCACACTGCAACATCTCTGCACCCTCCTCACAGTTCACCCTTCCACCCAGCTTTGTCTCATCTGCAAATGTTGAGATATTGTGTTTAGTTCTCTCAGCTAAATCACTAACATATATGTAGTGAATAGCTGGGGTCTCAGAAGCAATGCCTGCAGTACTGCACTAGTCACCGCCTGCCATTCAGAACTAGATCCATTTATTCCTCCTCTCTTTCCAGTCTGCTAAAAGAATCTTCTATCTGTTTCAATACACTACCCGCAATCCCGTGCACTTTAATTTCATGTATTAGTCTCTCACATGGGACTTTGTTGAAAGCCTTCTGAAAGTCCAATTAAACCACATCCACTGGCTCCCCTGATCAACTCTACTAGTTACATTCTTGACAAATTCCAGTAGAATTGTCAAGCATTATTTCCTTTTTGTAAATCCATGCTGACTGTGTCTGATTCTAAGTGCTCTACTATAAAACCCTTGATAATGAACTCTACCGATGTCAAATTCACTGACCTATACATTTTCTGTTTTCTTTCTACCTCCTTTTTAAAACAGTGGGGTTACATTGAAACAGTTCCTACAGATTGGAAGGTAGGCAGAGTCTAAGGAATCTTGGAAAATGACCATTTCTAGGAACACTTCTGTAGTGTAGATTATCAGGCCCTGGGGGTTTATCAGCCTTCAATCCTATCCCATTTGGTTACACAGAATCCCCACAGGCCCTTCAGCCCAACAAGTCCACACCGAACCTCAGAGCATCCCACCCAGACACATCCCCCTACAACTCACCTAATCTACACCTCCCTGAACACTACGGACAATTTAAGCATGGCCAATCAACCTAACCTGCACATCTTTGGACAGTGGGGGAAACCAGAGCACCCAGAGGAAACCCACGCAGACACAGGGAGAATGTGCAAACTCCACACAGACAGTCGCCCAAGGCTGGAATCAAACCCGGGTTTCTGGTGCTATGAGGCAGCAGTGCTAACCACTGTGCCACCATGCCGCCCACTCCAAATGGGTCATGTGGTAGTAATCGCACCTTTGGTGCGCATGGTTTCTCCAACACTTCCTCTACTAATACAGATTTCCTTCAGTTTCTCTCACTAAACCCTATGTTCTTTATCCCTTCTGATACAGTATTCATGTCCTCCTTTGTGAAGGCAGAAGTGAAGAATAAATTTCGTTCGTCAGCCATTTCTTTGATCGCCATTCTAAATTCTCACATTTGACTGTAGAGGGCCTACCCTAGTTTTCACCAGTCTTTCTTTCCACATACCTTACAGAAACTTTTAGTCAGCTCTTGCTCCCAGCAAGCTTACTGTCGTACTCTATTTCCCTCTTCTTAATCAATCCCTTGGTCCTCCTTTGCCGACTTCTAAACTGTTCCTAATCCTCAGGTAGATTGCTTGTTTTCTTTCTCTTCTCTATCCAAGTGTCAAAATTCCAAGACAGAACTAAGCTGTTACAGCTAGGTCAAGCCATAAACACCACTGAAGTCAAAACACCTGGTACCTAGTTTTTTTTTTGTTAATTAAAGTATTACATTCTGAAATCCTAGCTCAATTTCTCTCTCTCTCCCCAAAGATGCTGAATATTCAACATTTTTCCCTTTTGTTTCAGATATCCAACGTCAACAGTGTTTTCCCTTTGTTTTACTATTTCATCATGTTCTTGATTGATACTGTAGGTAATGGAGAAGTTCTGGAAGTCAAGATGTTGCACGGTGGCAGGAATGTCACACATCACTCAAACAGCCCTGGGTATTGTCCATGGTGTTGCCGCATGCAGAGGTGGAGTGCTTTGTAGAAAGTGTGGGTCATTTGGTAGTAATCGCACCTTTGATGCGCATGGTTTTAGATTCACATTGAAATTGGTGAGTGAAGAAAAGTCAAGACTAACAGTGCAATACTGATGGGGCGTTGAACTACTGAAGGTGTCATCTTTTGGAATACAGTATTACACTGAGGTCCAATCTTTCTTCTCACCTGGAACCAAAGATCCCATGGTCCTATTTTGCAGAACATCTGAGGTTGTTGACTTGCTCGCCGATCTGGCTTGTTTTCGTTCAGATGTTTCGTCACCATGCTAGGGGGCATCATCAGTGAGGCCTCCAATGAAGTGATGTTATTCTACGCCGTTTGGAATTTATACTGTCCGGACTGTTATGTGAGTACTGTCATTTCCAGTTTTGATCTGTATGGGTTTGTAGATGGGGTCCAATTCTACATGTTTGTTAAGTCCATCGGATTCCTAGAGATGTGCTTCTCCACCCATAATGCAATCAACAAACATATAGTGTTGGACCCCATATACAAGCCCATACAGAACAAAACTGGAAATGACACTACTCACCATAACAGACTAGACAGCATAAATTCCAAGCGGAGTAGAATAACATCGCTTCATGAGAGGCCTCATTGATGATGTTACCTAGCATGGTGATGAAACGTCTGAACGAAAACAAGCCAGCTCGGCGAGCAAGTCAGCAACCTCGCCCACAACCCGAGCGACAGATCCTTGCCAAAACTTGCAGAACACCTATCCACAAATTAACATTTAAAAAAAAATCACCCCAATCGTTATTGCATTGCAATTTGGGGAGCTTGCTGTGTATAAACTGGCCTCATCTTTTGCGTTACAACAGTAAGAATATTTCAAAAAGGACTTCTTTAGCTGTAAAGCACTTTAGGATGTCTAATAGTCATAGAAAGCAGTCTAAAAATGCAATTTTTTTTTCTTGAAATGTAGTGCACAGATAAACATTTTCAAGAATGGTTTTATTCAAAGCCTAAAACATGAGCAGCAGCTCAAGAAGACAGTTTGCTGCTACCTCCTCAAGGGCAATAAAATGGGTAATAAATACTGACCCAGCCAACAGCATCGACAGCCCATCAATTAAATTTTAAAAAAAACATTCAAACACCTAAAGAAAGAAGATAATTCTCTTAAATCTGTGTTTGGTTTTTAAAAAAAAAATGAAATGACCCATCTTACCAGTTACCTATACTTTTAGTGATAAGTGATGTTGAATGATTCTGACCTTGAAACCGTATCGGAAAACATACAACACCAGCTTATAGTCCAACAGGTTTATTTGAAAACACAAGCTTTTGGAGACTTTCTCTGAAGAAGGAAAAGCAGTAAGGCTCTGAAAGCTTGTGTTTTCAAATAAACTTGTTGGACCACAATCTGGTTTCATATGTTTTCTGACCTTGCCCACCCCAGTCCAACACCGGCACCTCCACATCATCAATACGGTTTCAAGTGACAATCAACAACTGCGCATAAAAAAGGACTGCAATGCTGACTAACCTCTATCAGCCAATCCAGTAAAATTGCTCTCATTTTCGGCTGCAAGGATGGATGTGGCGATAGAACGTTTTTGCTGTGGATATACTGGATTTCTTTTCTCAACATGTTCAACCATACATCTTCGGAGTTTCCCCAGCTACAAATAAAATCATTTCATGTAAGTAATGAAAACGCCAGATGATGTAGAATAACATTTGTTTTTGGAGCTGATATTTTACAAGTATAGAAAGGAGCTGTTGACCACTTTTCCCCCTTATACTCTCCAGGATTTCTCTCTTTAAAGAAACTCTTTCTTGGTTACCCAATCTCATCACCACCTTGCTTTACAATCTTTGAGAAAGCCCGAGCACTCCTTCATCAGCAAAAGTTCAGACACCTCACTAGTATCCAAAAGTTCCAGGTTTATAAATTCTGTACCCCTTCAGTCAGCCTATTCCATGTTCCATACTTCCTTTCCCAGTCAAATCTTGAGTTGCACCAGGTTGTAGAAATATCACCCCTTTTACTTTGTGGTGGCCTGAAAACTTCCATACCTTCAGTGTTTAAAATATCTCTATTTCCAAGATTCTCTGACTGTCCCCAGATCCATAGGCTTCATCTAACTTCTAGCGGTTCTGTCACTTTTGCTCACAAGCTATTAGGATGACCAATTGTCCTGGATGTTCCAGGACTGTTCCATAATTTGTCTTTTTGTACTGTATCCTGGGTCAGGCCTTGCTGGAATAAATTTGATCCATCAGTGCAGGCCTTGCATCTGCATGAGCTCATGATGTGCATTCCAGCACAGGTCCAGGAGGACAGCTATGAGCAGCAAGTGTTACATTCAGGTTACGTTGTCAAGGACACTTTACAGACATTCGTTTTTGTTTTAATTAGTGCTTTTTGTTAGAGCTTATTAAAAATGGGTTCTTTAAAAAAACAAAGAAAACCTGGCAAAGTGTAACAGCTTTAGGTCTCAAAACTGTCTTCAGTCAAATGGAGCAGTATACTGTGCACGCGCACCCACAAATTAGGCTCGTTTCCTATTCCAACTGAAACAGCACAGAAGAGAATTTCCAACAGGTGTGTATATGTGCTCAAGTTATTAAGTGCTGCAGGATAGGCAAAGAGTGTAGTTTATAAATCATGTGGTACTCTAGTCTTCATTAATGAAGGGCATATCATACAAGAGCAGGAAAGGCATCTCGAACTTCTAATTGTCACTGATTAGATCTCAGCAACAGTATCATATACAGTTCTGAGCACCACACTTTGGGAAGGACGTGAACACACTGGAATGAGTGCAGAAGCAGTTTACAAGAATAGTTTCAGGATGAGAAATTTCAGTTATGAAGAGACTGCAGAAGTTGGGATTACTTTCCTTGAAGAGGAGATTTGATAGAAGAGGTCTGGATAGAGTATAGAGGCAAAACAGTTCCCACTCAGAAGAGGATTGAGAACCGGAGGGCACAGCTATTATCATAAAATCCTTACAGTGTGGAAGCAGACTATTTGACCCATCGAGTCCACACTAATCCTCTGAAGAGGATCCCACCCAGACCACCCCTCCTTTTATTTATCCCTATAAACCTTCATTTCCCGTGGCTAATCCTACATTGTGTGTAGCCTACACACCCCTGGACACTATGGGCATTTTAACATCGTCAATCCACCTACCCTGCACATCTTTGGACTGTGGGACGAAACCAGAGCACCTGGAGGAAACCCACCAGGTAAGATTGTGCAAATTCCACACAGTCATCCAAGGGTGGAATTGAACCTGGTCCTCTTGTTCTGTAGCAGTAGTGCTAACCACTGAGCCACTATACCACCTCAGTGAGAAAGATCTTTTTCCACAAAGTGAATGGTTAGGGCCTGGAATTCTCTGGCTGAAAATGCATTAAAGGAAGGTTCAATCAAAAAATTCCAGAGGAATTAGAGGATTATTTAAATAGAAATAAAGTGCATGTTTACAGAGAAAAGGCAGGGGATTGGTATTAGGCCAAAATGCTCAGGAATCCAGTGCAGACAGGATGGGATGAATGGCCTCTTCTGCACTGTAGCAATTCAGTGGTTGTGAACAGACAGAAGATTGCAAAGTGGTTTCTGTCAATACTCAAAGACGAAAACTGGCAATTTTTTTAAAAAAGAAAACAGCACACTAAATTAGATATCCATATCATTACTCAGTATATTTACAAATTGAGTCCTTGTTTTGGAGATTTGCAGAAAAACTTAATAGCGAGGTACTTAATTGCTGGGCACTCTCATCTGCAGTCAGTCTTCATCATGGTACTCACCTGAGAGGTGGTAGAGGTGATTTGGTTAGAAATAGGTTTTTAAACCTATACTGAGAGAACCTGGAAAAATCTTCAGTGATATCAGCATCTTTGTGGGGTGTGGGGATAAGGATGCAAGGACTAACACCTCCGGGTACTATGGGTGTCCAGCAATTCTGCAAAAAATGTTGATGAAACAAATGTCATTAGATGTCTGGCCAGCACCCACATTGAAGAAAATTTTACCTTCACGCAGACTTAACAAAGTACTCCCTCTGCAGGTTCGAGAAGAAGGTGCAGTACCGTTAATTTATAAAGGGAAATTATAGGTCAGTATTAATATGCCCTTCATGATAACACTAACTGAACTCCGCATTAGAAATACATTAAAACAGCAAGTGCCAACCCGCACTGTTTAGTTTATAAGTTAAAATTAGAAATCAAAGCCAGAAATTAAAACCTTTGATTTTTTTAAAAAATAAATTCAGAGGGGAACGTCAACAAAGCTACATGCAATTTAGAGGACTCTCAACAGGGTTAAAAGGAAATAACAGTCGAAATAAAGTAACAGTCAAAAGGCAGACAGTGCAGTGTTACTGAATCCACAATGTGACGGCTGCAGTAGTAATCACGACTGAATAAACCCCTGCGCAAAGAGTGCCCCCTCCCCTAGCCATGGCCAGAATTTCAGTAACAGTTCAGGCAGATTCCACTGCCCTTTTTTTTAAAAAAGGACGTTTGCGAGGGAAAACTTCCCGCGTTTATTCATTTCCGACTTAATTTAACACGTAAATTTAGACATTCCAACCCCCGATTTCACTGTTTCATGCAAACTTCACACGGAATCCCTTTGGCAGTAAATAATAGGTCATTTTGCAGAGTTTTACTGGACAGGAAATCTCACCCCAAGAAACTCTGGGGCAAGGGTCCGAACAAAACGTCAACTTTTAATACCACGTCTTAAAATTAAAAATCGGGACTCGATGAGAATTTTTTTACAAATGAACCTATTTCTGTATTTCCCGGGCAATGCAATACATAAAGCCCTTAACAACACTGCACCCGAACCTCAGTCTAAATTCAATACGCTTAGTCAAAAAAAAAATCCAGCACAAAGTGTGGGTGTTTACGGACAATATTTGAAAATTATACATATTTCTATAGATTGTGTGGTTTCTAAATTTTAAATTTTAAAGTATAGTGATCATAAGTGAAACAAAAAGGCAGAGTTCATACAAGGCGGGCGCGCCACGATCAAGCACCTCCCACAAGAAGCAGGAACCGGCTGTTTGGTAGCGCGCAAACTCCCTGTGTCGAAAGCGAAGGACACTTCATTCATCTTTACAGTCTGCAAAGAGCAGCTACTGAAACCACGAATGGAAGATTAATTCACACGGTCATGATGTCGAGGCTAAAATGTTAATATTCAAGTACAATATCAACCGTCCCAGCGAGGTG
Organism: Ginglymostoma cirratum; assembly: GCA_024137785.1. NCBI lineage: Eukaryota > Metazoa > Chordata > Chondrichthyes > Orectolobiformes > Ginglymostomatidae > Ginglymostoma > Ginglymostoma cirratum. The sequence goes on along the minus strand of JAHRHZ010000075.1, from coordinate 2,020,441 downwards.
TCTCCCCTTCTCAAGCACCACCGCATATTTTTGGAGACGTTATCTGCTGGAGCAGACAACTGGGTGGCCACAAATCCCGCCTGCTCAGCTTCAGTTTTGAAGACTCAATTTGCATGATCGACCGTGCAATTTTTTTGTAAAGGCTAAATATTATCACAAGGAATATACACAAGGTGACAAATTAAATAATACCAAAATACACACATATTCTACACTGGACACTGCTTAACCCAGAAACGTTATCCATAGGTATATACACAGTAACATTTTCATCTATGGTAATTCTTAATATCATTCTCTGCAGCATGATACTGCTATGGATCACCCACCTGTATCTGGAACTGTCGCCGTCTCTTGCTCACTTCCGTTTCATGGTTATGATCACTGCATTCCTGAAAAATATATAAATTGTCATTGCATTAAACATTTACTAGAATAAACTTGGTTTAAGATATTGATAATAACTTCACATTGCTCACTTCAGGTTTCCTCTTCTTTGACTGCATGGTGTCATCCTTTTGTCCCTCTGATTTTGCCTGCTTGGCTTGCAAACGATCACTGTTTCAATACACACAGAATTGTATTTAAATATGAATTCTCTTAAAATTTCTCCAAGTATATAATTATAATAAAGGTGCATTTCTTACCTGCGTCTCGACATCCTCTTCAATAATGTAAATCCCTGAAAATATAAAATTGAGAAATATGACATTCACTGTATTAATAGTACAATAACGAGGAATTGTATAAGCCACATGACACTGGCCTCCTGCCAGGCTACCAAGACCTAGTGTCATTTTATTTAAATCCACAAGACATTGATTAAATTTAAATTCCAATTTTAAAAAAAAGCAGTTTTTTACAAAGCGGATTGTTTTTTGGAAACTGCTACGGGCGCATGAGCAATCAATTTCAACTTTCGGATTATATTCATAAAAGCACCATTCTCACAGCAAAGTTCTGTTTCTATCTCTGCCCTTGATATTTTTTCATCAATTAGCTGGATATTGACATGTGAAAAGTACGTTCGTTGCAATTTCCAAGTTATTTTATCTCGCACCCGGTTCCGCGCCAATTTACACAGAGCGGGTAAAGCCTGGATTGGACACTTGCTCACTTCTTTGCTGCCCAGCCGCCAAACCAATAAAACCCTGATCTTTCACAAAGAACAGTCAGCGCAGCTTTACTCTCAGGCTCACTAGAATCTCGTCCATGGCATGTAAGCAGAGCCATCTCCAACCTAAAACTAATTTTACATACATGCACACACATATACACCCAGAGAACCGGTGTGTAAAATGAGTACAGTTCTGCGCCGTAACCGGCGCTAGTTTCCGCTCATAGAATTTTTTAAAAAGTCTGTCATCCGCATCGGTTCCACTTCATGCTTCCTTTTTCTCCTCCAGATCATTAATATTATCGATATTAAATAAACAAGCCTTTATATGACCACAGATGCTGTGTCCCACTGCTGTCCTTACCCTAGATGCTGATCTGCTCAGAAATATCTCAGCTGGCGCCGGCGCCAACACTTTTAATAAGGCAGCAAATCAAATGCGCATGTGTATACTGTCACCCAGGTGAACGCAAATCTAACTTTTTTTTTCCTGACAGTGCTATTTATTAATGCAACTCAATTAAAATATGTTTGCCACCTCCAGACGCGGTTCGCTTTGGCAAATTACATTTTTGAAATGTTTTACTGTGCTCAGATTGCCTGCTTGTTTTAAATAAACACCACCCCCTCCTTAAAGTCCTTCCTTAGAGGAGGAGATTTAAAATCCACCAATAGCTACAACAAACCGGTCGTGCAACGTGATTTGGCTCCAAATGTAAACAGAAATTCCAAGAGATTGTCAGACGCACGTATTTCACGTATACTTCACACCTAACGTGGAAATATTATTTTAAAATAATCCCGAAATAATTCAACTTGTTGCAATCAGGAAAAGTTTTTCATCAGAACATCCGACGCTAAAGAAGTTTCAGTTCAAGGGATTTCCCCTTAATCTTAAAACTTCTATTGACAGACGTACAGTGGTCTTCCCTAGTTTCACAGGTATACCTGCTTCCTGGTGCTTAGAGGCATCCTGGGAATAACATTCTTTCCGATGGGAACCTCATTGACATTGGGAAGAGATACAAAGAGTTATAAACTGCAGTACTTACTGGGAAGTTGCACATGGAACTTCACGAAGGAAGGTGTTTTCCCTAGACTGTCTGCTTACAAGCAAGCCCCAAAAGTCTTTTGTACTAAATACGAACAGGTCAACAAAAAGGAAGCCACCGATACCCAAGAATAAAAGACCGCAGATGGTGGAAGAGTGAAAGAAAAAGCAGGAAATACTGGAAATATAACCAGATCAAACTGTCACGGAGAAACAAACTGTTGATTTTTTAAAACAAAGTATACGTATATTTGTTAATGGGATGTGAGGATTGCTGGCTAGAGAGCAGCATAATTGCCCTGGAGAAGGTGGTGGTGAGCTACCTTCTTTAACTGTTGTAATCCAGAAGTATATCCACGGAAGGGAGTTCCAGGAGTTTGGCCCAGCTACAGTAAAAGAGAGATAATATTTTACTTAACAGAGAACGCCTACAGAATTCTGAGGTGAAGAGGGATTTGGGTGTTCTAGAGCATGAGTCACAATACGTTAATATGCAGCTACAGCATGTAATCAGGAAGGTTGATGGAATATTATCCTTTATCACCAGAGGAATTGAACATAAAAGTAAGGATGTTATGCTTTAGTTATACAAGACATTGATGAGACCACATCTTAAATACTGTGTGCAGCGATGGTCTCCAAATTTAAGGAAGGGTGTAAATGTGTTGGAACAAAAACAGGAATTGCTGGAGAAACACAGCATCTGTGGGAAGAAGCAGAGTTAACACTTCCAGTCTGGTGACTCTTCATTAGAACATAAATGTGTTGGAGATGGATTCAGAGAGTATTTACTGGATTGACATCTGGATGACTGGACTGTCATACAGGAAAGATTGGTTAGACTGGGTGTGTTTCCATTGGAATTTAGAAGATCAATGGATGATTTGATTAGAGTTTACCAGAGCCTGAACGTTATTGACAAAGTGAATGTCAAAAGAATACTTACTCCTGTGATAACCCAGAACTAAGGGATACTGTCCTAAAATTAGAGGTCTCCCATTTGAGACAAGAGATGAGGGGAACTGTTTTCTCTCAGAGGGCTGAGAGACTTTGGAACTCTCTGCCTCGAACAATAGTGAAGATGGACTGATTGAATATTTTTAAGGTGGAGGTAGATAGATTCTTCTAAGGCAAGGGAATCAAAGATGATCAGGGATAGATGGGAATGTGCAGTTTGGAACACAAACTGATCAGCCACCATCTTACTGAATAGCAGAACAGGCTTGAAGGTCTGAAATCCATACTTACTGCTTCTAACTCGGATATTTGTACAGTCCCAAGTCAGAGTGATGTATGACATGCAGGGGAATTTGTAAGTGGGTGATGTCCCCATGGATCTACTGCTGTTGGCTTTCTAGGTGGTAGAGGTCATGAGTTTGAAAGGTATTGCAGTGGGGCTTTGGTGAGTTACTGTAGTGCACCTTGTAGACGGCACATATTTCTGCCATTGTGGTAGAGGAAATGTTAATGTTAAAGGTGTTAATGGAGTGCTAATCAAGTGGGCTACTTTGTCCCAGGATGATGTTGAGCTTCATGAGTGTTATTGGAGCTGTACTCATCCTAACAAGTAAAAAGTATTCCACCACACTCCTGGCATGTGCATTGTAGGTTTTGGACAGGGTTTGAAGGGTCAGGAGGTGAGATACTCACTGTAGAAGTCCCAGCCTCTGACTTAAGTCCTGCAACCTCTGTACTTAAATGGCTGAAACATATCAGTTCATTGGTAATTGATATTGGGAGATTCAGTGATAGATTCACCATTAAATGTCAAATAAAGATGGTTAGATTTTTATTTCCTGATGGGGATGGTCAGTGCCTGACAATTTTATGCTGCGAATGTCACTTAATGCTCATCAGCCCAAGCCTGGTTCTTTTCCAGGTCTTGCTACATTTGAAGGCAACTATTTTCGCTTCTGAGAATTTATGAATTTTGCTGAATATTGTACTATAATCACCAACATATCTTCACTTCTGACCTTATGATGGAGGGAAGATCATTCATGAAACAGCTGAAGATGGTTGGGCCTAGGATACTAGCCTCAGGAGTTGCTGCTGCCATGTCCTGACGTTGAAATGACTGATTTCCAACAAACACAACCATCTTCCTTTATTCTAGATACAACTCCAACCAGCAGAGGGTTTACCCCTAATTCCCATTGCCTTCAATTTTGATATAGACTCTTGATGCCACACTCAAATAAATACCTTGATGTCATGTGCTGTCACTATGAAATCATGCCTGGAGTTTAATTCTTTAGCTCATGTTGGACTAAAGCTGTAATGAGGTCAGGAGCTAAGCAGCCTTGTTGGAGCATATCTGAATGAGTGTGCAGACTATTGCTGTAAATGTCACTTGATTACACTATGAACAACCCTTCTATTACTTTCATTTCTTAAGCATTTCTGAAGAAGGGTCCCAGCCTGAAACGTCAGCTTTCCTGTTTCTCTGATGCTGCCTGGCCTACTGTGTTCCTGCAGGTCCACACTTTGTTATCTCCCTCTATCACCTTCCCGGTGATATAGAGCAGATTGATGGGGTTAATTGGCTAGGTTCTATTTCTCTTCCTTTCTGTTGTCAGGACATATCTGGGCAATGTTCCACACCACTGGTTAGATGACACCGGATTGGGATAGCTTTACTAATGGTGTTACACATTCTGGACCACAGATATTCTGAATTATTGTCAGAATTTCAAAGTGGATGTAGATAGATTTTTGATAAGCAAGGGGGTGTTTATGGGAGATCATCTGGAGTGTGAAGTATTCAGTACAGCCATGATCTTATTGAATGGAAGAGTAGGTACAAGAGGCCAAGTGGCCTATTCCTACTCCTAGTTCATATGTTTGTATGCACTAAATTGACTTCAGATCAAATGTTGGAAAATTGATGAGGTGATTGGCTTGTTTTTCAGCTAGTTAAGACACAGTGGCCAAGTGGCCTCATTTTGTGCTGCAAATGCTTAATGATTTTTGAGCCTGTGAATGTTGTCAGGGCCCATACTCTTTGAAGTATCCAACCTATTTATGATAACACATGAAATGAATCAAATTGGCCGAAGGATGGCATCTATGATGTTGGGATCTTGGAAGTTCATGATGGATCATTCATCCCTGAACGAATTGGGTTATGACAAGAAAAGTGGAAAAATGGGTTAGATTTCATCAGGGACCTTCCTGATGTCGAGATCAAAAATTCCCATTTTCCAACCAAGTGTTGGACGGCAAAACAAGATTCTCACTAGTGAGCAGTGAGAGGCCTATGAACAGGGACTATAGCTCAGTATCATCCTCATTATAATCTAATCTCACCTCATTACTACACACTTTCAGGCTGGATGGAAACCCGATGCTGAGAGGACCTGACACAGAAGTCTGAGCGGGTACCTGGGCAACTGCAGCTCGCACCTTGTTCCTCCAGACTCCATCTAGGATATCTGGTACCAACCTGTCAGGGTGCAATCCATGGATGGTTACCATACACACCCTACATGCATGGAAACTGGCATCCCACAAATATCGGCCTCACCATATCATCATCATCACACATCCCTGACTCACTCAGTGCTGCACACTGCAACATAGCAGCACTCTCATTGCAACGATGTTGCAGGACAATTCATGCACAGAAATCATGATGTGGACCAGCATTTCTCTCAGGACTTCTCACCTGTTCTCTCAGCACTCACTTACTTTGTGCCTATTTGATGCTCATGGCATCCCTGCATTGCCTTACCTCCTCAGCTGCATGTTAAAGAGTCACTGTACTTTTGCTTTGTCTTGCTGTTTAGCAAAGACACAAAATCCGGGAGCTTGTCATAGTTGTCATTACTCAAATAGATGGAATATGTTGCTATGTGGCACATGCTATATCAATTTCATACCTACAGGATGTGCCAGCTCAGCCAACACAGCAACCATATTACATGTTCATCAACAAATGGTCATGTCCCAATGTCAACAGGGAGCAGTCCTCATGATGTCACAGGGGGCTGCTGTCAATCAGGGTTACCCGTACAGTCAGTAAAGGAGTATCTGAGCATGGTTCTTCAGTGCAGTTAGGATCAGGAGGTCCATCTCACTAATGTGGGGAATGGGCTGATCCAATGTAAGCAGTCAGGTGATTTGCAGTAAGTTAGTTGGGGACCTGCACAGAGAGTGGTCAGGGTTCTGGTCAGTTATCAGTAAGGACTGTCCATCCAAATTGTTGAGGAGAAAGGAGAGTGTGGCTTGACCATGGTGAATCCCGGGGATTAACAGGATAAAAGTCAAGGAAGGATACTAGGAGACACTGCAGTGGTTGGGAAGCGGGGGGCTCAATGCTGGGAACGGAAGAGGAAAAATTTGTCTATAAAAGGAAGGGATGGTGCAGGAGTGCAGCTTAATGGTATTCATCGTCACCATTTCCTCAAAGGGGGAGGTTTACATTATGGGTAGGGTGAAACTGATGGCACAGAGTTTGCAGGGTAAAGATAGAGTGCAGTCATAATTCTAAGTGTGGGAGGGAACATGTGGAGGGTCAATATGTGTCCAGGCAGTGCCAGGTAAAAAGAGACATGGAGGTTCCAGTGAGCTCCCAATTACGAGGCTGGGCCTGAGACTCTGTGCCGAGTGCAATCTCCGTTGCCTTCCAAGTTCTTCCAACTCTTCAACATGAACTGAAAATTGGAAATGGCTGTGCCAAACATACAGTGGATGAAGTCAGTGTTTGTTTCCTGCCCCCACATGGAGTTTTCATTTCCGATGGATAGAAGGCCCTTGAAGGAGCAATTGCATCAGTCATTCACTCACAGAGTACAACCGGAGTCATTCGTAATCGTATCGTCATGCATGTGAAATACATACAGTGTATAACTGTAGGTGCAAATTAGTCAGAAACAATGTTGACCATGTTATTGGTCACTGCAGAATGAAGGATGCATTCTCAATAAAGTGGAAGTAATCACAGGTGGCCGAAAAGTGACAGCAGTGGGCCACAAAGCACAAAACTAATCCACAATCTCACAGGCTGCAGAGTGGCGTGGGAATTATTCATCTCACCTTGAAATACAACATAGTCTGATCTGCAATGATATCTTTCTTGGATGATGTGGGGCTGGGAGAACAAGGTCTCAGTATTTATACAGCACTTACAATCTCCTACTGGCTATTTACAAAATGACTGTGAAGCATTGCATCATAAGGTATAAAGTCAATACATTCCATGGTCCTTTTGTCAGAGTACTCTATGTCCCACTCTACAGAGGAGTATAGAAAACCTTAATTTGAGGGTGATGTGAGTGTAGACTGCTCGCATTACTAAGGACCTGCTTGGTTTCTCCTGTTCCCCTTACAGGTTCGTTGCAAGTGTGGCTGATGGATGCGGGCACAGCAGGGGCTATCGTCGCTGCTGCTGTGGTGCAGTGAAGACATAGAGAAATGGAGGAGGAACAGATGCATCAGCAAGCCCAGGACCAATAGCTGCCAAACAACCTGCATATGAGGAGGTCACAGCCACAGAATCCCTCAGGGTGCACAGGAGGGCCAGAATCTTTCATCCTCAAAGCCATTTCCTCTGGATGACCTAGATACAGTGACACTGCAGACGGAGGATATCCCGAGACACTGTCACTGTCTTATGCCAACTGTTGGAGTAGAAACTGCGTACTGAAGTGGGGAGCGGGGCGGGGGGGGGGGGGGGTGTTGGTGAGGCATACTGTCCTGGTGACCACAAAGCTGATTAAATGTTTCTGCAGCCAGCTCATTCCAAGGACCCGCTAGGTATTTCTCAATTCTTGACTTACAAAATGTACTAAGGCTGCTAGTGATGTAATTTGTAGCAGATCACAATACTTCATCTCATTTTCCCATGACAAGGTCAGACCTGGGCAATAAACTTTGACAACATAGATGTGACCAAGGCTGATGACTCTGTTACACAACTCTCCTGACTCAAACCAAGTGTAGATACAATGTAGTCCATTCTTTGACCAGTGTTGTGGCCCCCTGAGGAAGAGGTTCCAATGCTTGTTAACCTTTCAGTACCCTCCAGGTAGAGTGCGTTACGTAGGCCTAGCATGATGTGCTCTGCATAACTGGAGCAAGCAAAAAGGAGATGTAATGAGAGGCTGACAAGCTGGCAGAACAGGACCAGAATTCCAAGGAGGAAGTTGAGGATATTGATAGGAGGAACATCACCTTTTGCCTGATGTAGCAATCAATGCTGCATCATTCTAAATCAAACAAGGTGGCATGTTGGTTCAGTGGTTAGCACTGCTGCCTCACAGCACCGAGGATCTGGGTTTTGATCTCCCCATGTCTGCATGGGTTTTCGCCAGGTACTCTGGTTTCCTCCATAGTCCAAACATGACTAGGTTATCTGGATTGGCCATGCTAAATTGCCATGTAGTGTCGAGGGATGTTCAGATTAGCTGGATTAGCAATGGTAAAAGCGAGGTTATGAGATAGGATGGGGGACTGAGTCTTGGTGGGATGCTCTCCAGAGGGTCAGTGGGCCGAATGGCCACTTCCCACACTGCGCGGATTCTATAATTCAAACAGAAATGAAACTGACAACCATTTCCTGTAGATGAGAGCTCAGTACATTGATTATTCATTGACCATAAAATTGTTGCTGTTTGAAAAGCAAGAAGTCCATTTCTGCTACAATACACAAATGTAGTTTCTGTTTATTTGCTTTTGTTGCTGTTCAATACAAATGACTGGTTTGAAGTGTTTGAAGGCTTTCCTGTATGAAACGGTCACACATTGAACAAAGGAGCTCGACCACAGTGGACAGTGAGGAAAAATTGTGCAGTGATTTAGAGAGTGATGTAAAATGGAATGTGGGTAAAAACAGGCAAGATGTGTGACTTAGGGCTTAAACAGCAAAATGTATAAGAATGTGAAGTTGTAGGTAGCACAACTGACAAATTTCAGTCAGTCATTAATCCTATTTTTCCTACGCTAATGGTTCTCTAATGCATTTTCTTTGATATTCTTAGCAAACTAGAAAGATCCTCCGTCATGTTATCCTTCACCACCTCAGTGATCTCCTGTTCTACATCCTACCTCAGAAACTTTATCCCTTTGACCCCAGACTCTGTGTTCTACCTCAGCTTTGCCTCATCATTGAAACTGTGTTGTAAAGGGATTTCTCCATAGCCTGTACTATAAACCATTTTACTGGCCACATGCCCCTTCAATAGAGCTTCTGCTCTCCAGGATCATCTTTTCTTTGGGCTCACATGCATTTTTCACCTTGATCCTCCAATGATTCTGTTTCTCAAACTCTCAATTTCAACTTTAGATATATTTGGCACCTACACAGCCTGCCAACCTTCTGCTCAGCAATAAATAACCATCTTTCTGCCACCTATCGCCAACTTCATATTTGTTTTGGCTATAGCCTTCTTATCTCCTGCCATGCAGTTAAACCCTCTGCTTAATCTGCCACCCAATCCATATTATTCCTCTGTTCCAAATTCAGATTGTGAAAATCATCCTTTTGTACAATCCTAAAACATTAACACAAAAGTTTGGCATGGAGTAAAGAATGAGTGCTTTGGCCTTTCAGTCCGTTACAGTCCAGTTGCTGGCGGCTGAGTTACTCATCGAAAGCATTTTATTCTGGACGGAGCTGTTTCTGGGCTGTAGCAAATTATAATAATTGTATATGTTGTCAAAACAACCAGCTGACTAATGATGGCAGGCAGGGCAGAGATGAGTGTAGTGGCCATCACTAAGGAGATAATGCTGTGGAAACTGAAAGGTCTGAAGGCGGATAAATCACCTGGACCTGGCGGACTACATTCCAGAGTTCTGAAGGAGAGAGCTGAGGAGATTTTTGAGGCATTGGTGGTGATCTTTCAGGAATTACTGGAGTCAGGAAGGATGAGAGAGGCCTGGAAAATGGCTAATACAACGCCACTGTTTAAGAAAGGAGTTGGGGGGGGGGGGCAGAAGATAGGAAACTATAGGCCAGTTGGCCTGACCTTGGTTGTTGGTAAAATTTTAGAGTCCATTCTTGAGGATAAGATTGCTGTGTACTTGGAAGTGCATTGGAAAGTAGGCCTGAATGAGCGTGGCTTCATCAAGGGGAGGTCATACCTGACAAATTTAGTAGAATTTTTTGAGGCATTAATGAGCACGTTAGAACAAGGAGAGCCAGTGGGTGTGAGCTACTTGGATTTCCAGAAGGCCTTTGACAAGGTGCTGCACAGGAGGCTCCTAAATGAGACAAGAGCCCATGGTGTTTGGGCAAGGTACCGGCATGCATACAGGATCGGCCGATGGGCAGAAGGAAGAGAGTAGGGACAAAGGGGTCTTTCTCAGGTTGACAGCTGGTGACCAGTGGTGTTCCGCAAGGGTCATTGTTGGGACTACAACTATTCATGCTGTACATTAACGATCCACCCAACCGCTGTTAAATCACCCTCATCCATTTTCCTATCCCATGTTTGCAATTTGCAAAGTTCTCGGATCAAATACCACTTATAACCTGAACTTAAGTTTACTTACCAACAATTAGACTTTGTAGCCTTGAGAGTCAAAGTTGCCTTTTATTAGAAAACTATATTGTGCAACAAATAATATGATCCACTGTCTTGAAAAAACAATGTATCATCCAACTTACCATGACCAACTCCAGGGGAAGTCTACATATTATAAACAGTTCAGAGTGCATTTTGTCTTCATCATGGTACATGCATTACATGGCCTACGTCAGCACACAGGCTCACAATTGTTTGATGTCTACATTTCTTTTTTTGATTCAAACATCATATATGTGACATGTTTCGAAATCAGAACTGTCTAGTTATCTGCACTGAGGGAAATCTAAAAACCACATTAAAACTAGAAACTGAACCAAATTAATTATTCAAGTAGTTTTCCCAAAATCTTTACATCTCCTACTTCTTTTCTGACAAATTCAAATTTCAGAGCTCTGAACAACAGCAAAAGCATCAAAAATGTATTGAAAATAGCATATTTTATAATGATATAAATTTACCCGCACATCTATTTTGTTTTAATTTTATTCTTCAGTGGTTTTAGCATCTCTGAAAAACTTAGATTTACACTTTATCCCTTTATGAAGTTTTTATTTCATTTAGATTCTGGCTCAGACAATATATTCTTTGAATTTTGTTTACACACATCTTTAGCATCGTGGTGTTGGTATTTATTCCATGTTTTTTTTTTCTGTGATAAAATAGTCCTTAGGTCAATATAGTCAAAGGCCTTTTTTTTGAGGACAATTGCCATAAGGATGTTTTTCTCTCAGAAATCAGATGATTCCCACTCAGAAGCTCCCACTGAACCGATACACATGGCCTTCTTCTACAGAGCACCTTGCTCCATTACTTCAAATACATTCAGTCAACCCAAACCCTGCTCCAGCTACTGCAATTCGTTGGTAAATCTCCAAACACCGTTCATTACCTATTAACCTCCTCACTCTGACGCCCCATTCTTGGCGTTTGTCAGCATTGCTGTTCCAGCATTTTTTCTTTATTCAACAGCTCTTCAAATAGAGTTTTGGAGAGAGTTATTGTGTCACAACAGTTGTTTCCCCACAACTTACAAACATTCAATGTTTATAATAGGAATAAGTATAATTGCTACATTCCTACTGTAACAAAAAGTTCTAAAAGGAGAACCCACCATCCATGGCATTCCAAAGAAATTAAGGAATACATTAAAGTTAAGGGAAAAGCATTAACTGAGTGGTCAGTCAGACAATTGAACAAAATGTAAATAATGGCAGAGAATATCTAAAAGGTTAATTAAGAGGAAGAAATTAGACAATGACAGGAAGCTAGCTAGAAGTGTTAAATGATAGCAAGAGCTTCTATTGGTATTTAAAAAAAACAATTGAGTAAGTAAAGCGAATCTTGGTTCTCTAAAGAGTGAGAAAGGGGAGTTTATAGTAAATAATTAGAAAATAGAAAATGAAATGAACAAATATTTAGCTTTTGTCTTCATTATAGAGGATCCAAAAAATAGCTCTAAATTAGAAGATGGGAAGGAAAAAGGAACCTGGTGAAATTAGTCATTTAGGAAGCAGTAGTGAGAAAAGTGTTGGAGCTGGCGTCTGTTAGGTCTTCAATTTCTGATGGACTTAACTTAGTGTCTTAAAAGAGGTGGTTAATGAGACGGTGATGAGTTTGTGTCAATTTTCCAAACTTTGTTTGCTCCAGCAAAAGTTACATCAAACTACAGATATAGTCCTATAACAGTAAATGTAATTCTTCTATTCAAGATGGGAAAGAGGTGGAAAATGACAGACCAGTTAGTTAGATGCATGTCTTGGGGAAAGTGGTAAAATCGATCATTACGGAGGTTATAGCTTGGCACTTATAAAAATGCAAGACAATCTGGAAGATTCAGCATGGTTTTGTGAATGAGTAAGAGAAATCATGTTTAATCAATTTATTTTAGTTATTTCAAAGAGTAATTTCCCCCTTCCAACTCCACTTTGATTTCGCCCCCTCCCTTACCTTTGGTGGCCTGCATTGCCCCTAACAAGTGTTCCATGTAAATTAGTCAGTTGGTGATTTCTTGTGGTGGTTAGTAAATGAAAAACACTTTTGGCAACTTGGTGGTGAGAAAAAGCTTTTCGGTTGTGTGTGATAACACCTCTGGACACAAGGAAGGAAAGAAAGTATGAAAGAGTAAAATGTGCAACGGATATAGGTGAGTCTGCAGACGTACTGTACTTGGATTTCCAAAATGTATGTGATAACATGCCACATGAAAGATTATTGCGCATAATATGAGCTCATGATGTTGCGGGATGGATTGGCTGGGTGGCAGAAAACAGTGAGCATGCATAAAACACCTATTTTGTTATCGGCAGGATATTACACAGAAGTCTATGCTGAAGCCTCAACTTTTAACAATTTATATTGATAACTCAGTTAAAGGGGAGTAAAGACATGGTATATAATTGTGTGCCGACACAACGATAGAAGGGAAAACATGTTGAAAGTATTATATAAGATCCTGAACGGGCTTGACGAGGTAGGTATGGAATGATTGTTTTATTTTGGGATGGGGTCCAGAACTAGGGGACAATGTTTAAAATTTAGGGATCATTTTTTTAGGACAGAGATAAGGAGATTTCTGTGCTGTCAGAGGGTTGTGTGCCTTTAGAGGTGTCTACTTCAGGAGACTGTAGAGGTGAGATCATTAAACATTTTTAAGGCACCGGTAGACTGATTCTTGTTAGGTAATGGAATCAAAGGTTATGAGAAAGAGGGGGATATATGGAATTCAAAACACAATCAGATCAGCCACATTCTTATTGAACAGTGAAGCAGACTCAAGGGGCCAAATAGCCCGTTTATACTTCTAATTCATATGCATGCATGTTCCAATTTGAGCATGGAATCTGTGCTAATTCACTTTCCTTGTGGCTTACTTCCACATATTTTTAATGTGAGAGATCATATTTTTCACTAAAAGCACAACTGTCTTATGAGTATCTATGCATGATTAATAAGCATTTATTTATAAATGTATGGATGTGGTGTACCTAGATTTCCAAAAGGCCTTCAACAAGGTGCCGCACAAGAGGCTGCTGCATAAGACAAGGATGCATGGCGTTAGGGGTAAAGTATTAGCATGGATAGAGGATTGGTTGACTAATAGGAAGCAAAGAGTGGGGATAAATGAGTGCTATTCTGGCTGGCAATCAGTGACTAGTGATGTGCCTCAGGGATCAGTGTTGCGACCGCAATTATTCACAATTTATATAGATGATTTGGAGTTGGGCACCACGTGTAGGGTGTCAAAGTTTGCAGATGACACTAAGATGAGTGGCAGAGCAAAGTGTGCAGAGGACTGTGAAACTTTGCAGAGGAACACAGATACATTGAGTGAGTGGGCAAAGGTCTGGCAGATGGTATACAATGTAAATAAATGTGAAGTCATACATTTTGGTAGGACTAATAGTAAAAAGGATTATTACTTGAATGGTAAAAAGTTGCAGCATGCTGCTATGCAGAGGGACCTGGGTGTCCTTGTGCATGAATCACAGAAGGTTAGTCTGCAGGTACAACAAGTAATTAGGAAGGCAAATGGAATTTTGTCCTTCATTGCTAAAGGGATTGAGTTTAAAAGCAGAGAGGTTATGTTGCAGCTGTACAAGGTGCTGGTGAGGCCACACCTGGAGTACTGTGTGCAGTTTTGGTCTCCTTATATGAGAAAGGATGTACTGGCACTGGAGGGGGTGCAGAGGAGGTTCACTAAGTTGATTCCAGAGTTGACGGAGTTGGCTTATGAGGAGAGACTGAGTAGATTGGGATTATATTCATTGGAATTCAGAAGATTATGGGGGGGGGATCTTATAGAAACATATAAAATTATGAAGGGAATAGATAAGATAGAAGTAGAGAAGATGTTTCCACTGGCAGGTGAAGCTAGGACAAGAGGGCATAGCCTCAAGATTAGAGGGAGCAGATTTAGGACTGAATTGAGAAGGAACTTCTTCACCCAGAGGGTTATTAATCAATGGAATTCCTTGCCAAGTGAAGTAGTTGATGCTACTTCAGCAAATGTTTTTAAAGCTAAGGTAATTTTTTTTGAACAATAAAGGAATTAAGGGATACGGTGAGAGCGCGGGTAAGTGGATCTGAGTCCACGAAAAGATCAACCATGATCTTGTTGAATGGCGGAGCAGGCTCGAAGGGCCAGAAGGCCTACTCCTGCTCCTAGTTCTTATGTTCTTATGAAAGATACATAAGCACTTCCCATTAATCTAAAACTTACCTCATATAAATGCAGAGCAATGTACTCACATATTTTTGACTAAGTTTGACTCACTTCATAAATTCTCATACTTCACATTTTTCTATTGGAGATTAATTATGGTGATGGACAGGTTTCTTACTGTGATGAGCAAAACTTGCAACACAAGGTGGAGATGATGGCCTAGGCTAGTCATAATCCAGGGATCCACATTATTTTCTGGAGATGGAAACCAGAAATTGCTGCAGAAACTCAGCAGGTCTGGCAGCATCTGTGGAGAGAAAGCAGAGTTAATGTTTCATACCCAGTGATCCTTCATCAGAACTCTTAATAGTTCAGAAAAGGTGGAATATATGAAGATGGAATGGCGAGGAGGAGAAGCGAACATATAACACAGAGGGAAGAGCAAAATCACTAGTTAGGCAAAGGGACAGATAGTAAGCCAGGGAGAAAGAAAGCCGATGATAGGAACCATGAATTGGTGAAAATAAGCTGGCAGTGCTGACAACAGTCCATGTCATGACAGGTATGAGGTACAAGCATGAGGTACGAGGGTGAGTAAAGGACACAGAAGGTGGTGTTCGGCTTTGAAAATTATTGACCTTAGTATTGAGTTCTGAAGGCTACGGGTCCTCAAGAAAATGAGATGCTGTTCTTCTGGTTTGCGCTGAGTCTTGCTGGAGTACTGCAGCAGGCTTGAGAAAGAGATATTGCCCTGGGAAGATGGTGGTGTGTTGAAGTGGCAGGCAAGTGAAAGCTCAAGGTCAGAATTGCAGACACCAATAGATGTTCCCACCAGGCACATATTCCCTTCCCGTTCCTTGTCAGCATTTCACAGGGATTGTTTCATCTGGGTCACGCTGGTCCACTCCACCTCCATTCCCAACACCTCCCCACATGGCCATGGCACCTTTGCAGAACGTGTAACACCTGCCCATTTACTTCCTTCCTCCTCACCATCCAAGGTCCCAAATGCACCTTCCTGGTGAAACTGCACTTTACCGCAATTCACTCAAGCTAATCAACTGTATTTCCTGCTCACAATGACGTCTGCTATACAGTGGGAAGTGCAGAGTGGGTAACTGCTTTGCAGAAGCTGAGTTCCTTACATGTTGTGGCCTACATGTGAATCCACACCCACAGAAATATGGCTCTTATTTTATTCTGTACTGGGCAGTTACTAGGCTTCAGTCAGAATTAACAATATACAAACTCGTTGTCTGCTGCAACTCAACAAGGAGGTGTTTTATTCCTTAATTGTGCAAACCGTAAAAGCTCAAATAAGGCTGAACAAACTAGTGAATTCTGATTGATGACTCACCAGTGTCACATGACTCATCTCTTAAAGGGACCCGCCCCAAAATGACATACCACCAACTATAAACATTTACACATTTCCCTCAGAAATAACCTAGCAAGCAACTCAGTTATAATAATCACAAGTCTCAAAAAAGAAATTAAACCAGATGGACCATTTGGCCTAGACCTAGGCCCAAAAATGACAATGGCAAAGCAGCCCTGTCAACCCTGCAAAATCCTGGGCACGTGATAAGATTGGGAGAACTATCTCATAGGCAAATCAAGCAAAAGCCTGACCATAATTATATGCATGGAATAACACCTTACAGGCAATGTCCCAGACACCATCGCTACCACCCCTGAATATACCCTGTCCCAGCCAGAGCTAGTGCACAGCGGTACACACTCAGTTGGGGAGTTGCACAAGGAGCTCTCAATATTGAGTCTGACCACCATGAATTCTCATAGCATCAGGTCAACCATAGGCAAGGAAAACTCATGCTGATTATTACATGCTACACTTAACTGATGCATCAGTGGTCCCCATGTTGAACACGATTTGGAGGAAGAACTGAGGGTGGCAAGAGCACATAATGTATTCTGGGTGTGAATTTATTGTCCACCAGCAACAGTGCCCCAGCAGTGGCAGTACTGATTGAGCTGGTCGAGTCCTAAACAATATAGCTGCTGGCCTGGGACTGTGTCAGCTAGTGATGGAATCAACAAGAAAGAAAGTAGTACTTAACCACATCCTCACCAATCTGCCTGATGCAGATACATCTGTCCATGACAGTATCAGCAAGGGTGACTACTGGAGTTGAAGTCCAACATTCACACAGAATACCTTACATCATGTTGTGTGGCACCATGCTGTGCTAAATCAGATAGACTTTGAAACAGAACTAACAAATCAAGACTGGACATCCATGAGACACAGTGGGCCATCAACAGCAACAGAATTGTACTCCAACCCTATGCATTATCTCATGGCCCAGCATATCCTCCACTCAACCATTACCATCAAGCCAGGGATCAACTCTGGTTCAATGGAGAGTGCAGGAGGGCATACCAGTAGCCGCACCACGCATACCTAAAATGAAGCGTGACCTGATGAAGCTGACAAAAAGAACTACACACATGCCAAACAGTGTAAACAGCAAGCGATAGATGGAGCTAAGCAGTCCCAAAGCAAATGGGTTAAACTCTGCAGTCCTACCACATCCAGCTATGAATGATGTGGATAATTAAACAACTCACTGGAGGAGGAGACTCCATCCTCAATGATGGCAGAGCCCAGCACAGCAGGGAAAAAGATAAGGCTGAAGCATTCACAGAAATCATTAGGCAGAATTGCTGAGAGGTTGATCTACCTCAGCATCCTTCAGAGGTCCTCAGCATTACAGATGCCAGACTTGAGCCAATTCAATTCATTCCACGTGATATCAAAAATCTGTTGGTGGTGCTGGAAACTGCAAAGACTATGGGCCCTGACAATGTTCCGGCAATAATACTGAAGACCTGACCTCTAAAACCTGTTACATCCCTAGCCAAGCTTTTCCAATACAGCCACAACAGTGGCCAGCTAATTGACAATGTGGAAATTTATCCATGTATGTCCTGTGCACAAAAAGCAAGACAAATACAACTCAGTCAATTACTCCCCCATCGGTCTGTTCTCAATTACCAGTAAAGTGATGAGAGGTGTCATCAATAGTGCTATCAAGCACCTCCTCAGCAATAACCTGCTCACTGACACCTGGTTAAAGTTCATCCAGAGCCACGCAGCCTCTGACCTCATTACAGCCTTGGTTCAAATGTGGTCAAAAGAGCTGAAAGTAGATGTGAGGTGTAGATGACAGTCCTTGATATCAAGGCCATATTTGATTGTGCGTGGCATCATGGAGCCCTAGCAAAACTGGAATCAATGGAATTGGGGGAAAGCAATTGGCTAGTTGGACTCATACCTCGCACATAGGAAGATGGTCATAGTTGTTGGAGGTCAGTTATCTCAGCTGCAGGACATCTCTGCAGGAATTGCTCAGAGTCGTGTCCTAGGCCTAACCATCTTCAGCTGCTTCATCAATGACCTTCCATCATAAGGTCAGAATGGCCAATGATTGCACAATGTTCAACACCATACACAAGTTCTCAGATGCTGAAGCAGTCCATGTTCAAATGCAGCAAAGACCTGGACTATATCCAAGTTTGTGCTGAAGAGTGGAAAATAACAATTGCCCTACACAAATGATAAGCAATGATCTTGTACAACAAGAAAGCAGCTAATTGTTGTCCCTCCATATTCAATGACATGACCATCACAGAATTCTGCACCATCAACATCCTAGGAGGTTACCATTGACCAGAAATTGAATTGGATACTAAATATAAAATCTGCAAGAGTACGTCATAGTCTAGGAATACTATGGCAAATCACTCACCTCTTCACTCCCCAAACCCTGTCCATTATCTACAAGGCACAAATCAGGAGTATGATGGAACACTGCCCACTTGACTGGATGGGCGCAGCTCCAACAACACTTGAGAAGCTTGACACCATCAGGACAAAGTGGCCAAATTGGTTGGTACCACAACCACAAACATGCACTCCCTTCAGCTTCAATGGTCAGTAAGCAGCAGTGTGCACCATCTACAAGATGCATCACCAAAGTTCCTTAGTCAGCACCTTCCAAACCCATGATCACTTCCATCTAGAAGGACGAGGGCAGCAGATACTTGGCAACACCACTACCTGCCATTTCTTCTCCAAGCCATTCATCATGCTGTCTTGGAAATATATCACCATTCCTTAAGTGTTGTTGAGTCCAAATCCTACAACTCCCTTCCTAACAGAATTGATGGTCTACTTACATCACACGAACGGCAGTGGTTCAGGAAGGCAGCTCACCACCACCTTCCTAAGTGCAACTGGGGAAGAGAAATACATTTTGGCTGAGGCAGCAATATCCACATCCCATAAGCGAATAATGAAAACTGAACTCAGAACATAAGAACACAATAAGAACATAAGAAAAAGGAGCAAAACTAGGCTATACTCCACCAATCAAAAATGTCACGGCTGAATTTCAACATCAACTTTACTTTCCCACCCTGTCTCTGTGCGCCTCCCTTGCTTTAGTGTCCAAAAATCAATCAATCAATCTCAATTTCAGTACACTTATTGTCTGAACAGCCAAGTTCTTTTGAGTACAAAATTCCCAAGATTCATAACCTTCTGCATTTTAGTATACATTCTCCAGTTCAAAAAAACACACCGGACAGATCTCTAAGTTAGTTTTAATCAACTTTTATTAACATGAATGGTACCTGATGGTAAGGCTACAGAACAGTCTGCTCTAAGCTATACAAACTCCAAAATTCTGTCAGAGTGCTATCATATGATGATTGGGGTCACAGTAACATCATAGCATACCTCAAAGTTTCATCTATATATTCATTAAACCCTATCTCTTACATTGAGTAAAGGAGGATTTCTTTTCTCATCTAAGGCTAAACAACAAATATTTATTCTCAACTGCACCCAAGGAGTACAGGAAGAGAAAAAATGGAGACTGAATTTTACATCATGGTCCAGTTATTCCCTAATATTTGCTCCCAATCCCTGTACTTTTGGCTTGACTCACTATGTATGGCCACGAGAGACTTACTAATGATCGAGTACATAATTAGTCAATCACCTATGCCAATGGGTGGATTGAGTCAAGACGAAGCACAGGACTTAGGTGAAAACAGCCCAGAATAAGTGGACCGTGACACATGTAATTCAGTCCCCATTTTAAATTAAACTATTTTGTCTTTAACCATTATTTGTAGCTAAATACCACAATCTACAGCAGTCTGGGAAGGACGGATGTAGGATTGGTTGGAGCAACATCTGTGGAGAAAGAAACAGAGTCTGAATTCTACCAAAAATGACTAAGTGTCAACTTCAGGGAACTTCATAGAAGATTTCTCTCTATGTGCTCTGCAGAGCTATCTTGTATAATTGTCCACTGCACACCTCATTATGTATGCTCATGAGGTTGGGTGCTCCTGAGCAGTGGACATACTTGCCACTGCCAGGACCTTCCAGGATTTCTGCTGCTGGTGTCATATTTATCACCCAGCTGTGCATCAGAACAAATGTTTCTTGCTATGAATAGAACTTTATGGCACCCATAGTGAGAGGCAAATTAAAAAGAATAGCTTTTGAGGGCACAAAGTCAGCATGGGTGATACTTTCATTGGAAACAGATGCTCACATTCATAAGTGTATAGCTATTTTACATTATTACCTGTCTGATCTGCTGTCGTTGTAACTGCAGCTACAAGAATACAGGCTACCTGTCCTTAGCTACTTTGTTAGCCACACTATGCTAGAACCCTGCCCAAGGGTTATTATTATGTCTCTAATGCTCAAAGTGGCATAAAATCCTGTCGTTGTTGAAGACTAATTGTGACCCACCTTCCTGACTGATCTGGAAGGACAGCCCCAACTGATGAGTGACCAGTCCAGTCGATCTCTTCTCAGGCCCCAGCTGACTTATTACTAATCCCCTGTCTGTTTGCACTGATGCAGGGTTGACCATGGTCCACTCCTTGGACTGTAATGATCCTGAACCCCTGACCCTGACAGGCCGTGCTCAAAATCCCGGACTGAACAATCCTCTTGACTTACTGTGCTGGTACCCCCTAATGGATGACAGTTCCCCCTTTGACTTCACTAAAGATTATTCCCTTTAGACTTTCAATCTTGGGCCACTTGGTTGATGCACATGCTAGGTGTTAGCCATGTAAGCTGCTAGCACATGCTGCAGTGATGATATTGACCATTGCAATGTATGGTGCCACACAGCAATGTGTCTGCCTCCTTGAATGAACACTGCTGGCAAACATGACAGGCTGCCTGGCTTTGGGACAGTGCAAAGAGGCAAAGGGACAGAAGTATGGTGAACCTGTATGTTACAATGATATGGCAATATGCCAAATAGCATTCAAGTAGGTACAAAGTAAGTGAATTGTAAGAGAGCAAGCAAAGAGCCCTGGGATGCACTGTGCTGTAATCCATGAGGAGGGAACTTGTTCCTGCACACAGAAAGCAGCCTGGCAACAGCATTGCAATGAAGCGGTCTGTGCACTCTAAGGGCAGCATCAAAGTGGAGAACTGTATTCTAAGTGAGTCAGAGATGTACCATAAGCATGTGGTGAGGTTGGTATTTGTCAAATGCCAAATCCTCTGTGCTCAAAGGATGCAGGCTATCATTGTCCATAAAACATGCCCTGAGATGTTGGGGAATTGCTGGCCAAGAAGCAGTAAGCTGGAGCTGCCAGGTACCCCGTCCAACTTACATGTTGGAAACTGTCTGAATTTAATTCCTCTCCACCACGTGGGCGAATAGCAAACTGCAGATAGTCGAAGCAAGAATAAGAACAAAAGAATCAGGAGCAGAAATAGGCAAATCAGCCCCTCGATCCTGTGTCACCACTTAAACAACAATGGCTGATCTTACCTTCACTTCCCTGACTGCTTTCTATAACGCTTCAACCCATTACTAATTAAGAAATCTGTCTATCTCCTCCTTAAATTTACTCAGTGTCTCGGCCTCCACTGCATTGTGGAGTAGTGGATACCACAGATTAATAACTCATTGAAAGAAGTAATTCCTCCTGATCTCTGTCTTAAATAAAGATGCTAACAGATGCAAATATGCCTCTTACTACTCACTCGTGAGACTCTCATCTTGCTATTCAAATCTTGGATAAAAAGATAGACAATGTTTTCTCAACACGGAGAATGCAATTTTTCTGACCTTGCCATATTGTTCTATCAGGCTCACTTTGCCTCTGTCACTTAGGGGCTGAGAAAATTCAGTCCAACGTTTCAAAATATGGACATTAAGTGAAGCATTTATAGGATTTAAGTAGAACAAGATTAGCTTGAGAATGATTTTTACCATACCAACACTCATGGAAATTCAGGTTCACTTCGTGGGTTCTAATCAAATTTAAACATATGCAAACAGGAAACCTGCCTGTTTAACCCTTTAGCTTTTATGCAAACGTTAAATAGCCCATTGTTTCATTTTGGTTTTGACTCTAATGTGTTTGATATTTATCAGAAACAGCATTTTCTAATTATTTTCCCAAAAGTTTGTAATATGAATTTGCCTTAGGAAGTTTAGAGTGCAAAAGACCTAGAGTGTTCACTGCCAATTATCTATTTTACTGAGTTCTGGGTCATAGTAAACTCCTAGGTTTTTTTACGCAAGAAATCATTAGGACATGGAAATACTTTGTTATAAACTGAAATCAGTGCAAGAGCAAAGTTAACATTTGAAAACATACTCAATAATAAAGTATGAAATAGGAACATAAGGAGGTTATTCAACCTCTTCAAACTTGATCTACCTTTCAATGCTATCAAAATCTTCATGGCTTTCATCTTCTTCCTTGGAATTGAAGTTCATTTTGCTATTATCAATAATTTACAGAACAGGGGAAATCATTCAAGCTATTTTAACTGTGTTCACACCCTTGCTCACAAAGTTCAGAACAGATCCCAAAATCCTGTGCTGTCCCCATATCTTGGTATTCTGGTATATTGGAATACTTATTTGAGCTTTTCTTTTAAACTCTGTATCTCAACCCTGTGACAGAGCATTTAACAACCTTTTGTTTAAAGAAATTTCTCCCACCAGGCTAATGCACTGATGACTTCCCACCTTCTGTTTCCTTTAGACATCGTTTTTAACAGCGTCTGAAGTGAAGTGGGATGGGGAAGGTATAGAAATTGCTTTTACTTTATGGAGCAAAGATAGCTTCAATTCAGACTGGGCTGATGTGCCATCTTTTCAGTAGGATCTTGGTTGAGAAGGGATACTGGGATAGAATTGGATCTTAGAGGTTGTTGTGACTATGCTTAGAAATGTTCCTCTTATACCTCAGGATACAAGGAAATCACCAGCACAAGACAGAAGGACATAGATTTAAAAGTGGGTTTTACAAATTGATGAAAATTGGTTTGAAAACATTCACTCAATTTGAAAATAAATGCAAAAGACTTTACACTCAGCACTGCATGTTAACAAAAACTTTGCTTAATAAATAAGGACATAAAGAATAGGAGGTGGTGAAGGCCATATGATCACTGAGCCTGTTCTGTCCTTCAATAAAATCAAGGCTGATCTTTTTAATTTCACCTTCCTGCATTATCACCATATCCTTTAACTTCTCTTGTACACAAATACATATCATTCTATGTCTTGAAAATGTTTAATGACTGAGTTTCCTCAGCCCTCATAGACATACACAATTCCAACATTCATAACCCATTGAGGGATGAAATGTACCCTTGTCTTGGTTTCAAATGGCTAACTCCTTACTCTGAAACAATGACCCTAGATTCTAGGCACCCCAGCCAGAGGAAATGTGTGCCTTACCTTTCAGAATGCTATATGGTACAATAAGATCACCATCCATTCTTCTAAATTTAAGGCATTTTACAGTCAAAAGCTACTCAATCTCTTCTTGTAGAACTGTTCTCATCCCAAAAATGATTCTTGTGAATCTTTGTCATGCTCCCTTACGGAAAATATATTCTTCTGTACTGAAGGAAAAAAAAATGTACACTGTATTCCCAGTAAATTCTCACTCAACTCTGTACAAATTCAGTATGATCTTAACACGTTTACTCTACTTTCTTTTCATAAAAGGTAAACATATCATTTACTTTTCTAAGTATTTACTGTATCTGTATGTTGGCTTTCTATGACTCATTTTGAGAGGCAAACAGGTCCCTCTGATTACAATATCTTATATTATAACTTTATATATGTATTGAATACAATAACTTTGTAACTCCTCACATCATGTTCCATCTGCTATGTTCTTGCCCACTCACTTGAGCTGTTTATTTTCATTTGCAGCTTTTTCACATTACATGAAAAAGAAAGGTATGTGAAAGTAATGGGGAATAAATAGGAAAATAGAACAGTTTAAAATTGGAACAAAGAGGAACATGAATTTAATGACCTCTCTCTTTGCCAATATGATGCCTGAGTCATAGTGTGATCTGACGTGAGAGTTGATTAGATTTCTCTAAATCAGTGCTACATTCCACAATATTGAAATGCAGGCACCTTGAATGTTTCCAGCAAATCTATGCTAACTGCATTTGCTTGCAATTTGTTCCAGAGTTTCAAGGATTTGCATTGAAAGGAAGTATCTCCAAGTATTTAAACTCAGTTGTATGCCTATGTAACTAATAATTTTGGAGGGTAGTGAAGAAAGCAAGCAAGTAACATGAAATTTCCTTCAGAGAAGAATGGTATATTTTGGGAGAGATAAAGTGACCAATTCTGATACCCACACATGAGGATATCAAGAACTTGGAGAGGGTGAAGAAAATTATCAGAATTTTACCAGGAATGAAGACTTTACGATATGTGGATAGACCAGAAAAGCTGGTATTTTTCTTCATTGCAGCCAACATCCTAAACCCTTTATCCAGGCAAATCAAAGCAGCAAACAACCAGTCTCACTACATTATTATCTCTGCTCGCAGACCAACTCACACACCAATTCTTTACCTGGGAGCTCGGGAACACACATCTAACTTGTGTGCTTCTGTCAGGTTGCTTTGCGGGCAGGGACACATGTATCTATATGGGATGCAACTTATGGATCGTAGCTTGCTTTCTTCGAGCTCATGCACTTTGACTTATTTGGAGTCAGCCAGTCTCAATGGCTTGCATTGCTTTAGCACAGATGGAGAAGAAACCAACTTGTCACAGCACGGGGGTGGCAGTAAATATTCAAGGGCTGGACATGTTGCTGTACAACACTAGGCTACGTCAGCATCATGCCCACAATTGTGCCTTCAGCAGCGATGTGGCTCATGCATTTCAAACCAATGGCCGTGCTTGAAAGTCAAAGGGGAGCAGTTATCAAAATGGTCAGGAGACCCATCAATCAGGGAGAGCTACCACAGCCATTCAAAGTGCTCTTCTGCTTCCTGTCCAGTCAATCCTGCAGATCAAGTGCACCAGTACAGGAATTGCAAGTAGATCAATCGGAGTACTGTGGAGGTCTCAGTCCAGAGGCTGGGCCTTGTCCTACGGGGTTGTCCTTCAAGTCAGTCTTGGAGCCGGGGGATGGTGACCTTTTCAGTCCTGTGCTTTTGTTCAATAATGATCAGGAAGCTCATCGGGGGCAGTTCTGCAGTCGGCTTCATTGCACTGAGTCACTGAGGGAATGGTTACAGAGAAAGTAAGCAATTCTAGATGAAAGTGTGGCATCTTATAGACTCAGGAGAAGATGGGGAGCTCAAGGATAGGTCTCAAAGATCACAGTCACCCTGATCCCTAGGAGTACAGTGGAAACATTAATAGTTATATAAAGGGAATTAACAGTTATGGGGGAGCCTAAAGGTTATGGGTGGGGTGGGGGACAGGGTAAATATTAAAAAAAAATGAAGGACGGGTGGAGCCTGGAACTCATTTGGACTAAAACAAAACTGGAACCTTGCCATTTTGGATCAAAAGTCAACTGCACAATACCTGCACGAAATGGCTGACATGGTGTGTCAAGTAAGCAGACTTCTTTGGGAGTGGTAGGGTGAAGTAAATTTTTTGGACTCTGAGCTCCTTTTGCAGGCAATTTCAATAATTCTGCCTCTATTCAATCGGTAATGCCAACCACAATCGTCTTTAATTTGCACATCACCAAGCAGGTCATTCATTCACTACCCAAGAATTATGGCCTGAATCAACCATTGTGCACGTTAATTATATCTTTGCCATATCAGTTAAACAAAAGTAATCAAAGTGTCACTTGAGCTTTGCATATCGGAAACATATTGCATAGCTAGAACTGGAACACAATACTTAACAGCTGTCACATATACAAGGACATGGTCTGTGATGGATTTTGCTTGCTGTTGGAGTTATTATGTTGGCTCATTGGCAGAATTCTACTTGTACAGACTGACTTGATAAATTTGGTCGTAAAACATATTTTTGGGTAAGGTGGCATACCTCAGATCTCCTAATCAAAACATGACAACAACTTCCTCTGAAAGCCTCCATACCATACTGTACGAGAGCTTGAGGCTCCATTGTGTTGGATGTGAAGGCTCAAGAGTTCCTACATTTACAATGCATTATCATTCTAACCTTCCTCACCAATTATATGCTCACATATCTAACATGGGCATTGATGTGGCTGGGTTTTGTATGGTCTTGCTTCAAATGCAAAGACAACACAGAAGGGGTCAACAATTGCAAGTTTGCCAGCAACCTTAGTGGCTGCTACACATCCTCCAAAGAAGCACCAGGTAGATATCTCCCAAGAAGGCAGAAGAGATTGATTAGGCCCTAGTTCAAAGATCTCGCTATAATTTTCTTCCACCTTCTTAAAGACAGTGCAAATGCTGAATAAGAACATCCCAGGCCATCATTACTGAAGCATGTCATCTGCTGGAGCAGAACTTGCACTCAGAAGGAAACATTGACTCTAGAAATTAGATCCTTTGGCCGTTTGAGCCTGCTTCACTATCCAATTTGATCATGGCTGATCTTCCAACTCAGTAACCTGTCTCTGCTTTCTTCCCACACCCTCTGAACCCTTTATCCTTAAAAACTACATCGAACTCCTTCTTGAAAAGATTCAATGCTTTGGCCTCTGCTGCTTTCTGTGGCAGTGACTTCCATAGGCTCTCCCTCAATGGGTAAATAAATTTCTCCTCAGTTGAGTCCTAACTGGCTTACTCAAATTCTGAGATGCTGGTTCCATACACCCCCATCAACAGCAACATCCTGCCTGCATGTGCCCTGTCTATGTCTGTTAGAATTTTATGGGTTTCTATGAAATCCCCCACATGCTTCTTAAGTCCAGTCAATGCAATCCTAACTGATACAGTCTCTCTTCATACATCAGTCCTGCAATTCCAGTAATCGGTCTGGCAAACCTTCACTGAAATCCCTCCATAGCCATAACAAAAATAGAAATCGCTGGAAAAGCTCAGCAGGTTTGGCAGCATCTGTGGAGAGAAAACAATTAACGCATCAGAGTGATCCTTCCTCAGAACTCTCCATGGCCAGATCATCCTTCCGCAGAAAAGGAGACTATGGGGTGTCTGCTAGTACGACCATGTCGCCCTGAGGAGAAGGGGTAGCTGGAGTGAGGTTGGAGTCCCTTGTACTGTTCTGGCCTGGGCCTTGATCCTGAACAAGTACTTCTAGATGGATGGAGTGCAGGTCTTTGAGCATATTAGAGAGATGTCAAGGTGTGCTGGGCCTGAGTGTCTAAGAAGCTTGCCAACCTCTCCATAGAGACAGCCAGACGTATGCACATTGGAACATAATACAGATAAATGTGGACTCCTCTATCCTTTGAAACAGCTTATTGAGCGCCCATGAGGAAACCACTTGCTGTTCCTGACTATGCATTTTGTTCAAGTAATTAAATCATTATTGGGTTCGTCTTCCGCCTGAACCTGAGAAGGAGCCTGGTGTCTGACTGTTGTCTGAGTGCCAGAGACAAGGAGTGTTTCTTCCTCGATCAACTGTGGAGACGTGTCAGTGATGTGCTGATCAAACTGTGTTCCTGAGTCTAATCTAGACGTGAAGCCTATTAAATGAAAGTCTCTGTGCTGGGAGAGGCTGCCGGTGAAATCTCGCCAATGCATTGTCTGGGAGTTCAGTGGCTTCCTCCTCAGAGATGGAGCTGACGCTTGGAGCTGAGGGTCTCCTGCGCTGACCTCATCTGGGTGAAGGTTCTCTGGATACGCTAGTGCCAGCGTAAGAGAAGAAAGGGAATTAGTTGTACAAGACAGACAAAAGCTTGTGTAGATAAGGAATGAGTTAGCACTGGTGTTAATGGGAGGGCAACACTGCACAGCAGAATGATGGTTACTGGGATAGTTTGCCATTGAAGTCTCATGGTCCCCAACGAACTGTTGTGCCCTTCCCCGGCCAAACAAAGTATTTTCTCAAAAGGAATGAAGATCCTGATGTCTGCCAATTTCCCACGAATGGCGTTATCATTCTCAGCCTGGTTATGAGCCGATTTTTCCAGAAATAACACAAAGGGAGGGGTGGAATATGCTGGAAATAGATGGAAAAGCAGCTGGTGGTGATGAGCAGGTGGAGCAGGAGAAACGATGAGATGCCTGGCTGAGTGAGCAGGAAATGCAGAGGGCAGGAAGGAATAGTGGTTTGGTAGAACGAAATAGGAGAGAGCTGTTAAGTTGAGATGATGCATGCAATAGTGACAGCTGTAGTCCGTGAGCCTTGATAAGAGGTGTGTGCAGTGGCAAAGTTAGCCTGAGTGTTGGCAGAGAAGATAGTGGCACTTTCCCCCATGGACTGTAGAAGATCATTAATGTTTCGTATATATCACATTACCTCATTCCTATTGTACTGCTTTGCATTCTGTTTAACTCATGACACAGGACTGACCTGGGCTATTGTGTCAATATCCAACATAAATGCTTCTAGTCTAAATTACCAGTTAGCAGTCAGGAGAGCCCTGGCCAATTTGCAACTCCCTACCTAGGAATATTGAAGGTATTTTCAGGAGAGGTCATGTCATACCGATAAAGTCACTGGACTGGGAATCCAGAAATCCAGACTAATGTTCTGGGGAAATAGGTTCAAATCGGAAACGGCAGACGTTGAATTTCAACTCAGTAAAAACAATCTGAAATTAAATTGTAGCATAATGGTGACTGTGTAACCACAGTTCATCATCGTAAAAACCAATCTGGTTCATTAATGTCCTTTATGAAAGGAAATCTGCTGTCCTCACCTAGTCTGGGCTGTGTGTGACTCTAGACTCATAGCAGTGGGTTGACTCACAATTGCCCTCTGAAGCAGTCTAGCAACACATTCAATTCCAGAGCATTTAGGGCTTGAAAATAATTGCTGATCTAGCCAGCAACATCCACATTGCAAGAACGTATTTTTCAAAAAAATTAACACCTTTGACTAATTTCAGCTAACTCAACAAAGACTTTTAATATAGAACTTTTCTGCTCACTGACCGAAATCATTGACCTGCTCATTGAAAAACCCTTTGAGCAAGAACCTGCTCATGGAGATTTTAAAAAGATTTTCATAAGGAATCTACAGGCTTTAGATTCACATTGTAGCTCATTACTTTCTTGGAGACCCTAGTTACTATGTTAGTTGAGTCTGACAGTACCAAAATCCTTTTCTCCTTTCAGTTGCACTATGTCCATAGTAATGCGGTCCATGCTCTCAAGTGTTTTGCAATTTCCTCCAGAAACGTATCTGCGTTTAGAAATGTGTCATTTTGGGAGCATTTCTAAAGATCACAGTCTTCAGTGGAATCTAGCAACTTTCACTGTAAACATATTGTGGAATATACTAGAGGTCAGAAATTAATCGATAATACAAGTATAGAAGAAGACTTATGTTTTATTTCATGACGCCATTGCAGTTTAATTTAACTTGGTATTCAAATCTTGGTACATCAATAATTGAAAGAGTGCAGTAGTCCAGATTAAGTAATCACAATTTTACCAAATAATTGTAATACAAAATGTATGATGGTAGACTAAAAGTGTCACTTAGCATCTACAAAATAAAGGACATTACGAAATATTTACCTCTCCTTTGTCCAAATGTAAGCTGTATAGCTAATTTCAAAGCAGGTTTTTCAGCAACCCAGCTGGAGGGAACTGTCTCAAAAAGCAATGATGTACCTTTGAGGGGGGTGGTTGTATGCTTGGTTCTTAAGATAGCTTCGCTCAACTGAGCATGAAATGCTTCATTTGTAAAATTGATACTTGGAATGCCATAAATTAGAAATTGGATTGTTTGACTACAAGTTTCTTCTTTACATTTTTCGACAGAGGAAAGTTGCAGAGATGTGCCCACAGATAATGTAATCATAGCTTAATACAAAACAAAAGGCTATTCAGCCCACCATGCCTGTAACAGTGCTTTCAAAGAGCTACTGAATTGCTCTCACTACCCTGCTCTTTGTCAGTCACCATCTTGTTCCCTTTCAAGTATTTATCAAAGTCCTTTCCGAAAGTTACTAATGAATTTGCTCCTGTCACACTCGGGCAGAACTTTGCAGATCTCAACAACCTGCCATGCAAAAAGTCAGAATTGGAAAAGTTCATCGATTTGCTTCCAATTTCCACCCTGCCCTCACTTTCACCTGGTCTATTTCTGACGCCTCCCTTACCTTCCTTGACATCTGTCTCCATTTGTGGGGATACACTGATCATTAATATCCACTATAAACCCAATGACTCCCACAGCTACCTGGACTATACATCCTCACACCCTGCTTCCTGTAAAGACTCCATCCCATTTCCTCAGTTCCTCCATCTCTATCGCACCTCTTCAGATGAGGCCAACTTCGACAAGGGAACCTCTGAAATGTCCACCTTCTTCCTCAACTAAGGATTCCCCAGATCAGTTATTGACAGGGCCCTCTTCCGAGTCTGACCCATCTCATGCACTTCCACCCTCACCCCTTCTCTTCCCTCCCGCAGCAATGATAGGTTTCCCCTTGTCCTTCCCTACCATCCCACCTGCATCCACATCCAGAAGATCATCAGATGCCATTTCCCCACCTCCAGCAAGATGCCACCACTGTACCCTCCCTTGTCTGCCTTCCACAGGGACTGTTCCCTCCAGGATGCCCTGGTCCATTCTTCCTCCATTCTCAAAAAGCCCTACCACAACCCCAAGGCACCTTCCCCTGCAACCACCGAATGTGTAACACCTGCCCATTTACCTCCTCCCTCCCCAGTATCCAAGGGCCCAAACATACTTTCCAGGTGAAGCAGGACTTTAGCTGGACTTGAAACAATTTGGTCGCTCTGCATTTACTGCTCACAATATGGTCTCCTCTACATTGGACAAACCAAGCGTAGACTGGGTGGCCACTTCGCAGGACATCTACGTTCTGCCAGCAAAAAAAGATCCTGAGCTTCCAGTTGCCTGCCACTTTAACACACCACCCTGTTCCCTGGCCAACATCTCTGTCTCAGGCTTGCTGCAGTGTTTCAGCGAAGCTCAGTGCAAGCTGGAAGAACAACACTTCATTTTCTGCTTGGGGACATTGCAGCCCTCCTGACTCTATTGAGTTCAATAATTTGAAGGCCTAAACTTTCTCATGTCCCAGCCCCTCACCCCACTCAAGGTCTTATCACATAGTCTGCCATTACACACAATGTATTGTTGGCCACTACCAGTCTCCATTAAGAGTTATCCACTGTCCTAGCAAGATGTTTCCACTCCTTTGTCCGTCCAACTGTCTTCTCTCTCCTTGGGCTATATCCTCACCTATCATTTACTCCTTACCCCCTTCCCCCACCCTATCTTCTGCATATAAACTGACATTTTCCTAGCTACCATCAGTTCTGAGGAAGGGTCACCGGACCTGAAACATTAACTCTGATTTCTCTTCACAGGTACTGCCAGACTGGCTGAGCTTTTCCAGCAATCTCTACTTGGGTTTCTGATTTACAGCATCCTCAATTCTTTTGGTTTTTGTGCAAAAAGTCATGTTACCTCTGATTTCCTTTTTTGCCAATCTTAAATCTGTGTTCTTTGGTTACTTACCCCTTTGCTACTGGAAACCATTTCTTCATTCACTTTGTTAAGAACAGAAGAAAACCACATAAAAACTAAGAGCAGGAGGATGCAGTTCAGTTTCTTGAGCCTGTTTTGCGATTCAATTGTATCATGGGTGACCTCATCTCGGTCTCTATTCCACTTTCCTGCCTGTTGACCCTTCAACCCTTCAACTAAAAATCTGTATATCTCCTCTTTAAATTTACTCGAAGTCCATCATACTTGGGGTCGTGAATTCCACAAATTCATAGAAGTAGCTGCGAGAATTAATTTCTTCTTGTCTCTGTTTTAAATCTGTAACCCCTTACATTAAAACTATGACCATTCATTCCAGATTGCTCCACAATTCATAGAATCCCTACAATGTGGAAACAGCCCCTTCAGCCCAACAAGTCCACACTGACCCTCAGAGCATCCCACCCAGACCCATCTCCCTATAACCCACCTAATCTACACATCCCTGAACACTACGGGCAATTTAGTATAGCCAATCCACCTAGCCTGTGCATCTTTGGACTGTGGGAAGAAACCAGAGCACCCAGAGGGAACTCACGCAGACACGGGGAGAATGTACAAACTCCACACAGACAGTCACCTGAGGGTGGAATTGAACCTGACTTCCTGGCGCTGCGAGGCATCAGTGCTAACCACTGAGCCACCAAGCTGCTGAGAAGGAAATTAGTGAATCGGATTGGTGTTTCCTGACAATTGACAAACTTTTAATTCCAGATGTTTATTGAATTCACATTCCACCATTGACCAGGGTGGGATTTGAACTCAGGTCCTCAGAATATTACCCACGCCTCCAGATTAATAGCCTCGCAATAATACCACTATGCCATCAGCTCCCCTCCTCAAGGGAGCATCCTCTCTACACCTACTTTGTCAATCCCCCTTAGCAGCTTATGCACATCAATTAGATCTCCTTTCATTTTTCTAAACTCTAGAGGGTCCAGGCCTGAACTGATCAATCTCTCTCCATAAGACAAGCCCCTCATCTCTTGAATACAATCTAGTGAACCTCCTGTGAACTGCCTCCAATGCAAGTAAGGGGATGAAACTTATACACATTTCTCTAGGTGTGGTGTCATTAACACCTATTACAGTTACAGGAATACTTCCCTATTTTTATATTCTACTCCTTCAGCAATACATGCCAAAATTCCACTTGCCTTCTTTATTAACCAATGTACCTGCATACGAGTTTTCTAGTATGCAGGTACATTGGTTAATAAGGAAGAAGTTTAATCTGGGAAAATGCGAGGTGATGCATTTTGGAAACTCTAATGCAAGAGGAAGTATACAGTAAATGGCAGAACCCTTAGTAACATCAATATACAGTGTGACCTAGGCAGAAAGATAGTTCCCTGAAAGTGGCAACGCAAGTGGATAAGGTGGCCAAAGAAGACACATGGCATGCTTGCCTTTATTGGTTGAGCTGTAGAGCATAAAAATTGGCAAGTCATGTTGCAGTTCTATAGAACATTAGTTTGGCCACATTTGGAATTTGTTGTATTGTCGCCTCAGTACAAGAAGAATGTGAAGGCTTCGCAGAGGGTATAGAAAGAATTTACCCATTTGTTGCCTAGTTTGGAGGTTATTAGCTATGAGGAAAGATTGGACAAACTTGGGTCTTTTCTTTTGCATGAACATCAAAGGATGAAGGGGCAACCTGATAGAAACTTACAAAATTAAGACAGGCATGGATAGTTGGAGTCTTTTTCCCAGCATAGCAATGTCAATTACCAGGGGACATAGATTTAAGGTAAAAGGGGGTAAGTTGAAACGAGATATGAGAAGCCATGGGGTGGTAAGTGGCTGGAATGTGCTTCTTGAGGAGGTGATGGAGGCAGATACAATAGAAATATTTAAGAGACATCTTGACAGTATATGAACAGGCAGGGGATAGAAGAATATGGGCCATGTAGAGGCAAAGGGTTTTTTATTTTAGAAAGGCATCATGTGCTGGTGCAGGCTGGTGGGCTGAAGAGCCTGTTCCTATGCTGTACTGTTCTTTGTACTTATTCACGTTAAACTCCATCTGCCAAATTTTGGCCCATTCACATTAGTTATCCATATCTATTTGTAAATTTCTTATTTCTTTATTACAACTTACTTTCCCACCTGTTTTAGTGTTATCTGCAAATTTGGCTGTGGCACCTACTATCCCACGACATGCAGAACCAGAGTAGTTTACAAAATACCATGCAACGACTGCAACAAGCATTACATCGGTCAGACAGGAAGGAATCTAGCCATCAGAATACACGAACATCAACTAGCAGCAAAACGACATGCCAAACTTTTCTTAATATCAGTACACTCGGACAATGAAGGCCATCAGTTTAACTGGGACAACGTAATCACAGTAGCCCAAGCCAAACATAGATATGCATAGGAGTTCCTAGAGGCATAGTTCTCAACCCATAATGCAATCAACAAACATATAGAATTGAAACCCATACAGAACAAAACTGGAAGTGACAGTACTCACCATTACAGACCTGACAGTATAAATTCCAAGTGGTGTAGAACAACATCGTTTCATTGGAGGCCTCACTGATGATGTCACATGGCATGGTGACGAAACGTCTGAACAAAAACAAGCCAGCTCAGTGAGCAAGTCAACAACCTCACCTACTATCCCTGCATCCAAATATTAATATTGTACGTATATATTTTGGGTCCTGAGGACCAAACCGTATGGCATCCCATTATTTACATCTTGTCAACCATGAAAAAGACCCATTTATCCCAACTCTCTGCTTTCTGTTGATTAGTCAATCCTCTATCCAAGCAAATAAATTACCCCTAATTCCATTTAATCTTATCTTGTTTATAACCCTATTGTATGGTACCTTATCAAATGCCTTCTGGAAGTCTAGATATACATCACAGGTTCCCCATTATGCACTTTGTTTGTTACATCTTCCAAGAACTCTAGCAAATTAATTAAACATGATTTACCCTTCATAAAACCATGCTGACTTGGATGGATTGTGTTTTGACTTTCCAAACATCTTGATACTACTTCCCCAATAATGAATTCTAACAATTTCCTAAGACAGAAGGTTCAGTAACTGGTCTATAGGTTCCTACCTCCTTTTTCCCTTTCTTTTTGAATAAGGGCATTGTATTAGCATTTTTCAAATCCACAAGAACCTTTCTTGCATCTAGGGAATTTTGAAGTCTCCCAACCAGTGGAGCCATTATCTTTGCTGCCACTTCCTTTAAGACCCTAGGACATGGGCCATCAGGCCCTGGAGACTTGTGTGCCTTCAATTCCTATAGTTTGTTCAGTAATTTTCCCCAATGATGATGATTGTTCTAAGTTCCTGGCTTTCTAAAACCATTCATGATTTTGAGCACCTTTGTCAAATCTCATTTTAACCTTCTCTACTTTAAGGACTGCAATCTAAATTTCTCCAGTCTGTCAACGTAACTGAAGTTGCCAATGGCTGGTATAATTCTAATTAGACCCTTCTGCATGACCTCTCTCAGGTCTCGACATCGTCCAAAAGCATGCATTGAACACAACACTCCAGTTGAAGTCCTACAACTGTAACCTGTTGGTTTTATTAACTATGCCTCTACTAATAAAGCTAAAGATTCCATATGCTTTTGAAATAGCCTCAACATCCCTACCACATTCAAAGACATAAATATACACCCAAAGGTGCCTCTGTTCCAGCATTTCTTTAAAATTCTAATATTATACTGCCTCTCATCAGCTTTTCCTACTTCAATACTACCCTCCATTTTATTTCATCTGCCTGTTGTTGTCTCTTAATGTTGCTCTTAAATTTCCTCTCTAGCTCCCAAATCCCAGCTTGCAGGACCTCAAGCCTTTCCTTCTTGTGTCTCTCCTTCCCACTTGGACCATAACTTGTAAATGTTCACCTCCCCATCTCAATGTTCAGCACCTCTCAACAATCATACTGAAGGCAGTGGTATCATTTAGACCTCACTGATTTAGAGTTTATCAGTTTGTTTGGTTCTGCTTTTGTTTTTATTAAAGAAGTGACAATAATCAAACTCAAATTATTACATTTATTGACAAATTAAACATTTCCACATTTAATACAAGAAAGAAATAAACAATTATTAGAACTTAAAACAAAGAACATATTCCGGTTATGTGGATAGAGAGATAACAAGAAAATATTCATTTTATTTAAAAAAACACAATTTCACAGTGCAAACTGCACTAGTTAACATTTTGGATTCACTAATAAATAGGTATATACTAAATTAGTAAATAAAATTATATCACTACAAGTCTATAAAGTTGACACACTTATTTGGCAAAGTGCTGTATTTATTCTGCAAATTGGATAATGATGCCAGTCAGTTGAATGGCCATAACGTCCCAAATGAGTTAAAATATCTCCAGGCTTTCTCTCATCAATTATCTGCTTCAAATGAATATAAAATATACAAAGTAACTCCACAAACAAATTCCTTCCTGTGCATAGTTGCATTGTTTGTCATATTTACATCATCTGGCTCTTTCATATCTTCTTCACGTGTAACACAAAACAATTTGCTAATGTAAATGAATTTACACTGGAAGGCACATATATAACAAAACCAAACATGAATCCCTGTTCAAATATTCAGCAATCCAAAGCTACAGCTTAATATCGTTATTTGTAACATACACTTTCTTGAAGTAACACGTACAAGTTTTGTTCAATTGTTTTTAGGTTTTCTCTATTGTTTTAATCTCATCACAATGAATGTAATCAACTCCCGATGAAACAATGTACAAAGACGTTTTTACAAAAACAAACTAAATCAGTCAAATGATATCAACCTGTACAACATCAAAAGCAGTTAACAGTTTGCTTAGTCTACATTACCTGAAATGTCCAACTACAGAGTTTTCTGTACAGCATAAAACATCTGCAAGCATTTCATCAAATATCCAATTAGGGTCTACCACAATGTTATCAGTGATCAATATCCAAAATAATTGCAAAAGGGAGATATTTTATCACTTTTTTTCACCAGTGTTGATGTTTATGCATTTTACAAAACACTCTCAAAAGGTGGACTTGGTTCTTAACTCAGTTTCTTGGACAACCCAAGAGGCATTAATGAGGCCTTTTATAACATTTGCTGGACAGCGCGGTTTTAAAAGTTTCCTCTGTCTGTAGTGAAAACAGTGATGTATGAAAGTAATTGTGACTTTAAAAACAAATCCTGAGCCACGGTTGGATAATTTGCTAATCAATTAAAAATTTCATTAGATATTCTTGTTTATTATTGCATGCAAAACCTTAAAAGTTAACTAACTAGAGTTAAGTTATTTATTTTAATTTTCCAATCTATTTCTTCAAGGTGCTTATCCAGAGTAAATCTTGTTAGATAAAAGCTTTCCTAAAAATGGAATAATGGACAGACATTTGTTTATTATTTGATATGCTCTGCAGTATTAATAATGAACTTGAGGAAAAGATCCAAGTTGGGAAAATGATGCCTCTGCAGTTACCAGAACCCACACTTACTCAAAACATCACATTTCTCCAAAACAAAACGCAGGAAAGCCTTTAGAAAATGGGTCAGAAATATATAATTAAATGGAAAGACTTTATAACCAAGGCAGGTCCATTATTCTGTAAAATATGAAAACCAGAGTATAGTTAGGGGAAAGTCCTTCATTTAAATACAGAGCACTGAGGTATCATTCATCATCAAAACATGTCAAATTTGTTAGGGGGAAAACATGGATAACCTAGAAGTATAACATTTTCAGATATATTCAAACTGCCACCAAGAGGGAAGTCATGTATGTAGCCCCAAAATCTTCGATTATTTATAAATACCGTGGAGCAATGTTAATGCCATCAATCCATGAAATGTCTGTTTCTAAAAAAAAGAAGTATGCATTTATGTAAGACTTCCTTGCTGTCACATAGATATTTAGAAAAAAAATAGAATGTACTGTCCCTGAGAATCTGTGTTGTGAAATAAGATAAATTTCACTTCACATAACA
Source organism: Ginglymostoma cirratum (assembly GCA_024137785.1). Classification (NCBI taxonomy): domain Eukaryota; kingdom Metazoa; phylum Chordata; class Chondrichthyes; order Orectolobiformes; family Ginglymostomatidae; genus Ginglymostoma; species Ginglymostoma cirratum. Next base: position 1,982,632 of record JAHRHZ010000075.1, on the reverse strand, counting down.
AATCACATCTGAAAGAATCACTCCATCTCCCAGGCAACATTTGTTACTGATTATGTTGACAGCATTTATGTTTAATAAGATAGCAATACCTTGCACATGTACACGCACAAATACAAATACTTTGCACAGACAAAATGGATCTTCATTTGGAGATGGAATTCTTAACAAACAAACGAACCCTATATAAGAAGAAGATTGCAAGGAGATTTCTAGGTTTTAAGAGTAAAATCCTATCATTCAGAGCAAGGCATTTGGTGATACTGATTTTAAAGCACCCAGAAAGTAGAATAGAAACCCTAAAATACTCCAAGTGATTAATGATTCCTAATTTTGTTAAATACGAAATCCTATAAAAAAATTACATGTACATACAGTATTTACAACAAAAAACATTGTTTTAAAAATTGAAATTGCAATGACAATTAGTAATTATACTGGCGCTGGCAAGGTTGGTGTAGAATGTGTCCGTTGTGCTTAGCTTGTCGAGAGTTGCACTCTCTAATAAGATTTTGGCGGCGAATATTGTTGCGGTTAATGAGGTGTTTTGCACCATGTTCTTTACCACGTTGAACATGACGAACCTGATTGGCTTGTTCTACGAAACTGCTGTGGGTGGCCAGAGTAGCTGCATAGCAGCGAATATGGTGGCCTACCCTGCTAGGGGTTTCAGTTCTAGAATGAGAATAGAACATCATTTATACAACTTGTATTTGTCCAAACTATCAAGATAACTCAATAGGCATTTGAATTTAAACTTTACATAAATATAATCCAGACTATTACAAGCATCATTTTAAACTGTTTTCCCTGGTGTATTTGATAAGCGCAGTATTTGTTGTGCTATTGAAACTTACTAATGCTGTAGGCATCCCCGAGTTTATTGCCAACGGCTGAAACAAATGAGGAGGTTCCCTTGCTACCATAAGCACCTGGACACTGTTTTCAACAACTGCCCCTCACCAGATTACCTGTCCCCTTACCTCCGAAGCAATGGAAATGTTTATTGCACTAGTAACTCTCACCCTTTTGATCACAGTCTAAGTGCCCAGCCCATCTGCACACACCAGCAATTCAGTGTGCCAGTCTGCAGGTCTCGTTAATAATTCTGCCCATAGCATGGTACAGGATACAAGTTTTAAAAAGTTTGAACAAATTGGTGCTAATAGAAGGCAGCAATAGGAGGATAGCAAGGAAAACACTGCCAATGCCAAGTTTGAAGGTTGCAAAGTGTACTTAAGAAATTTAGGGTCTGAGAGACTGAGGTATTGGAGGAGGCGGATGCTGCTGCAAAGTAAGAGCACTTGGTAGTGAATTGGTTGTGAGATATTGGATGCGAGACTTACTGCTCAGCTCAGGATTGTACAGGACATCAAAACTGCAAACTGGCTCTGGCTTAACTTGTAAAACCAGTTAGAAAGGGGGATAGGGTCAAAGGCAGGAGAGTGGAATTTGCCAAAAAAGCTAAAAATGATGGATGTGACCTTGATATCAAATGGCAGGAAGTTGTGACTCATCCATGACCTGATCTTTGACAGCCAGTCTAGCAGCGCAAAATTAAGATGATATGAATGAGGCACAGAATATCGATCAGAAAGAGCAGACCACCAAAAAGATCCTTTGGATCCATGGAAGGGACAGTGGAAGTAGTGCCAGCATCGATAGGTCATCGTATGTTGTAATGTAGCAACAAAAATCAAATCTAACAGCAATATTTTAGTCAGTTATTCAAGTCAAAAGCTTTTTAACACAATGGTGTGGACATCTTAAACAAAAACAGAAACTCATTAGGTCTAGCAGTATCTGTGTGGAGAAAACAAGGTTAACATCTAACTCTTCATCAGATTCTGAGATAGCAAGAGCTGCAGCTGCTGGGAGTCGGAGACAACACAGTATGGAGGTGGAGGATTTTATTTCGGTGTGGATATCTTGTAGGCTGCCTGCAAACTCTCTGTAACGTTAATGTTCTGAGAAGTGTTCCAGGTCTGACAAGAAGTTCTGCAGTCTCGTGATGGGGATGCTTTAATCTTCTCCCTACAGGGAAGGTGGTGACATTTACTGGTTCTGAACTGGTTAATGGCTGCCCACTGCTCGCAAAGGAATTTTGATCCTACTTTGGACTCTTCAATAAAAAGGAATTCATTTGATATTTTCTTCCAGTCTTACACCATTTGTCATCAAGGCTGGACAGGACATAACTGAAGGGATTCAGTGATAGTCCAGACAGCCTTTTTGATTTGAGCTGGATTGGTGTTTGGTTGATCAGGATTGCTCAGCACGTCTTTGCTGATGTAGAAATCATAGTCTCTGGTGACAGCATATTAATCAATCTGTTGCAATAGTATGCTGGATACAATAAGTACATGTTTATATAAACATGTTTAAATGTTACATCATCACAGGAAGAAAGGTTGCATCATGTAACCTGGTTAGTCTCATGTGAATAGAAGCAAGATATTTCTCAATAACACTGTTCAACTTCTATAACAACTTTTTTCACTACATCTGTATTTGTGTAAAACTTCAAATAAGATCATATGTATAGTGAAGTAATGTTTTCAAACAGAGGTAATGTTAGCATGGATGACAGCATCTCCGTGATAATTTATTACGGTAGAGATCAGTGGGCTATCAATAGATCTGAAGCGTGGAAGTCATAGAGTCATCGAGTTGTACGGCACAGAAACAGACTCTTCAATCAAAGTTGTCCATACAGACCAGATATCCCAAATTAATATGGTCCCATTTTCCAGCATTTGGCCCATATCCCTTTAAACCTGTTCTATTCATGTACCCATCCAGATATCTTTTAAATATTGTAATTGCACCAGCCTCCACCACTTGCTCTGGCAGTTCATTCCATACACGCCTATTGTTCAGTGTCCTATAGCTGATCTTTTGGTTGCCACTACATACATGCAAAAGCAGTGTGCAAATATGAATATGGTTTATTATTCTAAAAAGTAAACTGGTGGAGAGTTTGAAAAGCAGTTCATGTTTCCACAATGTGCCATACATCATTGTCAGGTCAAAGACTGTCACAGGTTTGAGGTAGCATGAGAAGCCTGCTTCAATATCCTTCACTAACGTTCTCTAGCCACAACCATTCTGGACATCCTGAAAGATAACTTGTTCCATAGGGATGCTTCATTTGATGATAGGGCTACTCGATGGAATAAATTATTTTTAGAAAAAGGTTGGACCATAACAGCTTAGAGATGGTGACAAACAGCTCAAGATGAGGATTCAAAGGTAGAGTGGATGGAGCAAATGGCCACAAAGCAGCTGAGACAGTAGAAAGTGCTGTTCTTATTCTCAGTTCCTGATGTGGAAGGAGGCAGTTTTACCAGACCAATAACCCAAAACCTCAGGCTAATCTTCTGAGGGCATGAGTTTGAATCTAATCATGAGGGATGGGGAAATTTGAATTTAATAAAAATCTGGAATAAAAAGCTAGACATATGGCGACCATACAATCACTAATGTTAAAATCCCATCTGAGTCACTAATGTCCTTCAGGGAAGCGAATCTGCCACTTCACTTGACCCAGCCTTTATAAGACTCCAGACCCATAGCAGTGAGATTGATTCAATTTCCCTCTGATCAATTACAGATGGGCAATAAAAGCAATGTGCAATAGACCAGCGACGCCCATATCCCATTAGCAAGTTAAAAAAAGAAACATAGGTCCCATCATGTTCCTCTTCTGATATCTACCCAGTGCCTTATGTTGGAAACGGTCATCTGATACTTTCCAAAAGTCAAATAATCTGACACTCGTAATGGACCCAACAATGCCCACATTTATGTGAGGAGTAGTGTAGACCTAGCCTATGATTGTATCTCGTCAAGAGTCAGAAATTGAGGGTCAATTTAGGAGGAAAATCCATTACATGGATTTTATAAGAATTATTAATCAATGCCAGGATATTGCTTTATTATTCTGGTGTATCTTTCATGCACATGTACCTTTTTCTCAACTTGTCAGAAATCTTGCTGATTGAAAATGTGCATTTTCATCATTTTCCATTTTGTGTTTGGCTTGGCATAAATTAGCTTTCTTTAATTGGCCCAGAAAAATAGTGGCGCTGAGCTGCCTTCTTGAGCCATTGCAGTCCGTAGAGTGTTGGGGGACACGCACAATACTATTAAGGAGGGAGTTCCGGGATTTTTGACCCAGCATCATAGTTCCAAGTCAGGATGGTGAGTGGCTTGAAGGGGAATTTGCAGGTGATGTTGCTCCCATCTATCTGCTGCCCTTGTCCTTCCAGGTGGTAGGAGTCATGCATTTATGAAGTGTTGATGAAGGAGCTTTGGTGAGTTACTTCAATGCATCTGCTGCCACCGTGCACTGATGGGAGCAGGCAGTGAACATTGAAGGTGGTGGATACTGTACAAATCATGTGAGTTACTTTGTCCTGGATGATATCAAACTTTGCAAGTCGTTGCAGCTGCACATATCCAGACAAGTATTCATTCACATTCTTGATTCCTTCTGTAGATGGCAGATAAGCATGGAGGAAAACAAGAGGGGAATTATTTGCTGCAGATTTTCAAACCTCTGACTTGCTCTTGTAGCCATAGTATTTATATGGCTTTGTATATAGTTTAATAAGTTTATGATTGGTAGCCTCCAAGTTGGTGATAGTGGGAGATTCAGTAAAGGTTATGCCATTCAATCAAGGCATGTTGACTATCTCCAGCAGGAGAGAATCTATTCAGGCAACTCATGTGCCAGGCAATGTTACTAGCCCTATATTAATCCAAGCCTAGATTTTGTCCACGGCTGGTTGCTTAGGGACATCGACTGCTTTAGGATCGGAGTTATCACAAATGGTGCTGAACCTCATGTAATCAACAGCAATCACCCAACTTCTAACCTAACAGAGGAAGATAAATGATGAAGCAGCTGAAGATATTCCTTACAAACTTTTACATGACTTTGGAGTGAGAAAATTGAGTTTCAACAACTACAACTATCTTCCTTTGTGCTAAGTATGACACCAATCTGCAAACAGTTTTTGCTGAGTCCCATTGACTCTAGTTTAACTTCACAGCCTTGACGCCATACCCTGTCAAATGCCATCTCAATGTCAAAGGCAATCTTTCTCACCTCGCCTCTGGAATTCAACTCGTGTTTGGACCAAAACGGAGGTTATGAGCAAAGTGTTCTTGGTGGAAGCCAAACTGAGTATTAGTGAACATGTCATTCCTTTGCAAGTGTTGTGAGATACCACTGTCGATAATTTCTTCCATCACTGCTGATTGAGGGGAAACTGACTGGACAAAAGCAGCTTAGCCAATTACTACCCTGCTTGTGAAGAGGACATACCTTGATAATTTTCCACATTGTCAGGTAGATGCCACTGTTGAACAGCTTGAGTAGGGGGCAGAGCAGGTTCTGAAGTCTTCAGTACTATTTCTGGAATGTTGTCCAGGCCAATAGCCTTTGTAGTATCCAGTGCCTTACCATTTCTTGATATCATGTGGAGTGAAATGAATTGGTTAAAGACTGGCATCTGTGACACTGGAGATCTCAGGAAGAGGACAAGTCCTTCAATGTTAGGTTGATTAAAATTTACTGGTAAAGTTTATTCAGTTGACAAATCAAAAACAGCGTGGAGCTGGGGTAACACAGCAAGTCAGGCAACATCAGGAGCAGGAAAGTCAACGTTTCAGGGCTGTGTGATAAGGATGCAAACCTGAAATGTTGACTTTCCTACTGCTCTGATGTTGCCTGACCAGCTCCACAGTACTGACTCTGACTCCAGTATCTGCAGTTTTTGCTGTCTCTCTATTTATTTGATGAGTTTACCAACTAGATTTAAACAGAGTTATTTAACAGTTATTTAGTTACAAAATTAGGTTTGGAAAATGAGAGTGTTTTGCAGCTGCAGTTTAATTGCAGAAGTGATAGTAAAGAAATAAAAGCGCTCAAATAGTTTCAAAATAGAGAATACCAGTCTACTCAAACAAATGATGAAAGTACCGTCTATTTCACCTTAAACTGTGACTATCCAGTGTCTTCCTGACAAACCTCTTCAGTCCTGCTTCCCTTCAAGACCCTGAGCTAACTGTGTGACATGTCTTAAGAGTTCGCTTCCTGCAATTCACATAGGTCTATGTAAAACCCTCTTACAGAAACTATTACTATATGTTGGGGCTTCTCAGATATCTGAGGCAGAGAAGCAGTATGCAGGTCCAGGTTGATCACATCTTGCTGCGAGGCGGATAACAGAAAGGATGATTATTAAGACATAGGCAAGGGACCAATGGAACAAGCAAGGGAAGACAGAGCAAAGTGCCAATAGAAAGGAACGAATGTCCCACTGTCCTAGATAAGTACAGCTCCATCAACACTCCAGAAGCTTGGCATCTTACAGGATTGTTGTGCATCTTCAGTCACTCCACCACCAACACTCAGTAGCAGCAACATGTACTATCTACAAGATGCATGGTAGTGCTCCCTAGATAGCACCTTCCAATCCATGACCACTTCCATCTTGAAAGACAAGGGTAGTGGGTGCAAAGAAACACCTCTACGTGCAAGATCCCCTCCACACAATGCCCAATTCAAACTTGGAAATATATCACCATTCCTTCAGGGTAATTGGTTTAAAATCCAGGAGCTCCCTCTAACAGCATTGTGGGTATACGTACACCAAGTGGATTGCACTGGTTCTAGAAGTTATTAACTCTGTCAAATCAGACAGTTATTTTCTAAATATCTACTGGTCACATCCTTTATAATAGATTGGAGTATTTATATTTAGAAACAAGATTCTAGTATTTCCACACTATTAGAGGTTCAATGTTTTCTCGCACAAACAGTGGAATTACATTTGTAGCCTACAGGCACAACTGCAGAATTAATAGAACTTTGAAAGATGATCAGCAATGCAGCCACCATTTCTATTGCCATCTTTTTAAACACTCTAGGGTGAATTTGCAACACCCTATTGGACCCCAAGGATTCATAACTTTAAGTCCCATTAATTCTTCTGATACATCATGTTTTTTAAAAATAATTCTAATTTCTTTTAATTCCACATCCTTACTAGACCCTAGAATATTAATTCTCTCAGGGATACGTTTTGTGTCTTCCCCTGTGAAGACAGTCTCAAAGTACATAATTAGCTTATCTCTCTATTTCCTAACATAAATTTTCCTGTTTCTGCCTGCAATGGACACACATTTGCGAATCTTTTCCATTTTACATGCCTATTTTAATGGGCATCACATCTACAAACAAACATTCTCTCCTTTCAATACTGCAGCTCAATAGCAATAGCATCTACCATTTACAAGATGCATTGCAGAGAATCACCAAAATTCCTTAGACAGCATCTTCCAAACCCATGACTGTTAACAACTGAAAGGCGAGGGCAGCCAATACATAGGAACACCACTCCCTAAAAGGTCCCCTCCAAGCTACACAACATACCAATTTGAAATATATCCTTCAGAGTCTCTGGGTCAAAATCCTTGAACTCCTTTCCTAACTGCATTGTGAGTCTATTTACAACATATAGACTGCAGCACTTCAAGACGGCAGCTCGCCATCACCTTCTCAAAGACAGGTAGGGACAGGCAAAAAATGCTGACCCAGCCAGATATGGCAACATTCCATAAATGAATTAAAAAAACTTATTGAAGCTTTCTCAATCCATTTATGTTTTGTTATTTTACACTCTTATTGAATTCCTCTTTGTTCATCAATTTCTTTGTTCTCCTTTGCTGAATTCTAAAATTTTCCCAGCCTTCAGGCTTACAACTTTTTTGGCAACATTACATGCTTCTTCTTTTGATTTGAGGCTCATCTTTAGCTTCCCTTATTAGTCAGGGCACACTCACTTTTCTTGTTATTTGAAGGAAAATGTTTTGTGAAAACCAAGAATTATTTCACAAGGTACTGACCATTAACTATCAAAATGCTTAATATATTTTCCAATCAGCCACAGCCAACTTCCTCCTCTTCCATACAAATTGTTACTGTTTAGCTCAAGAACCTAGTTTCAGATCAAACAACATTCCTATTCAAACATAAATGGAAAATTCTATCATGGCCACTATTCCCTCAACATTCTTTTACAACCGGATTATCAATTAGTCCTTTCAGATTACAGAATATTACTGCTTCTAAAATTATTTTCTGAATCAGTGTGTTGAGGAAGCAACAAGGACTCAGGTTTTCTCAAACACAATCCAGGAATTCTTCATCCACAGCATGGGTACTCAAGATTTATTCTGTCTACTTTTATACTATTTAAATATTTAATGACCTATAATAACTCCTACCAACGTCTGCTGCTGCTGCTTGATATTTCTTATCTCCAACCAAATTCTATTTCCTATTGTTTCGATTTGAGATCCTGACAAGGTTAAACTGCCCTTGTTTTCAGCAGTCCCCCCCACCTCTTTTCACTTTTTGTCTAAGCCTCCCAAAATGTTGATTTTTCTTTGATATTTAGTTCCCAGCCTCGGTTATTCTGTAGCCATGTCTCTGTATTGGCAAGTCAATTTTAATTCTCCTAGCACTGTCAATTCAACTACTTTGCTGCGACTGCGCATGTACACAGATAGCACTTTTACTTCTCCTTTAACATTGTTCTGTAAATTGACCCTGGTTGATCCGAGATTTTGTTTCTGCTATTTTCCACTATTATTCACAGCCCTTCTGCATTCCATACCAACTTTGTTTTCATTGTATCTGAATTCCCTTTTGGATTCTCATCCTTTTGACAAGTTAGACTAACCCTCCCAACAACACTAGCAAATTGCCTCATGAGGACATTAGTCCCTGTCCTGTCAAGATGTAACCTGTCCTTGCATTGGTTCTACCTGCCCTAGAATGTTTAAAGCCCTCCCTCCTGTTGCCATTTTACTAGGCACAAGTTCATTTGGTCAATCTTCCTAATTTTACACTTACCAGCAAGTGGTAATGCGAGCAACTTGAGATTATTTCCTTCAAGATTCTGCTTTTGAATCGTTGCCTAGCTCCCCAAATTCTACTTTCAAGACTTCATTCCCCTTTCTACTTATTTCCTTGTTGTCAATGTCTATTACGACCTCTAAGTGTTCATTCTCTTCCAAACGAATCCTCTGCATCCAGTTTGTGACATCCTCAACCCTGACACCAGGGAAGCAAAATACTGGCCGGGAGTGACACCCAGAGCTACAGAAACAGGCGTCTGTTTCTTCAGGTTTCTAAATCACCTATTATTATCCTTCCACTCTCCTGACCTCCCTAAGGAACTGAACCCCCTTGCAGCGTCACAAGCTTCACTCGTTACATTCTTCTGACCATCACCCTCACCAGTATCCAAAATGGAATAAAAAAGGTCAGCAAGATAAACTCAGTGGACTCCTGCGAGACTTGCTTCATCTCACTAGACTGCCCAGTGACCAGTTACAAATTTTCTCTCTGCTTGCCTGGATTTGATCTGCAGTGTAGTCATTTTGTTAAACGTGCTATCCACAAAGTTCTCAGCTTCATGGATGCACCTCAATGACTCCAGCCAAAGTTCACGTTCCAAAGCACAGAGCTCAAGTTTTCGCAGCTGGAAACACTTCCTGCACATGATGGTCTAGGTCACAAAGTGTCTTTAATTCCTCACCTGGTAGAGGATGGGCATTCCACATAGCCAAGCTATCTTGCCATGCCTTAAGCATGCTTTCAGACTATTTATATTAAAGTGGAGATGAGAAAACAGAAAATAAAATTATTCACCAGTCAGTTCCAATGAACCTAGCTCTGTCCCTCCCTCGACATCTGTTTCCATTTCTGGGGATAGGCCCCCCACCGATATCCACTGCAAAGCAAACAATCCCAATGTTACCTCGACTATACATCCTCACATCCTACTCCTGTAAACTCTCTATTCCATTCACCAAGTTCTGATGATGCCAACTTCGACAAGGGAGCCTGTAAAATTTCCGTCTTCTTCCTCAACCAAGGATTCCACAGCACCGTAGTTGGCAGGGCCTTCAGCTGGGTCCAACCCATCTCCCGTATTTCAGCCCTCACCCCCTCCCTTCCCTCCCACAACAGCGATACAGTCCCCTGGGAACTCACTTGCCATCCCACCAGCATCCTTATCCAGAGGCCATTAGTTACCATTTCCACGACCTCACACATGTTCCTGTCCCCTCCCCTGTCAGCTTTCTGCAAGGACTGTTCCCTCTGGGACATCCTGGTCCACGCCTCCTTCACTCCCAACAAACCCCAAAGCCCACTGCACCTTCCCCTACAACTGCAGAAGGTGTAACACCTGCCTATTTACTTTCTCCCTCTTCAGTATCCAAGGGCCCAAACATACCTTCCAGGTGATGCAGCACTTTACCTGCATAGAGTCCTACAGCACAGAGACAGGCCCTTCAGCCCAAACTGGTCCATCCCGACCAAAACGTCAATCCACGCTAACCCCTTTTCCCTGTGATTGGTCCATATCCTTCTAAACCTTTCCTATCCATGATGCCTTTTAAATGTTGTTAATGTAGCCGCCTCAACAACTTCTGCTGGAAACTCATTCCATATGCTGCCACCCTCCGCATAAAAAAGTTGCCCTTCAGGTTCCCAAGTATTCTTCTCTCACTTACCTTAAACTGATGCCCTCTAGTCCTCAATTCCCCAACCCTGGAAAAAAGACTGCGAGCATTCAACCTATCCATTCCTTTCATGATCTTATGCACTTCTATAAGATGTCCCCCCCTCAGTCTCCTACGCTCTAAAGGAAAAGGTCCTAGCTCGTCCAACCTCTCCCTATAACTCAGTCCCTGGAGTCCTGGCAACAGCCTTGTAAATTTCTTCTGCACTCTTTCCAGTTTAATAATATTCTGCCTATAGCAAGATGACCAAAACTGAACACAATACTCCAAATGCAGCCTCACCAATGTCCTCTACAACAGTAATATAACTTCCCAACTTCTATACTCAATACCCTGACTGATGAAGGCAAGTGTGCCAAAAGCCTTTTTCACTGCCTTGTCTACCTGAGACTCCACTTTCAGAGAACCGTGCACCTGAACTCCAAGGTCCCACTGTTCCACTACACTCCTTAAGGCCCTACCATTCACCATGAAACTCCTGCCTTGATTTGACTTTCCAAAATGCAACACCTCACACTTATCTACATTAAACTCCATTTATCATTTAATCGGCCCGCTTCCCCAGCTGATCAAGATTCTACTGCAATTTCCAATAATCCTCCTCACTGTCCACAGTACCACCTATTTTAATGCCATCCACAAACTTACTAATCATGCCTTGCACCTTCTCATCCAAATCATTGATACACATAACAAACAGCAGTGGGCCCAGCACTGATCCCTGAGACACACTAGTCACAGGCCCCCAGTACAACAAGCATCCTTCCAATATTACTCTCTGCTTCCTACCATCAAGCCAATTGTACATCCAATTTGCCAGCTGTCCCTGGATTCCATGCGATCTAACCTTCCAGTGCAGCCTACCATGTGGAACTTTATCAAAGGCCTTACTGAAATCCATATGGACTACATCCACTGCCCTGCCCTCCAGCCACCATATTGGTCACTTCAAAGAATTCTAACAAATTTGAGTCTTGATCTCCCATGCACAAAACCATGCTTACTCTTCCTAATCAAACCCTGTCTTTCAAATGCATGTATAACTTATCTCTCAGAATTTTCTCAAGTAACTCACCTACCAAAGGCTTACTGGTCTATAATACCCCGATTTCCACACACCAGGCCTTGTTAACACATAGTCTGCTATTACACACTATCACTAGCCACTAATAACTATTCATTCTCCCAGGCTGACCATTATCCACTCTTGTCTGTCCAACTGTTGTTCTCTCCCTCTGGGCTCTATCTCAACCCATTGTTCACTTCTTACACCCTCTCCTCCCTAAAAACCAACCTTTTACTAGCTATTATCAGTTCTGAGGAAGGAACATTAACTCTGATTTCTCTTCACAGATGCTGCCAGACCTGCTGAGCTTTTCCAGCAATTTCTGTTTTTGTTTCGGTTTCTCTCTTTCTGACTCACTGTCTTTCACTCACCAATCCCTCTAGACTCTGCCAAAAATTGTTTTTCTATATAGTTGTTAACTACTATCTGCTGAATATAGGGCAACTTCCTTTTATTGCATAAACATCGCACATGGTTTTGAGGAGTTACTATGCCATCATTTTAAGTGTAGCAAATAAATATACTGTACATATAATCATAGGAACTTGTTCCAATTCAGGAATCTATAGACTCTCAAAAACAGCAGCAATTCAATTGGCTTTTTGTGGAAAATAACTTAGGTTCTGGAAATATCTATTTTATAGCTAGTTTGAACAGGTTATACAAGTGCAGCTCACACTGTAGAGGAATAAAAAACAGCTGCAAAAATATCACAGTAGTGCTACACTTAGGAAAAAGTAATGAAAGAATAGCTGAACCATATGGATCCAATTCTCCCTCTGAGAAAGCTATTTTTTTCAAAATTTTAAACAACTTAAAAGAAACTATTGTTTAGGTTGAATGCATGCATTGCGAAATTAAAATTAAAAAAAATCAAAATCAAACCAAATTTTTTTGTTTTTGGCAAGTTGTCTACCAAGAAACGCTTTGTTCTGACATTATGCGGCAGTCAGTGCTACCTGCAAATTGCTTGCAGCAAGTTAAACATTTCTTTTGTATTTCATGAGAACTGAAAAGTTTTCAATATTATTTTTGTCTTCAGTTGTCAAGTAGCCAGTTTTGCCATTCTTCAAATATATTCAATCTGATCAGGACCCCCTTTTAAGAGTTCCCTACTTTTGAAAACTTTCTAACAGCAGTGTTGTAAGTTTAAGATTTTCATTTTAGCAATGAAAAAACAAAAAGACGAATAGATCCAATAACTTATTCTTAGCAGGCAGGTTCCTACATTAAATTACCACTAAATTTAAAACCAGATCACTGACATTACTGCAAATGTATTATTTCAAGTAGCAACACAAGCAAACTTTCTTTATTCATTTATAGGACTTGGGCTTTATTGGCAAGGTAAAGCCGCCATAGTCTCACCAGATCATGGGCTGCTCTCCCATTAGCGAGAGGAGCAACTGGTGGTGGTTTCAACTGGGGGTCACCATGGGTGAGGGGAGAGATTGAGAAGTTGGGACATACATGGTACCCTCTGCCAGTGCAGGAACCGAACCCACGCTATTAGACTCACCCTGCATCGCAAATTGGCTGCACAGCCAACTGAGCAAACCTACCTTCTATAGTGAGCATTAATTGTCTAGCCTTAATTGTACTCGAGATGATTACTAAGCCATTGCAGAAGTCACATATGGCGAGGTTTCCTTCCCTGAAGGATAATTGTGAATCTTTAAAATACTCCAATGCCTTCATGGTCACTACTGATATTGGCTCTTTATTTCACATTTATTTAATTGAATTTGAATCCCCCAAGTTGCCATGGTGGGATTTGAGTTCATGCTTCAGTCATACAGAGCATGGTGAGATGACATCTAGCGCACTGTATACAGTATCGGTCATCATACTTATGGAAAGATGTTAATGCATTGGAAGCAGTTCAGAGAAGATTTACTAGCCTAATACCTGAAACAAGTGGATTGCCTAATGACAAAAGGCTTGACAGGTTGGGCCTTTGGAGTTTAGAATCAAAGTGACTTAACTGAAACATTTAAGATCCTGAGGGGACTTGACTGAGTAGATGGTGCCTCTTTGTAAGAATCCAGAACTAAAGATCATAGTTTAAAAATAAGGAGGCACACAGAGATGAGGAAACATTTTTTCTCTCAAAGAGTTGAGAGTCTTTGACGTTCGTTTCCTGAAAATGCAGTGGTAGTCTTTAAATGTTTAAAAGGCAGAGGTGGATAGATTCTTGGTTATCAAGGGGTGAAAAATTATCAGGGCCATTGCACCAATGTAGAGCTGAGATTAAAATAAGATCGGCCATGATTGTATTGAATCACAGAACAGGCTCAATGGGCAGAGTGGTCTACTCTTCTGCCCTGTTCATATGTCCAGACAGGTCTCTGGATTACTGGTCCTGAAACGTAACCAATGTTACATATCCCTAGCAAATGTAATCAACTTGATGTTGGTCAGAAAATGAAATCATACCTCTTCACTCAACTACATCTGGCATTAATGTTAAAGTTCAAATAATGTTGATCACAGGAGTCTTACTTATTTGTTTTATGAAGGATGACGGGTTTTCAAGTTCTAAAAAAAATACAATTGCACAATCAAGGCTCGCTTTTGCGCAACTTTATCATTTTCACTCCTGAACTGTTCATGGGGCAAGATGAGCACACAAAAATTGAAATATCAATCCATAGTGCAGTTTTGAGATTGCCATCTTCTATTTTTGTAATAAATATTGGGACTACAATAGACTATTTCAGTTCTAGTATTCACTAAGTTCATCACTCAATATGTTGTGTCTTAGATATTCTTATGTCTAGAATTTGTGCTAGATCAAAATAAAGTTTCCATGTTTTGTCATTTAAAGAATATACATTATGTGAATTTTTAAAAATAAAATAGGATCAGAAGTTCTCTTTCTCATGTAACTCCCAATTTGTATTTCACAAGTTTCAAAATCACCATTTCTACAAACCTACCTGATAGTTTCTTTTTCATATTCAACAGACCTGCTGTTCCCTCTCATATTGCTTCGGACATTGTGCACTGTATATACAGACATGCTGGGGTGTTCAATAAGAAGATTTTCCATTGGACTGGTCTCCACCTGAACTGGGGCATGGCCACCTGCAGTGAAACAGGGGGGAGGGGTAATGAACCAGCTCTCCTCCAAAGTACAGGAGTCAAGCTGAAGAAAGCAAGGGTCACTGCAATTGCCGAGCAACTCAAGAGAAGAGGTTGAAGAGGAGAAAATAGCTGATTTTGGAGAGCCTTCTCTGTCTATGCCATCCAATTCTTCTCTAGACAATTCAGTGCAAGCATCTAACAAGCAGTCAAGGTGTGTTAGAATTAGGAGACAGGAAAAAAGAAGGGCATGCAAGTGGCAAAGCATTAAAGTTTAAAAAATGAAGCAGGTATCAGGGATAGGATGAGAAAAGGAAACACATTTATTAATTTTATTTTGTAAACAATCCTGCAGATTATACTCAATACATGTATTTTGTGTACAATACATTTATTTGTACACAAGTGTTCACAATAAAGAACAAAAAAATTACATTAAGTTATGCACCTACAGGATTTTCCAAACACTGAGTTGCGTCACTTTTAAAAACAAATATTATGAACATGAGCTAATGAATACATATCAACAATGCATGGTTTCAAAACACCATAATAAACATCTCCCTTCAACACATTTACAGCATTAAATCTATCCCTTCAACACAACTTCAAGGATGGAACACTTTATTCATTAAAATTAAACTTTTTATGCAGCATTAGTGTCTTTTACATAATAATAATTTACATTTATTACATAAATCGTATTAGCAATGACTTTTAAAATTGAGAAAGAGGAGTAGAAATTTATCAAATTTGATACTTCAAATTCCAAAATGTTATATAAGCCATGATACAATGAGACCACGAGAGAGTACAGTTCAGTACTAAAATTAATGATGGCCTAGATTTTGGGACTGCAATGACAGCAAAACTGTCAGTGTTTGTTATTATTACTTTGTGAGACCAACAGCAACTTGGGGTGACTACACATTTGCAGTTAAAATACAAAAATCTGGAAATCAATGCCAGTGAATCCCTCCTCCCTCACTTGGGTCCACTATTGAGCTAATTGTCTGACAGTTATCCATGAAAAATGACTGACAAGAGCATCCTTTTATTCTTTTCATTATTACCCTTGCTGCTAAAAGCTCTTGAAAATTGATGCACATTGTTGAAGGAGACGTAACTGGGTTTTTAAACAGAATACTAATCATGAAAGCAGACTTTTAAAATAATTATTATATTATTTCAGGTTCTACTTTAATCCCATTTGTATGTCTCAACCTTCACTTCACTTTCTGAAAAATTTTAAAAGGCAAATGATAAACATTGCTTGTTACTTCCTGTTTTGTTATCTGCATGAATTCTTCATTATCTTTGGTTGTTTAACCTGCTTGACACTATTTTCCAGCTACCTTCAGAATGAAATTAATGTCAGGAAATGTGTAATCCACACGATAGAGATTGCTCGCTCTTTGTGGCAAGAAACAATTTCACTGCAGACTGAAGGCTTCAAGCTCAGTTTCTCATTTCTGTTGTTAGATTATCTTAATTGGTAGTTAAGTAGAAATGCTACATTGGACCTCAGTATCTCTAGACTACAGCGCACGATCCTGATTATCATCCAACACCTACCGCTGGAAAATATGTGTAATATTGGAAAAGGATCAGTCCTGGCAACATATATTTAATAGTACGCCTGGAAATAAATTCTTGGTTTTCTTTCACAAGTGGTGCAATCTAGTTGTATGAATTTTTCTTTTAAAACACTTGGTTGCTTTAATTGCATACATACTGTTTTAATATCTGCTGTTCTCCAAAATTATTGTTATGCAGTACAAATTAGATCCAAGATATATAAATGAGGGCCGTAAATTCAACTGCACTGTAAGATACAGCTGGATACAACTGTAGCACACAGTCAGGATCTCAAATCTGCAAGTCAGTAGCTACTTGATGAAAAATACCTTGGGGAAAATGTTGTTTTGGAAATGTGCAGAACACGTAGCATTTAAAAATAAAAGCTGCAGAAATTCCACTGTGAATGAGTTTTAAAACTTTAAAAAATCTGGTTGCTACATTCTCAACTCTACATTGCTATTTCAGTTTGCTTTATGCGAAAAGATTCCACCTTCTAAAAAAAAAATTTCATTAAAGTTACTGCATAGAGACTGAGAATTTACTTCTCATACTCTTATCGTAAGATACAAAACTGTTTTGTTTTTACAGAAGTGCCTCTCCCAACAGAACTGTACAGTAGTCCATAGAGATCTCAAGACGACATTTAACCCATTAGCCTGTTTCACCTTTCCACCAGATTGTACCTGATCTGTACCTCAACTGCATTTACCTGCCTTCATTCCATATTTCTTGACATTCTTGATTACAGCTTTGAACATTCAAGTTGACTCAGCATTCAGGTGGAATTCCTGACTTGTACCACCCTTTGTATGGAAAAGGTGCTTCCTGATTTCATTCTTAACTGGCCTAACTCCAATTTTAAAATAATGCCTTTTTGCTCTGGATCCCTTAAGCAGAGGGAATAGTTTCAATTTATCTACTTCAAGGCCCAAATTTTGTAAAAACAAAAAAAAATAGAAGCTCAAAAGATGATGTAATGCTTCAATCTGTGCTCTAACCTAAACAAACATCCCAGCTCTGTAGATGTAAACAATGCAGAGAAAAACAGAAAAACAGCATTTGATTTTGGAGGTGGCATCACATTGAAAGAAATGCATTAAATTATCCAACATGAGTGACAAAGTCTAGAAGTGTTCTTGATTAATAAGAGATCTATGCTATGGTCTATTTCTAGAATAGCCAATTAAAGTTGTTGAAACAAGAATGAAAGAAATCAAGGCAATTCCATAATAAGATTTATGGAAAGAAATATCAATATTCCTACATAGCTCAAGATATTGAATGTTTCTCTTTAAATTCGATCATGGCAAGTGGATGTCACTGTCTGGGCCAGCAGGAGTGACTTTTGAGGGCCATTTCAAGGGCAGTTAAAGTCAACCACATTGCTGTGGTTTGGAGTCCCATAAAGGCCAATTCAGGATGGCAGGTTTCCTTCGCTGAATGACATTAGTGAATCTGATAGGGATTTACAATCGACAATGGTTACATATTTGATGATGCACATTTTTTAGATTTTAAGTTTTTACTGAATTCAGATTTCACCTTTGGCCGCGGTGGGATACTATCCCAGATCCCCAGAACATTAGGCTGCAAGTCTGGTTTACTAACCTAGTCACATTAACACTGCACAACTGTCTCCCTCTAAAATCCCTAACTGAAGCAATTTAGTCAGAAGCAAGGAAAACTTGACGTTTCAGGCCTAAACCCTTCATCAGAAATGGGGGAGGGGAAGAGGGTTCTGAAATAAATAGGGAGAGAGGGGG
>JAHRHZ010000075.1:1888340-1964133 GCA_024137785.1 Ginglymostoma cirratum | reverse complement strand
ATGCTTGTTATCTCGGATTCTCCAGCATCTGCAGTACCTTTTATCTCTTAGAAGCGATTTGACTAGAGCTTTTGCTGTATGCTGTCTCTTACGAGATGTCACATTGCCCTGCTTAAACAACAAGTATAACCTTGTTTGTTAGCATTCCAATTCATTCAGGAAAAGTCCTGAAATCCATTGAATGCTATGCTGGTGGTGCCCTCAACACACTGGTAGAGGCCGTAGAAAGATACCCAACATGCATCGCAGTGAAAACACGACTGTGGGTTCGACTCTGGTAATTTTTAAAAATTCATTTCTGAGACACTGCTCACTGGGTCAGCATTTATTTCCCATCCCTAGTTGTCCTTGAGCGGTCCTCTTGAGCCACTGAAGTCCACCTGCTGTGGGTTGACCCACAATGCCATTTGGGAGGGAATTCCAAGATTTTGACCCAGCAACAGTGAAGGAACAGCGATATATTTCCTAGTCAGGATGGAGAGTGGTTTGGAGGGCAACTTGGAGGTGGTGGTGTTCTGATATATCTGCTGCCCTTGTCCTTCTAGATGGAAGTGGTCTTGGGGTTGGAAGGTGCTGTGTGAGGATCTTTGGTGAATTTCTGCAGTGCATCTTGTAGATAGTACACACTACTGCTACTGAGCAGTGGTGAAGGGTGTGGATGTAGTGCCAATCAAACGGGCTGCTTTGTCCTGGATGGTGTCAAGATTCTTGAGGGATGTTTGATTTGTGCTCATCCAGGCACATGGGGAGTATTCCATCACACTCCTGGCTTGTGCCTTGTAGATGGTAGACAGGCTTTAGGGAATCAGGAGGTGAGTTACTCACTGCAGTATTCCTAGCTTCTGGCCTGCACTTGTCGTCACTGTGTTTATGTGGTGAGTCCAGTTGAGCTTCTGGTCAATGATAGCCCCCAAAGATGTTGATAGTGGGGGATTCAGTGATGGTAACACTGTTGAATGCCAAGGGGTGGTGGTTAGATTGTCTCTTATTTGTGATGGTCATAGCCTGGCATTTGTGTGGCGCAAATGTTATTTACCACTTGTCAGCCCAAGCCTGGATATTGTCCAAATTTTGTTGCACATGAACATGGACTGCTTCAGTATCTGAGGAGTCGCGAATGGTGCTGAACATTGCGCAATCATTGGCGATTGCCCCCACTTCTGACCTTCTGATGGAGGGAAGGTCATTGATGAAGTTGCTGAAGATGGTTGGGCCTAGGACACTACCCTGAGGGTCTCCTGCAGAGATGCACTGGAGCTGAGATCCACGGCCATTTTCCTATGCATCAGGTATGAATTCAACCACTGGAGAGTTTGCCCCCGATACCCATTGATTCCAGTCTTGCTAGGGCTCCTTGATGCCACACTTGTTCAAATGCAGCCTTAACACCAAGGGCTTTCACTCTCACCTCACATCTGAAATTCAGCTCTTTTATCCATGTTTGAACCAAGGCTGTAATGAGGTCAGGAGCTGAGCGGCCCTGGCAGAACCCAAACTGGGCATCACTGAGCAGGTGCTGTTTGATAATGCTGTTGATGATACCCTCCATCACTTTACTGATGATTGAGAGGAGACTGATGGGGCAGTAATTGGCCGGGTTGGACTTGTCCTGTTTTTTTTTTTTATGTACAGGATATACATGGGCAATTTTCAACATTGCCCGGTAGATGCCAGTGTTGTAACCGTACTGGAACAGCTTGGCTGGGGGTGGGGGGGGGCAGCAAGTTCCGGAGCACAAGTCTTCAGTACTATTGCCAGAATGTTGTCAGGGCCCATAGCCTTTGTGGTATCGGTGTCTCCAACTATTTCTTAATATCACATGGAGTGAATCGAATTGGCTGAAGACTGTATGCTGGGGGCTATTGAATGAAGTCGAGATGGATCATCCACTTGGAACTTCTGGCTTAAGATTGCTGTGAAAGCTTCAGCCTTATATTTTGCACTGAGATGCTGGGCTCTTCCATCACTAAGGATGGGGATATTTGTGGAACCTCCTCCTCCTCCAGTGAGTTGTTTAATTGTCCACCTCAATTCACAACTGGATGTGGCAGGACAACAGAGCTTAGATCTGATCTGTTGGTTGTGGGATCACTTAGCTCTGTCTATCACTTGCTGCTTATGCTGTTTGGCGAATAAGTAGTCTTGTTTGGAGGCTTCACCAGGTTGACACCCCATCCCCAGGTATGCCTGGTGCTACTCCTGGCATGCCCTCCTGCACTCTCCATTGTACCAAGGTTGATCACCCAGCTTGTAGTAATGGTTGAATGGGGGATATGCTGGGCCATGAGGTTACAGATTGTGCTAGAGTATAATTCTGTTGTTGATGCCCAGTGCCTCATGGATACCCAGTCTTTAGTTGCTGGATCTGTGCGAAGTCTGCCCCATTTAGCACAGTGATGGTGCCATATAACACAATGGAGGTTATTCTCATTGTGAAGGTGGGACTTCGTCTCCAACAGGACTGTGCGATGGTCACTCTTACCGATTCTGTCATGGACAGATGCAACTGCAGTTGGCAGATTGGTAAGGATGAGGTCAAGTATATTTTTCTCTCTAGTTGATTCCCTTACCAGCTGCTGCAGACCCAGTCTAGCGGCTATGTCCTTTAGGAGCCGACCAGCCTGAATCTGTAGTACTGCTGCTGAGCCACTCTTGGTGGTGGACATTGAAATTGCCATCCTCAGTGCTTCCTTCCTCTAAGTGTTGTTCAAGGTGGAAGAGTAATGATTCATCAGCTGAGGGAGGACAGTACGTGGTGATCAGCATGTTTAACCTGAAGCCATGAGACGGCATGGGGTCAGGAGTCAATGCTAAGAACTCTCAGGGCAACTCCCTCCCAGCTATATACTCCTATGCTGCCACCTCTGCTGGGTCTGTCCTGCTGATGGGACAGGACATATCCAGGAATGGTGATGGTGGTGTCTGGGATATTGTCTCTGAGGTAGGATTCTGTGAGTACGACTATGTCAGGCTATTGCTTAACTAGTCTGTGAGACAGCTATATCATATGTGGAAATCAACACATGATAGGTGTTGAAATTCTCTACATGCCTCCCATCTGACAGGACTACCCGCACCCCCCACCTCTCCACCCCACCCCCATAATCAAAGCATTTAAAAAGACAATTTTTAGGGGGTTGCAGGAAGGAAAGAGTTGGACCTATTTACACCTATCTGGAAAAATTTGGATGCGTCCTCTCACTAAGCCTATCAGCCTCCAGTTTTGCAATGAATTCTAAACAAAACGAGGAAGTGAAAGCTTGCAGTGTGGTGAGACTCCCCCTGCCTCTGTAAACTGATTATACTTTCCCCTTGCAAGCCAATGAAAAAGGCTCTCCCATCACAAGACAGATCGAAAGGTATCGGAAATGAAATAAACTTGTGCAGTTGGCTTCCTGTTGTTTTCTTAAAATGGGTTCTGCTTGTCTCCTGCCAAATTTATGGGCAGAGCCTGGCTGACCATCTACAGATTCTCAAGACTAGAATACCATTTCAATAGAAGCAATAAAATGTCTCTTTCTAAGCTGCCAAGTTCCAATTGTAAACAAGTAAACACAAAAAATACAAACAATCCTTAAAATATTTAACATAACGGAAAACTCATTGGAATACACTTCCTATTTACTGGAAATTAAGTTATAAATCTTCAACAGGTATTGGTAGAGCGATATGAAAGGCAACAGCGTTGAGAGATCATTTGATTGACATAACTGTAGTCATATAATCTACTTGTTTTGAGGCACTTCAAGAGATTTTATTTCTTATTTCAAGTTTTATTCAATAGTCTCACTTGTAGTATTTGTTGTGACTCTAAGTCAATTTTACACTGTCTTTAGAAACTTGGGACTTGTACCTGGGGAACTGTATCCTAATACAAGAACTCTAGTACCTTGGCCATGTAGCTAATGCAGTATAGGACTGACCACTACGGCTGAGCCTGACCTTGACATTGCTTTTTGTCCTTTTTTTTAAAACTTCTAACAGGGATTACAGAAGATTTCTTCCCAGTCCAGAGAAAACAGTTAGGCATTACTTGCTTAAGGATAGTTAACTCCGCACAGGTTGGCAATCAATCAATCAAATTATGTAATTCATGATGGTACATGCTACCATTGTGGCATTTAGAGCAATTGAAAATTTAAATATCAATTTGTGGACAAAAAAATCCTGGTTGTACAAAAGATGGCTTTAATGTGATTAAACTCTCAAAACTGGCATGAAAATGGAGGTTCAAACATCTCCAAAAATGTCAGTCATTGTATGATGATTCATAATAAAAATGTAATCCTATCTATATCAGTTATAGTGCCTTATTGAATACAAAGTAATCAGGCTAATACTGAAGCAATAAATATAAAATTTATTATTTATCATATAATTCACATTAATTTGTGTTCTGTATCTAATTTACTCACCTATATAATTGACCAGAATCCATTCGTCATCCTCCTTCTCACAAAGCTCAGGTTCCTGGCTGTCATTTTCAGCATGGTCAATCATTCCAAAGAGCATACTAGAGAAACGTTGGTACATAGCTTGGTCAAGTCAGTTACTTCTTTTGTTGTACAGTGGTGATTGACTGAATGGAGCAACTAATCGCTTTAGTGGTGCAAGGAAGTCAGTGAGTGCTCAAAATGCACAGAATTCCAAAATTCTATACAGTGAAGAAATACAAGTTTTCATTTATCTGTGTAGAAGAAAGATTGAAAGGTATCAATAAAGGGAAGTTAAATAGGATGGGATAAAAGAAATATACAATAATATTCCATAATCTGAGAAACCGCTAAATTAAATACACCTCAAAGCAACAACTTTAATCTTAGAAATCACAAAAATTCAGCTTAAACCTGTGAAATTCCTCAATGCAAATCATTCTTCATTTCTTTCCAAGAGTATCCCAAATGAATATGCCACAGAATTCAGGTTGTATCCCCCATCTAGGTGAAGTTACGTTTTGCAAATACAATACTGTTACTGCAACTGAACCCAGTATCTCCCTCAGTTAGGAGGCGGCATAGGAACTAGCCGACCAATTTCAATATGAAAACCAAAAGAATTGTGGATGCTGTAAATCAGGAACAAAAACAAAGTTGCTGGAAAAGCTGAGGAAGGAAGGGTCACCGGACCTGAAACGTTAACTCTGTTTTCTCCTCCACAGATGCTGCTAGACCTGCTGAGCTTTTCCAGCAACTTTAAAATTCATTGCAAAAACAAACATTCTCATTGAAAACCAGTGACCCCTACTGGAAAAATGTACAAATGGCTTTTATCAGGTGAGAACAGGACTCAGCACATCTGCGGCGACGTCATGCTCAAACCAATCGATTCTCACTGCCCAAGTTCACAGCAGTCAGTTAAGGTATCACAATATGACCAATACCCATAAACTCTACTCCAAGATGAGGGTGCATTTTCAGGAATGCAAAAAAGGGGAGAAAAAAAAAATCACTGGACAAAGTTTTTTTTTGTTCAGAGCAATACAACATTCACTCAGAAATAGTAGGTACTGCCCATGCTGGAGTCTGAGATAACAAGGTGTGGAGCTGGGTGAACACAGCAGGCCAGGCCCATCAGAGGAGGAGGAAAGCTGATGTTTCAGGTCTGGACCCTTCTTCAGAAATGGGGGAGGGGAGGGGGGTCTCTGAAATAAAGAGGGAGGATGAGAAGGTGATGATGGAAGGTGGATAGAGGAGCAGATGTGTGGAGAGAAGACGGACAGGTCAAGGAGGCGAGGATGGAGCCAGTGAAGGGGAGTGTACATAGGGAGTTGGGATGGGGGTTGGTCAGTGAGGAGGGAGGGGTGGGTAGGTGGGAGGGAAGACTGACAGGTCAAGGAAGTGGGGATGAGGCTAGTAGGTGGGAAGTGGAGGTGGAGGTTGGTCAGTGAGGTGGGAGGAGCGGATAGGTGGGAGAAAAGATGGACAGGTCAAGGAGGCAGGCACGAGTTGGGCTGGTTTTGGGATGCGGTCGGGGAAGGGGAGATTTTGAAGCTTGTGAAGTCCTCATTGAGATCTTTGGGCTGCAGGGTTCCCAAGCAAAATATGAGGTGCTGTTCGGGAAAACCAAGTGGAGGCCTGGAGACTGCTTTGTGGAACACCTAGGCTCGGTTCGTGACAAACGACTGCACCTCCTAGTCGCAAACCACTTCAACTCCCCCTCCCACTCTTTGGACGACATGTTCATCCTGGGCCTCCTCCAGTGCCACAACGATGCCACCCGAAGGCTGGAGGAACAACACCTCATATTTCGCTTGAGAACCCTGCAGCCCAATGGTCTCAATGTGGACTTCACAAGCTTCAAAATCTCCCCACCCCCGACCTCAACCCAAGACCAGCCCAGCTTGTTCCCACCTCCTTGACTTGTCCGTCTTTTCTCCTGCCTATCCGCTCCTCCCACCTCACTGACCATCGCTCCGCCCCCACTTCCTACCTACTAGCCTCATCCCCGCCTCCTTGACCTTTCAGTCTTCCCTCCCACTTGGCCAACTCACTACCTACACTCACCTTTACTGGCTCCATCCCCGCCTCCTTGACCTGTCCGTCTTCTCTCCACCCATCTGCTCCTCTATCCACCTTCCATCATCATCTCCCCTCTCTCTGTGTGTTTCAGAGTCCCCTTCCCCTCCCCCATTTCGGAAGAAGGGTCCAGACCCGAAACATCAGCTTTCCTGCTCCTCTGATGCTGCCTGGCCTGTTCATCCACACCTTGTTACAATATTCACTCAACAACATTTGGGGAGTGGAGACTATTTATGACCTAACTTTCTCTCAAGGTTTGGCGAATGAGGTGGAATTCTATCACTGTACAGGATTTATAACTGTTGAAAGTATAAGCTTCCCATTCTGATAACTGGTGTTTGATCGAGACCACAAGATGCACTGAGGATTATGCTAATTGGAAAATATCCAGAATTGTAGTCTGTTTTAGATATAAAACAATTTTCTTTTGGTTGTGACGGATAACTATGCAATGTTGTACTGCTGTAACATTTGAAAAGAACTGGCAATCACTCACAACTGATTAGAGGACTGAATAAGATAAAAATACACAAAACAATAAGAATGGCAAGGACGTGGCACAAAATTCTTGTAAAAACAGGGATGGATTTTCTGAAAATCTCAGGAGCAGGAAATGTGGCATGCAGGGTGACTGAGTCAGGCAGGAAGGGAAATTTTGATTCCCTGACGACCAAAGCCAACCCCCTGGGCTGGAATCAGACAAGCCCCTTACCTGGCTGTGGTGGCTCACTCTGACTGACCCCAGTTCCACTTGAGCCCACCAAGGACGTGTTCCTTTCAACTTATCACATGCAGTGTGTTTGCTGTGAAAGCTGCGGGCATGTGGTGCAGGTGCAATATTGATGTGGTAAGGAGACATTCAGCCACATGTTCTCCTCCTTGACTGTTCAGTGCTCCGAGCCGCTTGCCTCTCTCTGCAATAAATGCACTGCAAGCCACTGTGCAGAATGGGTGGGTGCTAAGAAAACAAGCTAAGAACTAAAAGATACATCCTGTGTCAATGCAAGAGGTGTCTGTGTGCCTGCGCATGCAAAGTGTCCTTGAAGAAGCATGCAAGACATAGCTGCCCCCAAGCTCCAAACTGAAGTCACGTATTAAGTAGACTGAAAGCAGCCCTGATGCGGTGAAGCTGATTGTTTAGTGATCTCCACCGGTGGTGGATGAAGAATGGAAGAGGACAGTGTCTATGGACCATGCAGGGACAGGGTTGAAATGAGGACTGGATAAACAAGTGGTGACCTGCTGCCACTGGATGGCCATTGACTTTAATGTCAGAATTTGGTGTTGTCTACTTTTTAGGAAAGGCAAGTAGAATATAGAACTGCATTGAAATGAGAGGAGTTTAGCTAATAACGACAGGCAAATGCATGGAAATAAGATGGCCATTGCTCATTAGCAAGACACTGAACTCCCATTTAAGCCCCAAGGGAACATTGGAAGTCTTCTTCCACAATGTTGAGAATCTCACTGTTCTATTTGTGTTATATTTTCCAAATATCTTGTCTTTGCTTATGCCAATCATGGCTGCGGAAAATTCCACCCATTTTTTCTTCCACATTAGGAGGAAACACCCCCAAATTTCCTTTGACCAATATGTGCTAAGCAAGACGCATGCCAGTCCATTTAGCTTGTCAGAAACAGCACGCCACTGGCAAAATTCCAGCCAACATGACTGAATCAGGCTAAATGTCAACTTGTTCATCATAAAGGAACTCAAATTAAAGCCAGGAAAATGATCAGAATTGATACAAACCATGACGAGGAACACTGATGGTAAATAGCAAGGACTAACTTAATAGCAATATTACAAAACTTGAAAGAAAGTTCAAAAGGGCCTGTTTGCTACAATTAGAGGCCTTGTAGTCAGGCTCACTTTCTAGAACAGTCAGCTCAAAACTTTCTTGTATAAAACACTAAAATGTTGGCTGCTGGGATGTAGCAGCAACACCTCAAAAACTGTGCAATTAATTTAAAGATGCTCGTTTGCTCAAACATGAATAGAAAATAATACAACCAAATTACTTTTCACCTCTCGCCGTACAAACATTAAGGCATTTTACAGGCTATTTTGGTCATCATCACTTTCCAGCAGAATGATGGCAAAAAGAAGTGGTTTCCAGTTGAAAGGATAGGCTAAGAACAACCCCTACCAAAACTCATTGAATACAGAAGAAAGTACAAGAATGATAAAGTCTTGTGGATATGACAATGGCTAAAATGAAGGAATTTGAAAACATTTCTTTTAAAAATGTATGTGTCCATGTTAAATTGATTTTTTGCAATATCCATCAGGACGAAGAAATCAAAATTTTCATAACAACCCTCAAGTGAGAAACAATATTTTGATTTTTATCTCGCATGGAAAAAGATTTCAAAAGGTGGTGCCAAAAAAAAAGGATGAACTGGGTCAACAGGAAAGGCTAGACCAATCTTTGGGACCTGTCTTTAATCTCTAAACGCTTTTCAGAAATGCATGCTTCCAATGTTCAAACAAAAGGAAAAATTTGAGACAAAAACAGAAGTTGCTGGAAAAGCTCAGCAGATCTGGCAGCATCTGTGAAGTAAAATCAGAGTTAACATTTTGCCTCCAATGACCCTTCCCCAGAAGTCAACTCAGAAATTTGAGAGATAGTAGGAACTGCAGATGCTGGAGAATCTGAGATAACAAGGTGTAGAGCTGGATGAACACAGCAGGCCAAGCAGCATCATAGGAGCAGGAAAACTGATGTTTCGGGCCCAGACCCTTCTTCAGAAATGGGGGAGGGGAAGAGGGTTCTGAAATAGGGGGAGGCGGCTAGAAGATGGATAGAGGAGAAGATAGGTGGGGGTGGAGACAGACAGGTCAAAGAGGCGTGGATGGAGCCAGTAAAGGTGAGTGTAGGTGGGGAGGTAGGGAGGGAATAGGTCAGTCCAGGGAGGACGGACAGGTCAAGGGGGAGGATGAGGCTAGTACGTAGGAGATGGGGTTGGGGCTTGAGGTGGGAGGAGGAGATAGGTGGGAGGAAGGACAGGTTAGGTAGGCGGGGACAAGCTGGGCTGGGTTTTGGGATGCAGTAGAGGGAGGGGAGATTTTGAAGTTTGTGAAGTTCACCTTGATACCATTGGGCTGCAGGGTTCCCAAGCAAAATATGAGGTGCTGTTACTGCAACCATCGGGTGGCATTGTTGTGGCACTGCAGGAGGCCCAGGACGGACATCCCAAGGTTGCAGCAACACCACCTCATATTCTGCTTGGGAACCCTGCAGACCAA
Organism: Ginglymostoma cirratum; assembly: GCA_024137785.1. NCBI lineage: Eukaryota > Metazoa > Chordata > Chondrichthyes > Orectolobiformes > Ginglymostomatidae > Ginglymostoma > Ginglymostoma cirratum. Next base: position 1,954,365 of record JAHRHZ010000075.1, on the reverse strand, counting down.
TGGTCTCAATGTGGACTTCACAAGCTTCAAAATCTCCCCTCCCCCTATTGCGTCCCAAAACCCAGCCCAGCTTGTCCCTGCCTCCCTAACCTGTCCTTCCTCCCACCTATCCCCTCCTCCCACCTCAAGCCCCAACCCCATCTCCTACGTACTAGCCTCATCCTCCCCCTTGACCTGTCCGTCCTCCCTGGACTGACCTATTCCCTCCCTACCTCCCCACCTACACTCACCTTTACTGGCTCCATCCATGCCTCTTTGACCTGTCTGTCTCCTCCCCACCTATCTTCTCCTCCATCCATCTTCTATCCACCTCCCCCTATTTCAGAACCCCCTTCCCCTCCCCCATTTCTGAAGAAGGGTCTGGGCCCGAAACGTCAGTTTTCCTGCTCCTCTGATGCTGCTTGGCCTGCTGTGTTCAGCCAGCTTTACACCGTGTTATCTCAGAAATTTGAGACTTTAGGTTTGGAGGTTTTTGTCTATTTGGACTGGTGGACTCCATAATACAGTTTGTGGAGCTGAAAATGAATTGTTCCTGCCACAATTACGCTAATAGCCATCCATTTAGAAAAACGTAACATGATCAAGCATAGTCAGCACTGTTTCATGCCTGAAATTTATTAGAATTCTTTGAGGAAGTAACAAGCAGAATAGATGGAAGGGAAGCAGCGGGTGTAATATAGTTGGATTTTCAGAAGGTATTTGATAAGGTACCACATTAGGCTACTTAATAAGAGCCCATGGTTTTGGAGGTAATACATTAGTGTGGATAGAGGATTGGTTGACTAATAGAAGACAGCGAGATGGGAGAAGGGGGGCATTTTCAGAATGGCAACCAGCAACTAGTGGATTGCTACAGCCATCAGTGCCAGAGCCACAATTTGTTACAATATATGTTTATGACTTGGATGCAGAAAGTTAATGTATTATAACAAAGTCTGATATTGGCACTAAAATAGTTGGTTGGGCAAGTGGTGAAGATGACAGAGTCAGAAGGATTATAGACAGATTCAGCAATTTGGCAAAAGCCTGGCAGATGGAATAACATATGGGGAAATGTGAGGTTATGCACTTTGGTAGGAAGAACAGAGGAGCTGAATATTATTTGCATGGAGAAAGAATACAGAAAGCTACAGCAAACAGGGATTTGGGAATCCTCATGCATGAATTACAAAAGCTAGCATGTAGGTTCAGTGGGTAATAGAGATGGAAAATGGAATGTTGGCCTTTACTTCAAAGGAAATGGAATTCAAAAATATACAGACTTTATTAAAAACTGTACATGGCACTAGTCAGTCCACAGCTGGAATACTGTGAATAGTTTTGGGCCCCTAATCTACTGAAAGTTACACCGGCATTGGAGGCAGTCCAGAGAAGGTACACTATGCTGAACTTGAGAATGGGGGGACTGTCTTATGAGGAAAGCTCGAGTAGGTTGGGCCTGTACTCATCACAGCTTAGAAGAATGAGGCGATATTATTGAAACATACAAGGGTCTTTGGGGACTTGACAAGGTAGATGCACAAAGGTTGTTTCCCCTTGTGAGAGAGTCTAAGGCCAGAGAGCATATATCTACAAATAAAGGGAGGAGGAATTTCTTCTGTCAGACGGCAGTGAATCTACTGAATTCTTTATCACAGAGGGGTGTCCTGTACATGGACTGAAGCTGTTCAAGAAGGCAGCTCATCACTATCTGCTCAAAGCCATCTAGGGAATGGGCAATAAACGCTGGCCAGTAGGAACACCCACATCCCACAAGTTAATCAAAAACAAATACCTTCCTCTAAGTGAAAGATGATTAAGAATGAAGTTCTGGTTAAAGTGCTAGAAGGGAAAACGTCTGAACTCATGTGTATTGGATTTTGTAGGTTCAGTCAAGCTATAACGGACGGAATAGGTTTGCTTATCTAGTGGTCTTGCAGACAGTATTACCATTCCATTTGATAAAACAGTTTAATAATTTATACAAGGGACACTACCTAAACTATGGAACGTATGTAGTTTCTAAATGCTCATGATTAATTTTTTTCAGATTATATTGATAATCTGTGATCAGTAAAATCATAGGAACTTAGTAATTTTAATAATCAAAACTGGGGGAAAAAAGCCAGCTGTCCAGAGGATTACTGGCATTAAGTCAATAGTGGGTCCAGCTGATGATACAAACTTTTCATGCACGCAAATCAAAACGCATGGCCGGATGGTTGAGCTAAGTAAACCCACTGTCAGCCACCCAGCAGCATCTGAGTAACGAACCACATCTAAAAGATACCCGAGTAGCACGTTGGCCTGAGGATGGAAGCAGCCCCAGGGTTGCCATGGCACCGGCTGGCTACAATTCAAAATCCCCGGAATCGAACGCCAGATCCTATTGTGACATCACGGAGCTCTACCGAATCAGGGGAAGATGGAACTTGAGCAGGTACCGCCTGGATTCAGAATCCCTTCGATCAGGTCAGGTCCCCTCCACCAGAAGCATCCACACCAGGAAGCTTCTGGTGTGTTGCAATATAAATTAATCACTACGATGTGGGCTAACAAATTTATTGCATTAATGGTCCAATTCTTTGTTCGTCGAAAACAGTTTCATTCCAGCACCACGAAGTCACATTCTACCATAAATAATCCAGATAAGTGATTCCAATTTATTTCGATAACAGGTTGATGTGAAACGGAATATATTGAAACTGAATTATTGATGTCGACAACACATAAAATTGCTATCCAGAAACCACAACATTGATTAACCGTTCATTAAACATTCCATGCAGGAAGATAAACATCCGCAGAGGCTCTTAAGAGCCACAGCAGCACAACAACAAAATGTCTCTAACCTCAGCTTCTCGAAAAACCGCACAGCCCAGTTAAAGACTGTTTAGTTACGCCTTAAAAAGCTAACGTAAGCGATTTAAAGAGCCCAGCTGGATGCCTGGCTGTAAGAAAAGATCGCGTAAACCGACACCCGAGCTACTGAAGATCGCAAACAAAAGGGTTCGGTGGTTGGGTTTTAAAATATCAACGTTGTCAGATTAACGCGACGCGACACTTCAACACCAAAGAAAATACAAACGAGCTAAACAAAGTACACTTTATCCGATTACACCCGTTCCTGTTGCTCGCTTGAGGTTCCCTTGGCTTTGTCCTTTTCTCGGCTAAGGCAAGAGAATCGAGTCGACAAGGAAAGAAAAACGCATACGAGCGCAAAGAAAGTTCATGCCACTTGCCTGACTTTTAGATATTGCACTGTCTTCTTCTCCTCTTCCTCCTCTTTTACATGTAAACAATACTTTCGGCTCGGTTTCTTTTCTTTTTAGAAGAATTGCATGTGAGGTAGAAAACAAAAGAGAGAGGATGAAACGAGGGTTGGAGCAAATCTGTCTTTTTGTTGTTTGTGTTTTGAGTATCTCCGGGTGAATGTCCTGTTTGCTGCCCTCAGTTCTCACCTCCCTGGATTGTTATTGTTGTGGAACTCCCAACAGCTGATCGCTGCCGTGCGTCATAATACTTCTCCCCGCCCCCCCCGGCCATCTTCACTCCAATCACAAGAGCGCTCCAATCTGGGGACGTTCTATCACTAACGCACGTGATCTGGTGCGGGAGCCTGGAGGATGTCGAGCGAGTTCTAGCGGCTGGCTAAGTGCACAGCAAGCAAACCTGCTTAGCAGGTTAATAACCTCGAATGGGAAGTTCGTATGCTCATCAATTTCAAATGATTTGCATTGTCGACTTGCACTTAGCAAAGTAATAAGCATAAACACCCCGACAAAGCTCTGTTGTATTGTTAAGGACCACTGCTTACATTTTATTTAAATATTATTTGCATTCCGCGACAGATCACTAAAGGAAGTCTCATATCAAGCAACAAAGAAAACGTAAATTATATTTTCGACTTTAAATTTGTTTTCTACATTAATTTTTATTAATGAATATTAATTAAATTAAAATATGTTGAGGCGTCCGACTTTATCCCCATCGTTCTTTCGATTCGCCTGCTTTAGAAGTGAAGGCAATATTTAGTACACGACATCCGGAACCTTACCTGGCATCGTGCCATAATAATTATTTTCATTGTAGGGTGTAATAGAACACTTTTTTTGTCCTTTTGCCTTCATCAGAGAGAATCGAAATAATAAAAAAGATTGCCTCTTGTTGAGTTTAACGAAACTGCAACAATCTGCATGCATGTTCTGAAAATAATCAATTACAACGTACACAACAATAAGATTCGAATCATTTCATTTTTAAAAAAAATGCAGCGTTGAAATAGGTCATCCGCTCTTCGTATTGATGTACTCTTTTCAGATCCTCCTTCCCATCTGTCTCACCTTAGCCTTTCAACAAATCTCTTTGTTTTTATTCTTGTGAACTGATCTCGATTCCTTTTGAAAGTATATGATTTGTAACAAGGACTTGACGTGGTATTGGGATCCAAATCCTGACTACTCGCCTGAGTAATCTATTATCTTAAATTTTCAATTGGATGTATTAGTCATTAGTTTGTATTTACGACACTTTATTCTTGTACTTATGGAAAGGTAATGGTCTAATGATATTGTCACTCGACTATTAATTTAGAAACTTGGCTAGTGTTATGGGGTGCAAGAATTTGAATTCATCAAAGCATTTTGAATTAGGGGTAAAAAAAAACCATTGTCACTTGTCATTAAAAATCCGTCTGATTCACTAATATCCTTTAAGGAAGGAAGTCTGTCTTCATTGCCTGGGTCTGGCCTAAATGTGATTTCAGACACACAGCAATGTGGTTGTCTCTGAACCCCCACTCTGGGTAATTAAGGATGGGCAATAAATACTGGCCAAGCCAGAGAAGCCCATTAAAAAAGAAGTATTGATAAAAGTTCATCATGACTTAGGTTCCCCCTTGAAGGTGTGTTCTGTTTTAGGTCTTAGATTAAGATCTATTACTTGTTCCATGATCTCACCCTGGTTTTGAAGTTCTGTGTTCTTTCTCCTTGTCCCTTTGCTTTACCTTCTGGTTTCCGTTTTCCTTCTGTGGTTTACTTTCAGTGCTCACCTTTGCTTTTTGATGAGAAAATGTTGATCCTGCTCTCTTTGGAACAACCGCTCAAAAGGAAAATGAATATATAACCTAAAATCGCATGTTCAACCAATGATAGAGAATTCTAAAGAGTCATAATTTTTTTTCTCTAAAATAGAATTGTGAAACAGAAATCCTGCAATAGTATTTGATACAAACTTCAAACTAATATATGCAATCTAGGGGTAAAATACATTGCTGCAATTAAAAAAAAATCTTTAAAAAAATATAAAATAATAACAATGACCATATCAATGCATTGTTCCGAGAAACAACTTGAAGCTCATCAGGTATATAATACATTCCTTGGGCTGACCTTTACCAGAAATCAGCAAGTTTCTTGGAGGGATTCTCTCTGCGAGGCCTTGTGGCTTTTCTCATGTTATCTTTTCAAACTTGCCTCATTACCTATGTGCCTCACTCCTATGGCACCCAATTTGAGGTATTCTCCCACAGTCTGGACTGCCAGGACTTCCTGGGCTTCCTGGGGCTGGAGTCATATTTAAAACGCATTTGTGTGTGGGTTCAAGCACTGGTAGCCTGCAGCTGCCCTGCATAGTTTATGTCATTTGCTTCAGACATATCAGAAAAAGGAAAATTGGCATCCTGTTTGGATGGGGTGTTGCAAGGGAGTACTGTCCTCCTCCCTCAGGGCCAGCAAAGGGGACCATGACACCAGACTCCACTAGCCTAGGTTGTTAACCCATGTTGATGCCCGGGTCAGGGAAACACCCAGCAATGCCACAAGAAGGCCAATTACCTGTGAATTGAGTGTAATGCCATGATCATCTCCCTGCTACCTTACACTCTGCCTCTGCTACCACACCCACCGCCTGTAAAGACTCATGGCCTACTCTCTCAATATTGCCTGCAATGTTTTCCCTCAGGCGCCCTCACCTACACCAATTGCCCACACTACCAACCCTGTGAGGAGTCTGTGCTACCTACTTATTCACTTGTAATGCCAAAACCTTCATGTTACAGTGACCAAGTAAGAATCATTGTTCATTGCTATGCCACTCTCCCATTCCTTCCCCTGTGAATGTACTCTAAAGATGTCCAAATCTCTACCCCTTTTTGTGACATTCACTGTGTTAGCCATCCTTAGCCCTGTGAGAGTTGAAGCAAAAGAGAGTGTACCTGCTTCAGGGCAAAACGCACTCAGCGTGTTCATGCCCTTTAGCTGCAAATGCCCCCGGGTTCATCCAACAAAACTCCAAGGCCAACAACCCAGGGGGCCCTGGGACTTTACTGAAATGTGGGAGTGGGAGTAGTGGGAGGGAAAGAAGGAAGAAGAAAGGAAGAAGGAGATAGTACGTAGATGGCACAGGTGTCACTTCATTGTAAATACACTCTCACATTTGTAAATATATGTTCACCTATCATTTCCAGCTGTATGAGCTAATATCTGTCTAACAGTAGCTACAAGTTTGAAGATGCATGTCCTTAGTGCCACACAGGTTTAATGATCTGAGATATGAAGTGAACAGCTCCTCACACCCTATAGTAATATATGGGAACCTGGAAAATGCTTGCAATTTCAGGAACAGGAGTGGGGAGTTCAAAACTAGGGGGCATATTTTTAAGGTGAGAAGGGAAAGATTTAAAAAGGACATGAGGGATAATTGTTTTACACAGAGACTGGTTCGTGTGTGGAATGAACTGCCAGAGGAAGTGGTGAATACAGGTACAGTTACAACATTTAAAAGTCATTTGGATAAATTCATGAACAGGAAAGATTTAGAGGGATATGTGCCAAGCACAGGCATGTGGGACTACTTTAGTTTGGGATTATGGTCAGCATGGACTGGTTGGACCAAAGGGTCTGTTTGTGCTGTATGACTCTATGACTTGACTGAGGACTTCCCTTGACACACATCCAGTACCTTTGAGCATGCATAGCAGACACATGATGCAGGTGTGAGATTGACGTAGTACAGTGTAGGTCCATCCCTTGACAGTTGACTGCTGAAAACCATGACAAACTGCCTGGTTTTCTCGCTGCGCTGAAAGGCATGACTAGACTGAAGTACTGTGAGCTGTGAGACCCAGCTGAGGGGGCCAAATGCAAAAAGGCAAGGTAAGGAATGGATGCTGTGACATCCCAACAGACACAATGCCAGTGAGTGCTAAGAGAATGAGTTAGGATCGTGGAGATGCAGTCTGTTCCAATCCACGAGTTGGGTGTTATCCCAATAAGTCATGTCCTGGTGGTAGTATTTCAATGTAAAGTACCAATGCATTCCAAAGTGCAGCATTGAATATCTAGAACTGTCTTGTTACTGGATTTGACATGTGTCACGAGGGTGCGTTGAGACTGGTACGTGTCGGATGACAGCATATATGGATGTATGCGCAGGTGTGTGTGTGTATTGTGTGGGGACAGCGTGGTGGAGGGAGGGGCTGAGGGTGCATGCGGTCGTTGCCTAAGGAATATCTACTGAGATGTTTCTAACCAGTGTCCAAGGCGGAGGTCCGGAGGAACTAGTTGTGAGCTTGAGGCAGCAGCTAACTACTCTGACTTTCGAGGTGGGAATTCTTGGTGTCTACTTTCTGTCTGGTGAATGGGAAAATGGGAAACTGCATATAAATGAGGCAGGATTAACCAATAGTAAGATATTGATGCCAATGCATGCAGATAGGTCCGTTGCTGCCCACTAGTGAGAACCTCATTTTGTGGTTCAACGTTTGGTTGGAAAATGTGACATTTTCTCTCAATGTCAAGAAGCTCTTCATGGCCCTTCTCATCTGATTTTCCCAGCTTTCTCATCAGCTGTTCTGTGCCTGGGACGATTCTGCCCGTTTTGTTGAATCTCCTGCAATTGCACATCTGAATTCAATATTCTTAAATACAACATTTACGTATAAAGCATATTGCGCAAATTAAATTTTAAAAATAAAGCTCATTGTTTAAAACCTTGTTTCCAGTAACATGCATGATACATCAATAAATATGTTTTGAATCATACACCCAATGTGATTACCTCAGAATTAAATAACAAGATTTTGTTGATCAAAAGATTTTCCGAAATTCATGCTCATCCACACGGGCATTTTCTCTCTGTGCAAAAGATTGCACTTTGAATTCAAGCAAATAGGCACAACAGGTTTTGTTTGAAATTGCCCTTTGTTCCAAAAACACAGGGCTGCAATTTTACCAAAATTTAGCTGTGTCAATACAAGTGGGTGGCCTCTGTGAGGCCTAGTGACTTTTCCCATGCAGTTTTACACTATTCATTGCAGTGAGTATGTACAACGCCTCCACGGTGCTGGTCTTGCTCAACCTTGCACCAGGCAGTGACATCAATGTTTGTTGGTACCAGAGCCCTTTGGTGTTCATACTATAGATGCCATATTTAAACTGCACACCATTTTAAAAGCTGCCAGCCTAGTCTGAAGTAGTCGCCCAGGTCAGTGCAGGGCCCATGCTCTGAACAATAACACCGCAAAAGGTTAATAAACTTTTGTGTTCTGCCAGGGTAAGTGCCGCCATCTTCTTTCTACCTTACAGTCTGACTCCGCCATTGCACCCAACGATCTCCAAGACTCATGGTCTACCACTCTCCATATTGTGTGCAGCATCTTCACTCAATGGCTCTCATCCACTCCATTTCCCTAAACCATTAATCTTTCCCGCCCTCTGCAACTCTTATTCACACATTTGGGACACCTCACCACCTTTTCTTGAGGACAGACAAGCTCCCTGACTGGCAATAATCCTCCTTGATTGGGCTAAGGACTACTGTGCTTAAACTTTCAGACGTAGCCATTTGGTATAAGCACATAAGACTATAAAACAAAGGAGCACAAGTAGGTCATTCAGCCTATCAAGCTTGCTCTGCCGTTCAATTGGATCGTGGCTGATTTGATAATCCTCAACGCCAGTTTCCAGGCTTTTCCCTTGATTCCCTTACAATTTAAATATGTGCCTATCACAGACTTGAATAAATTTAATGACCCAGCCTCAACAGCCTTCTGGGGTAAAGAATTTCACAGATTCACTACCCCCTGAGAGAAAAAATATCCTCTTTATTTCTGTTTTGAAAAGGCAGTCCCTCGTTCTGAGATTATACGTGTTGGTCCTAGACTCACCCAGAAGAGGAAACAAGCTCTCCACATCTGCCCTGTCTCGTCCCCCAAGAATCTTTGAGCATCTATCCAAAGCCCCAGACAGACCTTCCAGGTGAAGCAGCAGTTTCTCCGCACTTCATTCAATTTAGTCTACTGTATTCATTGCTCATAGTATGGTCTCCTCTACGATGGGGAGACGAAGTGCAAACTGGGTTTGCTGATCATCTATGTTTTTTTCTGTAAAAATGACCCCAAGCTTCCACTTGCATGCCACTACAACACACCATGCCAACGTTTATGTCTCAGGCCTGCTGCAGTGCTCCAGCCCAAGCTGGAGGAACAACATCTCATCTTCTGCATCAGTACCTTACAGCCTTCAGGATACAATGTTGAGTTTAACAATTTCAGAACGTGAACACCCTCCTCCATATTCGTTAACTATTCCCATACTCCTAGCTCCTTTTTGTATCAATTGTTCCTAACACAGCCAACTTATTTTCAATTTCTTGTTAGCACTTTTCCCAGTATTTATCTCTCTCTCTCTCCCTTACTCTCATGAGTAATCTCTTTATTTGCCTGTCTCTTTTTCGCTCACTCTCTTTCTGTCTCTAGGCATCCTCTCCATCTACTCTATTCACTAACACCCACTCTGTCATCAGCATAAATTCCACCCTTAACCCACCTATTTTCAGTTCTCCAGCACTTTCTGTTTTTGATTCAGGTTTCTAATGTCTACAGTTCTTTTGCTTTTATTCCCCTACAATCATTTATCTTTCAATAAAGTTGCCTCTCATTCTTCTAAACTCTAATAAGTACAGGCCCAACCTACTCAACCTCTCCTTATAAGACAATTCCTCTGTATCCAGGATCAGCCTAGTGAACTTTCTCTGGGCCACCTCCAATATCAGTATATCCTTCCTTTAACAAGGGGACCAAAACTGTTCACAGCATACCAGCTGTGGTCTGACTGGTGCTTGAGACAGTTTGATCAAGACGTCTTTATTTTTATATTCCACTCCCTTTGAAATAATAGCCAACATTCCATTTTCCTTTCCTATTACCTGCTAAACTTGGATGCTAATTTTTTGTGATTTATGCATGAGGACTCCTAGAACCCTCTGTTCTGCAATCTTTCTCTATTTAAATAATGTTCAGCTCTTCTATTCTTCCTGATAAAATGCATTTTCTCACATTATATTCCATCCAACAAATTTTTGTGCACTTGCTTAATCTGTCTATTTCCCTCTGCAGACTCAAAAGCATCCTCATCACTTGCCTTCCCACCTATTTTTGTGTCATCAGCCAACTGAAGTGGGTCTGCATGCAAGCTGCTGCCACCTACCGTTGGTGTAACATGAAGATAGCTCAGAGTCACATTGCAACATGTCCACCCCTTGATTGTTTGTTACTGGCAAACATGACCCGCTGTCTGGCTTTCCGTCTGCGTTAATAGGCAAAGCAGAGATGCTGTGGGCATCCAAGAAAGTGCAAATTGAGTGAGTGAGAAAAAAACAAGCTAAGATTTCAAAGATGCAACCTGTTCTGATGTATGAGATGGACGCCTGTCCCCGAGCATAAAGTGACTTTACAGCAGCATTACATAGTAAGGGGTCGGTGAACTCCAAAGTGCAACATTGAAGCGCTGATCTGTATCATTCCTTTGACTAACTTGTGCCATGCTGAAGTGGTGAGACTGGTGATTTGCCGTTAATAATGTCTGTGGATGGAAAATGTGGGCATTCACTTTGCCCGTGGAGTGTGTCCTGACTCTCAAGTCATAATTGATGTCATCTAATTTCTCACTTGTACCTGGGAAAATAGCAACCTGCATACAAATGAGGGGAGATCAGAAAATAATGAGATGTTAATACATTCAAATAGGCTGTTGGTGATTATCACCTAGTCCTTGAAACCTTAAAATGGAAAATTGGACACTTGTCTCTGAACATCAAGAATATCATTTCTCATTCTTGCCAAATTTTACCAACTGTCTCACCATTGTCCATATCATTCAAAGGCTTTGAAAATTCAGCCCATAGATTTATTTTATTTAATAAATCAAGAGTTAACATTGAATCCAGTGACTCTTCATCGATCAGCAGTTCTGATGAAGAGTGACCTGACTTAGAATGTTAATTCTGCTTTCTTCCCATGGATGCTGTCAGATCTGCTTAGTTTCTTCAGCAATTTCTATTTAAATATTCAGACATTGGAGAGCTTGGAGAGCTATTTGAAGACATATGAGACATTTACAAATCTATCTGCCGTAAGTCATCACCTCCAAGTCGCACAAATGAGTCAGACTCAGAAGTCAATCATTAAGTGCCCTTGCATATTATACACCTATGTTTTGGATTGACTGAGCTTCAACTTTCTAGTGTCAGGCATACAATCTTATTTACTTGTTCCACATGAAAACTTTCTCATCCCTTCCTATCTCTAAGATGGATAGTTGCTGGTTGCTCACAATCCATGACCTTTATATAAGCTATGTTATATGTGCAGTAGAGCAGAATGCATAAAAAAAAATTCACGTTACAGAATCCTTCAAATACAGCAGTGGGCGTTAAATATTGACTAAACCTCACCTCAGCAAATCACTTTAGTTCAAGTTCCCACAATAACATTATAAAGCTTTTAATTATTGGTTTTACTATAGTGGTTCTCAAAGTGTGGTCCATGGATTACGTTGAGGCTCCCAAAGATTTGCTTGAACAATGCCATGGCCTTACGAGAGAACTGGCAGAATCCTTACACCCACTATTTGCATGACACCGCTCAATCTGACTGGTTCTATTGTGTGCTGCATAAGATGTTTAAAAAAAAGGAGCAACAACAGTGCCATTTGAAAACAAGACTTTAGTTCAATATTATAAAGTATAACCAGCAGATCAGGTTATCATCACTTTTGGGGGTGGAAAGGCATTGGCTGAATGTAGAACCCACAAAATTGAAACTGTCCAACTTAGAGTCAGACAGCACCTCCCATTGAAGGTAGTGCCATTCTAGTTAACACTCTGATTAACTCACTGTTGTTGCAAATAGAAGCAGGTATGATAGGACCTGTATATGGCCTGTGGGGTCTTCTAGGCAAGCTAAATGGTCTGTGGTTGAAACAGTGTGAGAACCACTGTACTCTAAAATACGATATAATGAACTCAGTTTACTGAATCAAAATTAAAGGTACAGTCAAACTGATGTTAAAGTTTTTCTTGTTCTCATTTCAAGGTTCAGCATGCCTTAAAGAAAGAAAATTTTACATATTTGTGTGGCATTTTTCCCACTTACAGGACATCTCCAAGCACTTTACAGTCAATTTAATACTTTTGAAATATAACATTTGCTGTAATGAAGGGAACATGCACGTAGTCAATCTGTGTACAGCAAACTCTCACAAACAGCAATGTCAAAACAATCAATTAATCTGCTTTTGAAATGTTGATGTACAAATGAATATTGACCAGGGCACCAGAGACAACTCCTCTGCTTACTTGAATACATTTTTAATTTTGTTTTAAGATAAATTTAATTTCTAATTTTAAGAATAAATATTTAGAAAATCAATTCTGTAACCTAGGCAGATCCACTTTTCTCCATTATGTTTCTGAGTCAGCTAAGCAACATGTGTCAGTGAACACATATCATTGCAGCTAAATTAGTCAACGTGCTGATCGAAAAGTGCCACTGAATAATCAGGTCCTTCCACCTTCAAAAAGCATTTTTTTTTTGACTCTAGGGAACTCTGGCATCAACATGCCAAATTATAACCAAAACTCAAAATTTTCTACCACAGAAACAGTAGTGAAAATATAGGTTGTTATTGTTAAGAAAATCTAGGTAGCTGACTAGTTTGAAATCAACACTTTATACCATCTTAATATCAAACCTATAAATGTGGTGAAGTGAATCACTATAACTGTGGTGAAGTGTAACCACTTCCACAATAGAGAGTAGCGAGACCTGATTACTTGTAATAAATTTGCTTACCTTTTCCATTTGGTGTAAAGTACATCAGTTTTCTGAAGTCAAAAACTTGTTATGATCACAGTGTTATTCAGGTCCTGATCTGTGTTACAAAGCCAACCTTCTTGTTTGTGTAACCATGTCATCTGCTACAAGATAATATTGGGCAAAAATATACAGCAAAAATAGTGGTGAAGCTTTCTGTATCTTATTGGGACAATGAATGTGATAGTCTAACTTACAGTTGCTGGTTCAGACACTGTGCCGTTTGCTGTTAGTTCTTCAATCTGATTGATCAGGGAGTGACAACATTTGAGCGATACGTGGTTTTCGTGGTTCAACCAATGGCTAATGTATAATGTAGGGAATATTAGTAAATGAGAGGATTAATTCTGCTGGTAGAGATACATTGCAGCCAGGAAGTTTGTAGGGGTTGATGTGTTAATGTAATGTTGTTATGGAATGTGGATTTATACTTGTTAAAATTAATTCTGGATTGGTGGACCAAGGAGGTGTCAAGTAAGTAAATTTAACATCCTTAACAAAAGAAGTGTTAATTACATTGGAAAGTAGGCTGCACTTCATGCAAATTCTTTCCCAGCTGCAATGCAAAACTAATATACACACAGTACATTTTCCTTTTGACAAAAGTGCTTTCCAGTGCACTTTTTTAAGTGACAATATGCAAGCATGTTATGGCTCGTTTCCATAACATGCTCGAAAATGTCGTGGCATGACAGGACAGGACATAGGTTAAATCCAGCCTAACCTGGATATTCTAATATGCCCCTGGCTAGTTGTGGGATGTTCTGGGGTTTACTTTATGAATCTAATTAGTAATGACATTCAAGGAAAATGACACCAGAAAAATTAAAGGATTCCATTAGGAAACTCAGAGTCAATTTTAATTTAATGAGTTAAAATGTTTGGTGACTTGATGAGGTCGAGTAAAGTAAAATGAGTCACTTACACTTTTCAAGAAGGCACTGTAATAGCAACTCTGCTGCTCTGTGTTAGAGACCTTGAAGTGTTTAGCATCAGTATTCATTGAGCAGCAGTTACAATTCCTCATGGGTAAATACAACTTCCAGTTGAATGTACGTATAGGAGTTGGGACATTATGTTGCGGCTGTACAAGACATTGGTGAGGCCATGTTTGGAATACCATATACAATTCTGGTCGCCGTCCTATAGGAAGGATGTTCAACTGGAAAGGGTGCATAAAAAACTACAGGATGTTGCCTGGACTGGAAGGTTTGCGTTAAAAGGAGAGACTGGACAGGCTGGGACATTTTTCTGTGGAGCATCGGAGGCCAAGGGCTGACCTTATAGAGATTTCTAAAATTATAAAGGGCATAGTCAAGGGAGGGGGGTTCAAAACTAGAGGGCATAGGTTTAAGGTGAGTGGTGGGGAAAGATTTAAAAGGGACCTGAGTGGCAACTTTTTCACACAGTGTGGTGTGTGTGTAGAATGAGCTGCCAGGAAGTGGTATAGGAGGGTGCAGTTACAACATTTAAAAGAAAATTGGACAGGTACATGAATAGGAAAGGTTTAGAGGGAGAGGGACGAAACACAGGCAAATGGGACTAATTCAGTTTGGGATAAATCTTCAGCATGGATGATTTAGATTGAGGGGTTTGTTTCTGTGATGTATGACTCTATATGTCAGTGACCTCCTGAAAGCTTCACATAGCAGATGTGTTTGCTTAATTCATCTGTTGGCACTTCCAACATACAACTTCCAAAATGCAGGATCTCGGTTTTACTGTATGTCATGAAGCCAATGTGGTTCATTTATAGCATTGTTCTTGGAATTTGGGCAAAGACAGCAAGGCTGCATCCATTGCCCGGGACTAGTTCCATTGAAAAGTTGGTGGTGTGCTTGAATTTTCAATTGCTGAAATCCAAATGATGATGGTAACACCGGTGTTAGGTCAGGATTTCCAGAACTAACTCAACAACATGGATGTTTCCCTTATGGGAGAGTCTAGGACCAGAGGGATTCTCAGAAATAGGGGTCACCCATATAAGACAGCGATAATGAGGGTAGTGAATCTGTGGGATTCTTTACCACAGAGGCTGGATCATTAAAATCTATCTCAGCTTTGAATATACTTAATCAGAAAGGGTAAACGATTATCAAATTATCCATGAACTCATTGAATGGCAAAACAAACTTGATGGGCTGAATGGCTTACTGCTCCTACATCTTAGATTTATATAGTGCTTTCAAATCTCAATACTCTTCCTGGTTGGGCGTATAAAGAAATAAATTGACACTCAGTTTCATAGAGATTTGAGCTGTGACTAAAAGCATAGTCAGGGTTAGTTTTATTAAAGTGTTTCAGAAGGAGGTGTAAAACAGCTTAGGAAGGAAGTTGCAGAGCTTGTGGCTAGGCAGCTAAAAGGCACAGTGGAGTGATTAAAATCACAGGTTCTCAAAAGGTCAGCTTTAGAGGAACGGAGATTTCTCAGAAGATTGAAGAAGGTTATAGAGATAAAGTAGGATGAAACCATGGTGGAATTGAAAACAACGTTGGGAATGTTAAAGCCACATTGCTTAACTGGGGCATAATGTAGGTCAAAGAATACAGGGATTTTGGGTTAACTGGATGATGCATGTCAGATACTGGGCAGCAGAGCAAAAATAGTTGGAAAAGCAAGCTGTGCGAGTGATACAACCAGTCTACAGAGACTTACTATTAGGTTAAGTGGTTGGGCAAGAAGTTGGCAAATGGAATATAACGTGGGAAAATGTGGAAGTTGTTCATTTGGAAGGGAGAATAAAATAACAGGGAAAAAATGGGGAAAGAAAACTGCAGAAAGCTGCAACACAAAGGAACTGGGCTGGAGGGTTGTGAACTGTGCACAAATTACTGAAATCAAGCACACAGGTGGAGCAGGTAATCAGGAAGGTGAATGGGATGTTGGTCCATATTTCAAGGAGATTTAACTAAAGAATGGGGAAGTCTGACTGCAACTGTGCAAGATGGTGATGAGACCACATTTGGAGTACGGTGAGCAACTTTGGTCCCCTTATTTAGGAAAGATATGATTTCATTCGAGGCAGTTCAGAGAAAGTTTACTAGGATGATCTCTGATGTGGAGGGATTGTCTTATGAGTAAAAACTAAACAGATTGGGACTCTAGTCACTGGAGTTTAGAAGGATGAGAGGTGAACTAATTGAAACATATAGGATTCTTAAAAGGCTAGACAGGATAAATTTTGACAGGATGTTTTCCCTCATTGGAGAGTCAAGGACCAAAGGACAGAGTCTCCAGATAAAGGGGTGCCAATTTGAGACTGTGATGAGGAAGAATTTCTTCCCTCAGAGGGTTGAGTGTCTTTGGAACTCAGAGAGCTGTGGTGACAGAGTTTCCTTGTTTCAATAGGTTCTTGATCAGTTGGGAATCAATCATTTACTCATAGCAGTCATATTGTTGTCTGTAGTGGTGAGATAATCCATTCCTGTGAAAGTGAAAATATCTACTTCTAATCTTGACCATAGTCTGTCTGGGGTATCATGTGTTATCAGCAGCTTTCTAGTTTGCTTAGCTAGGTGCTCATTGCAAGTACTGCACTGGTGTGGTCCTGGACCTTACTGCTCAAGTTTGACCAGTGGAAACCTTCTCTTGTGTTCCTCAGACTTGGCTCAATTCCTTGGTGACTCACATTGTTGTGCCTTCACATATCTACCCTTAGGGATAATGCCTCTATTTCCTTTGTACTGTATGTATTCTTTGGCTGTATGCTTCTGCCTATCCATATGTTCCTCAGACAATTGGAATGTCCTGAAGGTTTTCAGGTCATTCTTTCAACACTACTCCTAACAAATCTTTGAGTTGTTTAATTTGAGCATGAAACTTATTTGTTACGTTACATATGAATTAAGAACAGAAGGAAGCCATTTGGTGCCTTGAGCCTTCTTTGCCATTCAATATGATCATGGCAAATCTTTTTGTTTTGAATTCCACATTCCCACCTCCCCTGGATAATGTTTAATGCTTTTGTCCAACAAGAATCTATCTAACTCTGCCTTAAAGATATTTAATCACAACGCTTCCATTGCCTTCTGGGCCAGAAGTTGCATTATTCTATGGCAGAAAAAAAATTCTCATATATGTCTTAAATGGGCAAGTAATTCTTAAATTGTAGCCCCTTGTTCGGACACATCCACAGATGAAACATCCTTACTCTGTTCACTTTCTCAATATGACACAGGATCTTATAGTCTCTGTTAATTTGACTTCACCTGACAAAGGAGCAGCACTCTGAAAGTTTATGATTTCAAATAAACCTGTCAAACTATAACCTGGTGTTGTGTCAGTTCTGACTTTGTCCACCCCAGTCCCACACTGGCACCACCAAATTACATGTTAACTTTGATGGCCAGAAAATTCAAAGCTCATGAGATCCATATGAAATGGCAAGATGGATGCAAAATGGTCTGATGGTTCAGACAGGAACCAAAAGATTACGGCTGGTGGATGTCTTTGTGACTAATGGTGATTTCGATTGAGGCTCTGCTGGGATGATTACTGGTTCTCTTGCAGTGTGTGGTTCATATTAATTATTCAGACTCAGATCCAGGTGGCATGATTAAGAGGTTTGCAGATTATACAAAAAAAAATCATGTGGCTGATACTAAGGAAGAAAGCCTAGGATGTAATAGTAAGGATTCTTCTGATGCAGTGGTAGTGATCCTACCTCTAGGCTAGGAAACCCAGCTTCAAGTCTCATTCTGCTCCAGCAAGCGTGATAGCAACTTTGAATAAGTTGATTAGAAAATTAGGCTGTAATAGAGCTATTGTGGCAGGTTCAAATTCTATCTGCCCCAGATATGTGTCATAGCAGTTTGATTAACAATACCTAGGATGTAGGAAAATATCAACAGACTGATCAGTGAGCAGAAAACTGGCAAATGGAATTCCATGTAGAGGAGTGTGAGGAAATGCATTGAGAGGGCAAACAAGAGATCACACAAGGGAACTCCCTCCAGAAAGATTCTCACCATCCCCGAGTGAAATATAATCCCACTGCAAAGCCTCTTCTAGGGCTGCCCACCTCGAAGAAGTTATCCTTCTCCCTCCGGAAAGACCTATCACCATCCCACCTACCTTCCCCAGCCCCACCCCTCCTCTCTCTATTTATTTCTGAGCTCCCTTCTCTCCACCCCCCCAATTTCTGAAGAAGGTTCCCGACCCGAAACATCAACTTTCCTGCTCCTCTGATGCTGCCTGGCCTGCTGTGTTCCTTCAACTCCACACTGTGTTATCTCTGACTCCAGCATCGGCAGTTCTTTCTGAGTGAGTTATAACACACATTAAATGATAACATTGCCTATGTAAACTTGCTATGCTGTAGATATGTGTTCCTGCCAAAACAAAACTTGTATTGTAGTTATAGAGATATACAGAACAGAAACAGACCCTTTGGTCCAACTCATCCATGCCGATCAGATACCTTAAATAAATCTAGTCCTATTTGCCAGCATTTGGCCCATAGCCCTCTAAACCTTCCTATTCATATACTCATCCAGATGCCTTTTAAATATCCTAATTGTACCAACCTCCACCATTTCCTCTGGCGGCTCATTCCATACATGCAACACCCTCTGTGTGAAAAAGTTGCCCCTTAGGTCCCTTTTAAATCTTTTCCCTCACACTTTAAACCTAAGCCCTCTAGTTTAGGACGTCCCCCATCCTGGGGAAAAGACTTGTCTGTGTCCTATCTATGCCCCTTACGATTTTATAAACCTCTATAAGGTCACTTCTCGGCCTCTGAAGCGCCAGAGAAAATAGCCCCAGTCTATTCAGCCTCTCCCTTTAGCTTAAACCCTCCAACCCTGGCAACATCCTTGTAAATCCTTTCTGAATCCTTTCAAGTTTCACAACATCCTTCCTATAGCAGGGAGACCAGAATTGCATGTAGTATTTCAATAGTGACCTAACCAATGTCCTGTACAACAGCAATATGACCTCCAAACTCCTATACTCAATACACTGAACAAAAATGGTTTCCAGTGATAGCATGGGAAACTATTATGGAAAGATGACAGGAAGTATGCGATAGTATAACATTTGTAATACAGATATTTACTTGAGTTGGTGGCTGTATAAAGGGATCCAAAACAACAAATATAATGGTTTAGAAAGTTTAAAGATCACAAGGCCTTCAAAGGAACTTAAGCAAATCCTAAGATCAGAGGCTATTACATCATGGCCAGCTGAAATCAGCTTCTGTTCATAGGGCTGTTTGGCAGAAATTAGAACTTATTCTTTCTTTTTACACTTTGCATAAATAGCACAGATATAAAAGTCTACAATTATGACCAAATATGATATACCAATCCAAAAGTTTTGATATATATGAATGGCCCTCTGAGGAGTTGCTCACAACTGGAGGTAACTCTTTGCCTTATAATTGTAATTGCTATGCCAGCTTGAGCAAAACCATATTTGGAAAAGGAGAGAGTAACACGCCTTCTGTTATATTATTTTTCAAAAGTTAGTATGTCACCTTTGGTGCTCTTACTCTTAATATTGATTTGAACAGACTGGGATGTAGGGGGAGGTGGTGAGAAGGGTATAAACATTATTAATAAAGATTTTACACACTAATATGATAATGAACAGTTATTTACAGGAAGTATTTGTGTTTTCAATGTTATGCATTAATCAGTAGAGCAGCAGGAGTAACATGGTTAATGGCGAAGGTAACAGCACCATCCAATGAAGAGAATAAGTATAGCAGATAACACATCGTGAACCAAGTCAACTGAAGTTTAATATTAGTGTCATAAAATAAAATGGAATTATAATAAATTCTCATTGTTATAAGAACACTCAGATTTTATGATATACACTGGTCTTTCCAATAACGTAATATACATTATCTTTTCCACAAGGTAAGAGTGTTGCAAGCTAGACCAGCATTTGTTGCCCACCCTGTATTCTCTTTGAGAAGCTGATGGTGAGCTGTCTTCTAGAACTGCAGTAGTCCATGGGGGTGGCCATACTGACAGTGGTGTTAGGGAGTTCTACATTGCTGACAGTGAAGAAATGGTGATACGATTCCAAGTCAGGATGGTATGTGATTTGGAGGAGAGCTTACAGGGGTTGCTGTTCCCTTCTACCTGCTGTTCTCGTTCTTCTGGGTGGAAAAGGCTGTACATTTGGAAGGTGCTATCAAAGGAGGCTTGGTGAGTTGCTACAGTGCATTTTGTAGAAGTGTACACTGCTGCCCCTATGCCGTGGTGGTGGAGGGAGTAAATTTTGAAATTTGGGATGCCAACCAAGTGGGCTGCTTTGTCTTGGGTCCTGTCAAGTGTGAGTACTGTCAGAACTGCACTCATCCAGGCAAGTAGAAGGAGCATTCCATCACACTCTTGACTTAGAGGTGGGCATAAGCTTTGGGGAGGGAGGTGAGGAGTCACGTGCCACAGGATCCCTAACCTCTGACCTTCTCTTATTATTACAATATTTAAGTGGCTGATCATGTTAACAGTATTTTCAGTGGTCAATTCAGCCATGGTGATAGCAATAGTTACCATCACTAGTTAAATTCCCTCTTGTTGGAAATGGTCATTGCTTGATTCTTGTGTGACACAAACTCTAGCACAGTAGTCCTGATGTGATTTGCCTACCAAATTTTCCAACAAGGAAATATCCATCATTTTGTAGCAGGATGTTAAACAGTAAAAGCATTATCTTTATTCCAGCAACTGGTAGACAACTTGCCAGATATTGCTTTAACCACCTTTGGACGGAGCACACAGCACTGTTTTAGCGTTTAAATAGAAAGTGCATTGGATATGCACTAAACAATAGTTAAAGCTCAACATAGGTTATTTGTGATCTTAGATAACAAGGTGTAGGAGCTGGATGAACACAGCAGGCCAAGCAGCATCAGGGGAGCAGGAAAGCCGATGTTTTGGGTCTAGACCCTTCTTCAGAAATGGGGGAGGGGAAGGGGATTCTGAAATAAATGGGGAGAAAGGGGGAGGTGGATAGAAGTTGGATAAAGGAGAAGATTGATGGAGAGGAGACAGACAGGTCAAGGGGGCGGGGTTGGAGCCAGTAAAGGTGAGTGTAGGTGGGGAGTTAGGGAGGAGATAGGTCAGTCCAGGGAAGATGGACAGGACAAGGAGGCAGGTTGAGGCTAGTAGGTAGGAGATGGGAATGGGGCTTGAGGTGGAAGGAGTGGATAGGTGGGAGGACAGGTTAGGGAGGCAGGTATGAGCTGGGCTGGTTTTGGGATGCGGTCAGGAGAGGTGAGATTTTGAAGCTTGTGAAGTCCACATTGACACCATTGGGCTGCAGGGTTCCCAAGCTAAATATGAAATGCTGTTCCTGCAATCTTTGGGTGGCATCATTGTGGCACTGCAGGAGGCCCAGGATAGATATGTTGTTCAAGGAGTGGAAGGGGGAGTTGAAATGGTTTGCGACTGGGAGGTTTGTGATCTTGTAATTTCAGTGGAGAGTTGGTATTCATTGGGAGCGTAAAAGTTGCAATCATGGGCATGGTCTCCCAATTTCAGCAAATATTGCATTTGGGTGTCTTTAAGAATAAAAATAATCCCAAGCAGCTAAGAGGTATTGGGAAGTACAATGATTGCTCAGCTAAAGCAAGTGGATAGGTAAACAAATTGGCTGGAGTTATGGATTTTATGAAAGGACGATAGGGAATTTATGCCATCCATTCCAAAGTAGACCACCACTTTCCAACATAAATGCACTGTGATCAGATTGCATGAAGGATGTAAACTTCTCAACAGGCTCTATGAAAAGAAAGCTAGAATTTACAGCAAGAATTATTTATTAACATTGGAAAAAGTTACATTCCAGTCTGAGATGAAAATCTAAACATTTTAAAAATAAAACCAATAACCTGATAAATCCCACTCAGAACAATACTAAAGTGCATTATGAAATACAGATTGACATGAGGAGAACTTTGTCTATCATAATCTGATACAAGGGCAACATCTTTTCAACCAATACATTGTTAATTTGACTTTTCAAATCTATGCTCCCTCTCTACCTGATTACAGCAAAAGTTTTGTACAGCATCAGTAGACTCTGCTCCCCAAAACTGACTCATCAGAGAAAATGGCTCCATGATTTCACCTTAATCTCAATTAAGGCAAAATTTAAGACAAGCTTCATTGGCATCTGGAGAAAGATTTAAATGGCAGTTTAAGTATTTGGCATTCTCAATCTTACATTAGCCACAAAATGATAGGATTTGAAGTGGCGTCCATGATTGTGTGTACAACTGTTAATCTCACGCAGTCATGATCCAAAGAAGTGATGAGGTGATTCTTTGCAAAATGACAAACACAGTCACCTTAGTTAGTTTGCATTTACTCCATTATGATCACTTGCAGAGCAGAACCAATGGAATCTTGGGAACCAGATATTATCTCTGCTGAGAATGTTACATAATGTAGGAATGCACATTGGCAGATAAAACTTTTTCAAAGCTGAATGCAAGAAAAGGTTATACAATTGTAGATATTGATTTTATTGTACTATTACATCAGCTAAGAATATTAAATACAAAGGACTTTTGAATTGCAAAGAACAGTGTAAACACCTGGGGGCAAAGCAAGAGCCTTGCATCTTGTTTACTCCAGTCAGTGATATTCTGACAGAGTTCTTAGATTGACACCAATTAATCAGTTTTAAAGCGCCTCAAACTGCTGGGAAAAGTCAAGACACCATTTGGCAGTGCGTTCCAAGAACAGATTTTCAAAAGAAGAATACATATATGCTTGGCAGTACAGAAAAAAATAAAAAAGAGTTTATACTTAAATGTCTGCAATAAACATACAGTAAATACACCAATGTGGGAATTTAGCTGTTTTTTTGAGATGAAGAACTGTTGATGTAGAATTTACCTAAACCACCAGTTTGGCAAATTGCATTAGGAATCAGCTGAGATGCATGAGCAGTAAGCAAACCATACATTTAATTCTGATCCCCATGTCAAAAGTACAGTACTGATCGAGCAGGTAAAGCACCTCATCAATTTCTAAATACCCACGATTTATTAAGAACACCTGAAGAGGAGTAAGTCAGTTAATCCCTTTTAACCTGTTCCAGTGAAATCAAAGGCTGATCTGCAACCTAATTCCACGTATCCACAATTTCCCTGCATCCTTTTCTTAACAAAAATCAATTCAGACTTAAAATTAACAACTGACCTTATATCAATTGTCATTTGCATGCAAGAATTCCAAACCTCGATCATGGCATGTGGAAATGTTTCCTAGCTTCACCTGCAAGCCAGGGGGGCAGCCCAGTGGCTCAGCCTCACAGTGCTGGGGACCCAGGTTCGATTCCACCCTCAAGTGACTGTGTGGAGTCTGCACATTCTCCCCATGTCTATATGGGTTTCCTCCGAGTACTCGGTTTTCCTCAGTCAGTCCAAAGATGTCCAGGGTAGGTGGACTGGCCATGCTGAATTGCCCAGTGTCCAGGGATGTTTAGGTTAGACATGGGAAATGCAGGGGTAGGGGAATGGGTCTGGGTGGGATGCTCTTCAGAGGGGCATTGTGGACTTGTTGGGCTGAATGGCCTGTTTCCGTACTGTAGGGATTCTATGATATGAACAGTCTAGTTCTAAATTTTAGGCTATGCTCTCCTTGCTAGAGATGTCTCAATCAGCAGAACTAGTTTCTGCCAATGAATCTGAACAATTCACCTTATTATTTTGAAAAACTTTAAAGATTTGATTCAAGTTATGGAATATAAGTCTAGTTTGTGTGTTTGCAGTGGTCACACAAAACAAAAATTAGGGTACAAAATAAAAGATATGAAAGGAAACCATATTGCAGAAAATGTATCTCCAGGTTTTATGATTGGAAATTTGAATTTTGGTGTGTTTTGATGTTATTTCAAGTTAATTTCTCACATGCAATAGTACATTTCTTTCACAGTGTTGCAATTCCTGAGGATGGTGTCTAGGTGACAACTAGCCGTAGAAACAGTTCACAGGAAACTCATCTAGGTTCTCCTCATTCAAAACAAATTCAGCTGCTTTGTTAGAATTAAAACAAGGCAGCAATAAAGTTGTTAAAAATTCATAGTTTCTGAGTTTTTGTCTTCTTCAATTGATGAATTAGCCTGTTTCAATGGGATAATTTCAGGCAAGTCCATAAAAGTTAATTGTCCATTAGATGCATTCAATCGTTGATAGGAGTAGTCACTGCGGAATCCAGAACAAACGTTTTTTTGACAATATTGAAAAAGGTTTCCTGCTATGCTCAGGATTAAAAGGATGAGAAGGCTGATCAGTATGATTATCCAAGTTTTCCTATCAAAACAGAGAGATATCATTTTTAATTTTTCCGTCACACCATGCAGTTAAGTATAATTTCTCAAATACAATACAAATCAATCAACACTAATCTGCAACAAGTAATAGTGCCTATGCTACTTATTTGCACGATTAAAGGAAACATTATTTTCATATAGATGACTTTCGGCTGTTTGAAAGAATTCTTAAAAACAAGGCACTTAGTTTCAAACCACAAAAAGGTAAATAAACCTTTTAAAAGGTCTAAAACAGTCTAACATTCAGATCACTCAATGGCAACTTCAGTCATTAAAAGGACAGCTCTTGGCAGTCCTCATGAAAAATATAGTTACTAACATCAGCGACTGAAGGTTTCTCTATTGAGATTAGATGAAAGCACTCAAATGAAAAAGGGAGATTTTGTTAACTTAAAGCCTTGGGTTAGATTTGTACCACTAATATTGGAGGTTGACAATGAGATCTGACCAACAATTTCTCTGCATTTGAAGATAACATCCTAAAGAAAAGAATGAGAGAGATAACTAGCCACTCATCTAGTAAGCAAAATCTGTTCTGCTAACTGCAAAGGGAAGCAAAGTCATTAGGCAAAAAGGAAAAATCAGAGCATTGTTGAAATGGTATTTGAAGCTTCCTGGAACAATCCAAGGGTTACTGCACAACCAAGATATGATGCAGCTTATCACAAAGATAAATGAGCCAAGATCAGTAACTTACACGAATCTGCAAAGTTACTCACTCTTCTGTTAGCACAGTTTTGTCATCAGTCATCAAAATGGACTAACAAACCAGTTTAATGGAGGAGGACTCCATGCTCCATCTTTTAATGGTATAGAAGCAGGTCATGACAATTCAATTCCAAATTCGTTCCATTTATGTACAAGCGTGGAGACAGGTGGTGTTTAGCAGAATGGCTCACTTCAGATATGTCCTTTTCAGGCTGGACATAATTAGCCCAAAATAATACTGAAGAATCTTGCTTATAGCAGTGACTGATAATCTAAGTTTGTAAGTAATAGATATAATAGTTTTAATTTCAGATTTCCAGCATCTGGACTATTTTGCTTTTAACTTTACTGTCAGATCTATCATACTAATCTCAGTGGCAAATTTACCCCTTCTGGTCCTGGCTTATTGAAATGCAAACTTTTCCTATAACACTTAAGTTAATCTAGTTAGCTAGTGCATTGATTTTGCTAGAGATAGACTGACATGCTCAAGGCTTAGGTAAGTGAAGGTGACTCTATAGTTAGAGGGTATGTAGATCATAGTAGATGTTTCTGAGCAGTTTGGAGATTTAAATATGGTGATCAGACTTGGATCAAGAAATTTGGTTGGCTATATGTACAAAAACACCAACCCAATTACAATGATATAATTTAGACTAATTGAACCACTTTTATCAGTGTATTTTCAGGAAGATCAGATCCTATTCCTGGAACATATTCTTTCGCCAATTTGAAAATGACATGGAATTAAGAACAAAAATGAAAAGGTAATCAGCTTGCTCAAATGGAAGATGCATTTCAATCATACATTTGTTATTGCTACAGATGAATTTCAATTCAAATCTGCGTATTATGAGTTACACAAGACAAAAATATACAAACTCTTGAACTAAGCGTTCATCCTCTTCATGCTGGTTCTTCCACATTTCAGACAACTGTGATATCAGGCACTGATGCACTGTAGAACAAACAATACATTTTGCTTTCAGAACACGGTCTAGATTTAAACTGATATTTAAAGACTCCAAATTATTAACAAAATCAACTTATGAAAAAGTATAACATTGTAATATATTACAATCAATCAGTAATGTTTGTATTCTAAAGCATTTACATCTACAGATTGTTTCCAGAATTTGTTCCTATTGTCAGTTTGCTCTAGTGTCAACATGTTCTACTAGTAATTCTTGTGCACAGATTTATAATGGAAACTAAGTAAACTTGTCAAAACATATGTATACATTTTCTCAATGGTAGCATTATATTACTTGAGTTTTGCATTGCATTAAAAGTTGGGAAGCTAGCAGAGAAGGTTCAAAGCTCAACCCCAAATATCTGTTATCGTTGTTCGTGTACAAGTATTATGAAACTTAAATATTACAAAAACTCAAGGGTTAACTGTGTCATTTTAAAATTGAGAATAAATATACACAGTGGTTCAATTATTGTGAAAAGCATAAGCCCTTTCCTTAATTTTACTTCAACAGTTAACCAGTGCTTTTATACAAATGTTTATTCTCTGCAGGCAGTGTCAGCAAATTTAATCAGCAGATAATCTGCCCATCAACAGATACTGAGCCCCTTCACCCTACGATGATTAACACTTTTTTAAACGAAAGGCTTGACAAAACCTTAGCACTGAATGTTAAAAGTTCACATAATGATAATGTAAACTTATAAATAACCATTTTTAATTACAAATTTCTCAAAAAAACAGAAGCATACAGTAAGAACAGCAACTGTACTGTAGCTTATTTGTTAACATTCAGAATGGAAAGTAAAAGTCACTCCAGAGAATATACTGCTGCTGACAATTCAGTTCAAACAGCAGTTTCTCCACCATTTAAATCAATGCTTTGAAATTTTTCACAAATTTTGTAAACATTCAAAAATTCTGCACTTCAACAAATGTAGTAATAGTTTGCTAGATTTTGTGTCTCCATGCTTCAACAGTGCACTTCAAGAAGTTGCACGCCTCTATTTTATGATCTTCATCGTTGCATTTTAAACAGAAAATTTATACTTTACAGTTTTAATCAAGAAACTGCCTGTCAATGGCCATTAAGATGGAGGTCACATTGATTTGATTAACTAAAGCAAGTTTTGGGGTTGGAGTATCTGCACTGTGCACTGTTTTACAAAGTGAACAGCAGCATTTAAAACATGCTAATGATAGAATTCTACTCTCAACTTCTCAAAAACAAAAGCTTGCTTTTTGTCCATCAAAACTATTTGAAGTGTTTTCAGAAAAAACCTTGCACATTGTCAGAAGATCCGTAGTGCCTCACTGTAAATGGGAAATTTTGAAACATTGTGGGTAAGAGCAACGGCTCATGTCTACACGTCAAAATCTTATGAGAAATGAATTGGCACACAGGACAAAAGAAACCACAGCCTTTCAAGTCTGATCTACCGTCCAATTAAACCTAAGGTGATACATACTCTAACTCCACCTCAGCATTCTGGATCCCTCAACATGTATTTGTATAATACCTTTAAAATAATAATAGTCAGAGTCATAAGGCACGGAAACAGATCCATCGGCCCAACTTGTCCATATCAACTGAGTTTCCCAAACTAAACTAGTCCCACTTGCGTGTGTCTGGCCCCTATCCCTCTAAATCTTTCCTATTTATACTTTATTTTTCTACTTTATACTAACAGGGACTGTAAAATTTAACTTTGTTTGTTTATTTTTCTACTTTGTACCTCAGATCTGGGCAATAAATGCTGGCCAAGCCAGTGATGCCCACTTTCCATGAATGAGTTAAATAAAAGGACTTGGAGGGGCTAAGGTAGCTTAGTGATTATATTACTTAACGGGTGATCCTGAAGCCCAATGATCTGGAGACATGTTCAAATACTACCACGGTACTTGGGAATTCAAATTAAATTCATATCTGGATATATAATACTTAATAGTGTAAAAGATGTTCTTGAAGCTATGAAGGAGAGAACCCGGAAGAACCAACGAGCACCAGGCTTGAGGGGGTAAACATTTTGATGAACTGTGGCCTGGTGCCAAGGAAGGAAGAAATTCAGAGACAGCTATCCTAGTGCTGACAGCCCTATCTTGACAGAATCAGAAATGGAAACACAAATGTTTTGACAGAACCTCGGATGTTGTGAAATAAATAGTAACAGTGTTTCGAATACCTCTATGTAAGGTGTTATTATACTTGGAGTCCTGTGTAACGTTACAACTTCCAGTCACTGGATGGCAGGAGCAAACCTTTGGACAATGACATGCTTGTTGACACCTCACTCCATACAACCCCATGGGACACACTATTGAGAATGGAATAAAATTTAGAATAATGTCAATATATTTTTACGTAAAGACACTTCATTTTTTCCTGCATCAGTGATTAAAACTTATCCTCAACCATGAAAAAGAGATGCAACAAATTACTGTACTGCTGATAACAGAACAAATTCTGTAAGTAATTTTGTAAATACTTTGTATTTAAAGATTTGCATCTAAATGCACAAAGTATTCAGAGTAAGGGGCCCTTATGGCACAGTGGTAGCATCACTACCGCTGAGCCTTGAGACCCAGGGGAAGTGGTTGCAGACTGATCATATTATTAAAGTTCCAGAACAAGTAATAGATCAGAGTATGGAAAGGCTCAGGAATCTAACTGCAGGAACAGCAGATAAGGGATAACAATGAGACAATGGGGACATGCCGTCAATACAGGACTGAGGGTGTAGTACTTAAATATACACAGCAAAAGAAACAAGTTAATAGAGCTGGTAGCACAGATTGAAATTGGCAGGTATGATGTTGTGGGCATCAGGGTTGGGAACTAAATATCGAAGGATACGCATTCGATCAAAAGGACAGGCAAATGGACAGATTGGGCTGGGTTGCCTTGTTAGTAAGAAATGAAAGTAAAAATCAATAGCAAGAAACAATATAGAGTCAGAAGGCACGGAATCTGTGTGGGTAGAGTTGGGAACTGTAAAGGAATAAAGACCATGATGAAAGTTATGTACAGGCCTACTAGCAGTAGTCAGGGTGTGGGGCAGAACATAAATCAGGAGATAGAAAGGCCATCTAAGAAAAGCACTATTACAATAATCATAGGGGACTTCAACATGCAGGTGGACTCAGGGGAGGGGTGATGGGGCGGGAGGCGGTGGTGGAGAGAAAAATCAGGATGCTAGCAGATCCCGAGAAAAGGAAATAGTGGGAAGTCTGCCAGATATTTCTTTGGAGCAGCTTGTTGTAGAGCCCAGTAGGGAACTAACAATTCTGAATTAGGTGATGTGTAATAAAGCAGATTTTATACGGAGTTCAGGTGAAGGAATCCCCAGGACAGTGAGCATAATGTGACAGAATTCAATCTGCAATTTGAGAGGGAGAAATTGAATCTGATGGCATGATATCTTTAATGACTGTAACAAGTCAGGTGAACTTCAGAATATGAGTTCCCTGATTGAGGTTGTTAACCTAGTCCAATCAGGGATTCCTGGATGACAGATAGAAACAGGAGTGTCAGAGGTTCTGTTCACTCAGAGCTGTCTCTGAGGAAGCCAGACCAGTGTCATGTACTATGCACATGTAAAAAAGGATGACTTGGTGATGGGATACCGGCCTCTGTGGAGCTATTTCAGCAGCAACGAGAGAACAAAGTACGCTTCTAATGAAATTCACTCGCAATAGTCATCTATGTTTTGGGGTAAGCGCTTCTGGCATCATGCTGTTATTTGGGAAGTTTGACTTGTTCGATCCTGCCTTTGAAAAGTGGGCCCAGTACGGTGAAAGAACGCATTTTTTTCTAGGCAAATGTCATTGGGGCAGATGAAAAGCAACGAGTAATTCTCCTAGAGATAGCAAGAACTGCAGATGCTGGAGTCAGAACTAACACAGCAGGGTCAGGCTGCATCAGAGGAGTAGGAAAGTTGACACTTCAGAACTGGGGTGGGGGAAGGGAGCTGGGAAATAAATAGAGAGAGGAGGGGACGTGGGATGGTGATAGGTGGATGCAGGTTGGCGGGGGGGTACAGTAGGGACTGGTTAGTGGAAAGGGTGGGGTGAATTGGCGAGGAAGATGATTGACAGGTTGTGTCAGGTCAAGGAGGCAGGGATGAGAGGGAGGTTTGGACGTGGGATAAGGCCGGAGGGGAGTTCGGGGGATGGGGAGATTTTAAAACTGGTGAATTTTATGTTCAGGCCATTGGACTGTAGGCTCCAGAGGCGGAATATGAGGTGTTGCTTTTTCAGTTTGCTTGTGGCAATCATTGTGGCATATGGATGCATGTGTCATCAAAGGAGTGGGAGGGGGGAGTTAAAATGGTTAGCTACCAGAAGGTGTTGTTGGTTATCGCATATAGAGTGCAGATACTCCACGAAACGGTCCCCGAGTCTGCGCTTGGTCTCACTGACGTAGAGGTGACCACATCGGGAGCAACGGATACAATAGACCAGGTTGGAGGATGTACAGGTGAACCCCTGGTGGGCATGGAAAGTTTGCTTTGGGCCTTGGGATAGAGGTGGAGGGGCAGGTGTAGCACTTCCTGCGGTTGCAGGGAAAGGTGCCAGGTATGATGGGGTTAGTGGGGGCATGGAGCAGATGAGGGAGTCACAGAGTGAGTGGTCCCTACAAAAGGGAGATAGGAGTGGGGACGGAAATCGCTTTGGTTGTGGGGTCAGATTGTCAGTGGCGGTGGATGATACGCTAGATGTGGAGGTTAGTGGGGCAGTATGGGAGGACCAGGGGGACACTGTCTTTAGTTTTGTGGGGGTGGGGGGTTTGAGGTGCAGGAAACGCAAGAGATGCGGTTGAGGGCCTTTTTGATCACCAGAGGGAGAGAAATCGCGGTCCTTAAAATAAGAGGACATCTGGGAGTGGAACGCTCCATCTTGGGAGCAAATGTGGTGGAGGCGGAGGAATTGGGAGTATGCAGGAAGTTGCGCAAGAGGTAATGTAGGCCAGGTAGACATGGAAGTCAGTGGGTTTGAAATAGACGTCAATTTCGAGGTGGTTACCAGAGTTGGAGACAGAGAGGTCCAGGAAGGGAAGGGAGGTATCGGAGATGGTCCAGGTGAATTTGAGGTTGGGGTGTAGGATGTTAATAAAGTTGATGAACTGTTCAAGCTCCCCATGGGAGCATGAGGCAGCGGCGATACAGTCAATGTAGCAGAGGAAGAGATGAAGGATGATGCCGGTGCAACAGCAAAAAAGGGACTGTTCCACGTGTCCTACGAAGAGGCAGGCACAGTTCGGACCCATATGGGTGCCCATAGCCACCCCCATAGTTTGTAGGGGATGGGAGGAGTGAAAAAGAAAAGTTGCTCAGGGTAAGCACAAGATCTGTTAAGTGGATGATGGTGTAGGTGGAGGGGGACTGGCTGGGCCTGTGGGAGAGGAAGCAGCAGAGGGCTTTTAGGTCATCCGCGAGGGGGATACAAGTGTATGGGGAGTGGATGTCCATGTGAATGTGAGGTGCTGGGGGCCAGGGTATTGGAAGTCTTGGAGGTGGAGAGCATGGGTGGTGTCCTGAACACAGGTGGGCAGTTCCTGGACCAGGGGGTAAAAGACAGAGTCAAGGTAATTCTCCTGACAGCTTGTGGGCCTGCAGCATTTTTTGGTTATTAGGAACCCAATCTTTCCGGAGGCACCACATGCTAAAATCTTTCAAGAGTTGACAGATTTAGTTCAGGAATATCACGACCCCAAGCCTCCTGATTCTGAGATGCTATTGGTTTTACTTGGCAGTTCAAGAGCCAGGGGAATCAGTGTTGGGATTTTTGACGAGGCTATGACGACTGGCAGTGGCATGAGAGTTTAACCCTTAATTAGATGCTAAGAGGCAGTTTGGTATGC
The DNA here is from genome assembly GCA_024137785.1 of Ginglymostoma cirratum. Classification (NCBI taxonomy): domain Eukaryota; kingdom Metazoa; phylum Chordata; class Chondrichthyes; order Orectolobiformes; family Ginglymostomatidae; genus Ginglymostoma; species Ginglymostoma cirratum. Next base: position 1,922,396 of record JAHRHZ010000075.1, on the reverse strand, counting down.
AGGATTAAATGAAGTAACCATGCAAAAGAACCTACTAGCTGAAGTCCAACTGGACTTCAGTCACTCCAACTGACTTTGTCATTAGAAAATGTAGCAAGCGGAGGATTTGAATGACAGGGTACGCCAATGGAAGTAAATACCTTTGCCAGGCTGACTGAGTTTAGGGGACACCTTGGGGATAACTGCATAACCTCATTCAGGACATATCCTGAACAGACTGTCATTAAGACAACCCACAACAAAACCCCAGCCAAATGGTTAACATTTTCGTCAGGAAATGAGCCAGAAGCCATTGTAGTTGTGGGGTGGGGGCAGGGGTGCAGGAGTGTATGTGCGTGGTCAGTCACAAAGCTGGACATGAGCTATGCGTACGCAATTGCAGTTAGATGAGGAGTCCCAGAGGTATGCTACAATTAATAACCATAAGGATATGTACCAATATACAAGACTGCTAATTGGGATATTAACAGCTTGTGCCATTTTTCAGCAGACAACGGAGAACACTTTACAAGGTCTACCCGAGGTCATCATTTATCTGGATGGACATACTAATAACAGGGAAGACCAATAAAGAGCACCTACAGAACTTGGACATAGTCCTTAGACATTTCTACTAGGCAGGCATATGCCTTAAAAGGGAAAAATGTGTGTTCCAGGCACTCCAAGTGACCTACTTGGGCTACAGAGTCGACAAGATCACGTTACACCCATTGGAAGGTAAAGTGAGGGCGATCAAAGGTTCCTATGTCCATACCGGAGCTTAGATCTTACCTTGGATTGGTGAATTATTGTGGAAAGTTCATATATAACCTGGTCTCCATCCTGGCACCCTTACACCTGCTATTGAAAAATGGTCACCCTTGGAAATGGGAACTGAAGAAGCAGCTATCATTGTCTAAAGTGTTGGTACACTATGATCCCAAGCAAGGTCCGATGCTGACATGCAATGTCTTCCCATACCATATCAGGGTAGTGTTGGCTCACAGATGGCCCAGTGGAGAGGAACGTCCAACACTGCATGCTCCCCAGACCCTGGCTGATGCAGAGTTCAAATATGCCGAGACAGAGGAAGGAGGCTTAGTGGTCATCTTTGGCGTGAGAAAGTTCCAACCATTACCTTTACTGACATAAATTTTTAAAAAGTAACAGACCACAAACCCCTGCTAGGGGCTACTCAAGTGGAAGATGCCAGTGGGGAGGCACTGTTGCCTCTTAATGCCAGGGGCCCGGGTTCAATTCCAGCCTTAGGCAACCGCCTGTGTGGAATTTGCACATTCTCCCCGTAGCTGTGTGGGTTTCCTCCGGGTGCTCTGGTTTCCTTCCATAGTGCAAAGATGTGCAGGTTAAGTGGAGTGGCCATGCTAAATTGCCCATTGTGTCCAGGGATGTGTAGGTTAAGTGGATTAGCCACTGGTAAGTACAGGGTTACAGGGATAAGTTAGGGGGTGAGTCTGGGTAGGATACTCCACGGAGAGTTGGTATGGACTTGTCGGGCCAAATGGCCTGTTTTCACACTACAGGAATTCTACGATGCCGTGCCACAGACAGCTTCAGGTCGAATTCCGCGGTGGACGAGTACAATTACAAGTTTGAATACCATCTGGGAGGCCAAATAGCAAATGTGGATACCTTGAGCTGCTTCCCGCTGACAGATACAGCACTGGTGGTGCTGCCAGTAGAAGAGTCAGTTCTGGTTTTAACCTTTCTTGACATCCTTCCAGTCACTGCTGGTAATATCAGACAGTGGATGTCCTGGCAAAACTAAACCAGCTGGTTGCGATGGAGGAAACAAAAGGGCCATCGCAATGGGAACTGAATCCTTTCTGGACCCGTTGAGACCAGATCAACATACAGCATGGCATTTTATTGTGGGGAGCAATAGCGAAGCAAAGGTCGCCGCCGCCAGATACAAGCTGAAGTCCACCAGGGTTATCCAGGGGTATCCAAAACGACGATGTTGGCGAGAAGTTATTTCTGGTGGCCTGGACTGGATGCAGACATAGCCACGTTGGTGGGTCAGTGCCAGAGTGCCTTCAAGAACAAAATTATTGTCAGCAGCTTCCCCTTATTCGTGGGAATGGCCAGGTAAACCCTGGTCTCAGTCATACATCGACTATGCCAGCCCTTCCATGGGCTCAACATTCTTAGTCATTGTGAACACCCACTCAAAGTGGCTGGACAAAGAGTTCATTCATCGAACACAGGGATGATGATAGAAAAGCTACAAGCATCTTTTGCAATACACTGTCTCCCGGAAGCATTGGTCAGAGACAACAGGTCATCATTCACGAGTAGGGATGATGAGTACTTCCTAAAGTCAAATGGCATTTGGCATAGCTCTATACGACCCATTGGTTGATGGTCCAGTAGAAAAGAGCAGGGTTCAATTTTTTTTTTCGTGTTTGAGAGATGTGGGCACTGTCAGCTGGGCTAACAGTTATTGCCCATCCTCAACTGCCCTTGAAAGACGGTGGTTTGCAAGTCTCATTTCAGAGGGCAGTTAAGAGCCAACCACATTGCTCTGGGTCTGGAGTCGCATGTAGGCCACACCAGATAAGGATTACAGATTTCTTGTCCTCAAGGATACGAGTGAACCAATTGGGTTTTATGACAAATAACAATGATTACATGGTCATTATTAGGCTAGCTTTTAATATCAGAGTTTTATCAAATTCAAATGTCATCATCTGCCATGGCGGGATATGAATCTTGACCGAGAGCATTAGCATGGCGATCCGAATTATTTGTGATATTACTACTACACTATCGCTCCCCATTAGTGTATTTTAAAATTCAATATCCACTGGCAGCAAATTATATAACTGTACAAATTTCTTATCCAAGCCATTTACTTTCACAGTTAACCAACATCTCAAATTCCAATCTAAACTGAGTGTATACTTAAAGCTCATGACTCTTTCAAATTTGTCTACTTCAATTCATATTTCTTGCACTTCATTTGTAAATCGTGTTAATTTTAACTAGAACAGAAATTATTAAAATTGCAAGCTAGGTCTTAAACAATTATTGCAAACAGAAATTTTGAGATCAAAGTTGTTCTCCATCAAACTGAAATTCTACCATGTTGAGATCACTAATTCCTAGATGATCCTCAGTTCAGAGATCTTTTATTAATAGCACCTCATTATATGCTAACAGATCTAAAATAGCCTGTTCACAAATAGGTTGTACAGCAGTGCTCTATGGAACAATCCCTGATGCACTCTACAAATTCACTTTTCACGTTAGCCTTGCCCATCAGATTTGTCCAGTCAAATCACCGATGACCATTATAGTTTGGATTGGATTATGGTGAATAACCATGTGGTTAAGGTGTTGATTGCTAGAGTTTTAATTGTAAGGAATGCATTTCTAAATTGATATCAGGATTCCTGTAGTTGCACAGAATTTTATTTGCAATTCTAGAAAATCACCTTGTTCACAGAAGTCTCCATGATAACCAGACGGACAGGTACAAGTACCATGTATAGGATCACAAACCCCACCATTCATGCAGTGACATTTTTGGCTACAACCATCTCCGTAGAATTGATCAGGGCATACTGTTGAGAAAAGAAATCAACAAATGTGCTAGAAGTTCAATGAATAGTATTATTGGAATATACAACAGATCAAACACGAACTATACTTTGATATCTTTTAGTATAAGGAACAAATTGGAAAAAGTTTCAGTAATACATTAATGTGAATGAACTTAAACTAGCTCATTGGTGCAATATTTTGAAGAATCACATGTTGTCGTTCACTATGTTTGGATACAAGTTTTCCAGCATGTAGTTGTCAAATACTAGCAATTTAGCCTTCTAAACAAATCACATCCAGTCTCAATTGTACTCACATTTACTGTCTGATTTTTGCTTCTACTTCTGTGGGTTTAGGGGTTTAGACAATTGTTTCAGAGTTTCAAGATGGCTCCTTGGTAGCTACTAGGGGTATTTTTATTTTGCATCTTTCTCTGTAACCATCTGTTGACATTTCCCGCCCCAAATCCTCAACAAATGTTTAAGTTTCGCAGATTTAACAGCAATTGCATTTAGGCCCAAACTTTCAAGCTAACTATTAGCTTAAAAAGGCGTGCTAGTAGTTCAAACCCAGTCCCTAATCTTACCTTCAGTGTTTTGGAAGAAGATCTGGACTTGAATATTTTTCTCAAGCTTGCTTCAAATTTGTGGACCTCAAGGGAATAAGACCATGTTTCAATGCTGAACTACACTGGAATAAACCATAACTCTACAGCCGTCTCTAATCTGCTGCTTTTCTTTGTCATCAATTGTGGAGAAAATAGAGAATGATCTGGATCCAGATTAGATTAAACTTGGCTTCAAGTTTCTGGACTTTCCTTGACATCAAATACATAGAACATAGTACAGCACAGTACAGGCCCTTTGGCCCACGATGTTGTGCCGAATTTTTACCCTAAAATACACTTCTGCTTTAGTCTACTTTGGCTATACCCTAAGGTCCAACTTCTTTCTTTGAACTGCTGGTCTTTGGTAAGATTTAAATAAAGTTTTTGCTTGTATCCCTTTCCCAACCACTGCTGTGACTTGGAGACCTTGATTTACACTGAGTCTATGCCTAATGATTCTAATTGTTTTCAACTTCAGTCTGTTCCCTATCAGGAAATTACAGCAGAGCTGAAACAAAACAGTCCCTGGTTCAGTGTGCCAAAGAAAACACTTCCAAGAGTGTATCTTGTCCTCCACCCTCAAACAGGTTCTTGATTCAACTCTTCATCCATCTTAAAACAGAATTTCTTAATGTCCTATGCCATGGCCATCCTACCAAAACCGCCTTTCTTACCATGAGACTTCTGACTAACAATGAACTTCTTACAACTTCTCCTATTTCCTACATTCTGTTTATCAATCGGGTTGTAATGATGCCGTTTACCCAAAAATTAGATTAATGTACTTTACGTTTTGAGTCCACTACCATTACAAACTGGTTGCTGTTATACCTTCATCTTTTCTCTTTTCTAAAAAAAAAAAACTTATTTTCTTTCATCATTGGAGACCTCTCTTTTCCATCATAATGCCTCCTTTTATTACCACCCCCTCAGTTACTTTGTCCCTTCACCTCCTTTACCTAACCCTTCAATGTTTCTGGGCCATATTGCTTTCTTGCTGCCTCCTTAGGCTCATTTCTTTCTTAGGTACTCATTCCGGCACTCACTGTAAGCAGCCATCCACTATAAAAAGCAGTTCTGAGGGTCATCGGACCTGAAACATTAACTGATTTCTCTCCACAGATGCTGCCCAGACCTGCTGAGCTTTTCCAGCAATCCCTGTTTCTGATTTACAGCATTGCAGTTCTTTCAGTTTTCACTCTCAAAACCCCTGCCCAGCAAGTCTGCCAGCAGCTAATCTTGCTAGTCATCTTTCTTTGCAACTCCCCTCCTTCACTACCAACTCAGAGTACTGTCAGGTCAACCTATTAGAATGTCCAGTCCCTTGTGAACAAGACAATTTTGCCATCCATTAATTTATTATAGATAATTTCATTATTGAAGGATTAGAACGCTTTTCTTAAATGAAGTTTCTTCACTGAGGTACAGCTTCCATCACTTGTTCAAGACTAAACCAGTGGTAGTGTGATTCTCATCAAAAGGGTGCACCTTGGCTTGAACTGCTCTCTTTGCTCCTCCAGCAATGTCTTCGCATTTGAGCATCTTAGCGTATCACACCACTCTCACCACTTTCAATGTCATTTTCCACTGTCCTTTCAAGTATGATAAAAATGTTCTTATCAAGTTACCTGTACAACTTTTCGCCCTTCTCTACGCTAAAGAGCTTCTCATCATTCGGTGATTTTAACCCCCATCTCAACTCATCATGTTCTTTCCCTTTTACATCTCTCCCTCAACTTTACTCAGTCACCCCTTTGTTCTGGCCATCTTGTTGACTCTCTGCTGTCATCCTATCAATCACAGGTATGGCCAACTGATCAAAACTCTGCACTCTTATCCCCCTTTCATACTTCAAACCTACTTTCTTCGGTTATCCACCCTTGAAAAAGTTCTAATTCACCTACAACAGCAATTTCAAAATGTCAACTTATTTTTGGCCCTCTATTTTCTTAAATTTGTGCAGCTATCTATTAGTATAACTAAATCCGCACATCCACCTTTGATGCCCTCGTCCCCAGTAATTCAACTTCAGTTAATTACCCAAATGGAAATTCACACTGGACATAACTTGTTCATTAAAATTACACGTAAACTGAAATGAATAGTAACAATAAGATTGAAAACCCATGAGGAATTTAGCATTAGTTAAAAAATATTTTTAATGCATTGAAATGGATTACAGTGATCAGAGTCCCATCATGAGTGAATATGCTTATTCCTTTATCAAGCTTTTGTGAAAAGTTCTTGAAGGAAGCAAAACTATTAGTCTCTCATTCAACCTGGTTCCCGCAATATGGCCATCATCTCATCTTCAAAGTCCAAGGGTCATGGAAACTGACAACCTGTTCAGCCATCCACTGCTAGATCTAGGTGAACCACAAAGCACTAGTGGGTACTGCTAACTATTCAAAAATCATGCTGGAATGTAAAAATAACCAATACCTTCTTTTCTCTAGAACAGACCATCTTTTTCAACATACAAATCAAGAACAGAAACCGGCCATTCAGCCCTTCAAGCTTGCTGTGTTACTAATTACGATTATGGCTTATTTGTTTCTGTTCAAATTTCACATTCATGTATCCCCTTTCATCTTAAGCCCTGTACATAAAAACAGGGTGCTTACCTCCACCTTAAAAGTATTTCATGACCCTGTCTCCACCACCTGCGGTAGAGAGTTCCAAAATTGAAAACGCTCAGAAATTTTCTTCCTCCTCTTCTCTTGTTCTGAAAGGATGATTTCTAATATTAAGTGTCCCTTAGTTCTAGACACATCTACTAGAGTAAATATCCTTTCCACGTCCACCTGGTCAAGACCACTTAGGATGTTCTAATCTTCAATCAAAGCATCCCTCTGTGTTATAAACTCTCGTGCTTCAATACGCAATTCTCTGTAAACTGCAAATGCATTGAATGATAACATGCATTTTAATGCAACTCATGATACTTTTCCAGATTCTAACATTTTAAAAAAAAAAGGAACTTCAAAATTAATATTAGAGTAAGAAAATGAAAGTTAGCATGTCCAGAATATTAAATGAGAAAAATAAAGATATGCTCACCATCACTACAATTGGGTCCCATCCACCCAGCATCACAAAGGCACCCATCTACATGATAAACAGCAAAGCCATGTAAATTACTAGCTTTAAAAATGTAAATACATCTAACATGTATTTAGAAAATTTGTTTTTATACTCCAATTTAAATTGCAGCCTGCAACATTTATTATAGAACTGCATTGATTTCCAACCTGATAAACAGATTTATAAAATCCAATGATGATGAAAACATAATTCAGTGAAATTAGATCACATATCAGATATTACAATGTGCTGGAAGTCCATATCAAAAAACGGAAAATCACAATGACATAGCTGTGAAAAGAATGTTGTGCGTTATTTGTTTTAGGTGGTGATGGTTTACACTCCACAAATAGCGTTGGATATAGTAGCATTGACTCTAATCTTAACCTACTGTCTTAGGTATTTGGCAGTGAAAGCAGCATTAAGACCGTAACTAAAAAATACCAATATGAAACAATTACATAATAGAATTGTTTTAAGATAGATCAATTCAGAAAACCTTGCAGGGGACACAAGAAGACAGTAACTATAAAAGAAGTTTTGCAAAGAAAGAGGAAAATACTAATTGGTGAGCAGTTTAATATCTTTTAAACATTTAACCTCTTGTAACAAAGAAAACTTTAAAAAGCATAGATGCAAACAAAAAACCATTGCAAGTTAAAGAAACAAATATAGAAGTAAAACTTTAAAAAATCCTGTGTACAATAAAGACTGCAGGGAGAGATTACTTGTATTGCATATAAAATGAAGAATAAATTGAGACACAAATTGTGTGATTTACGTTTCACAATCATTTATTTTAGACTTATAAATTTTTAAGAACTTGGAAATTTGGTTACAGTTTGCTTACAAAAACTTCCCAAAATAAAAAGTTGTGCATTAGGTTTACATTTTATAAGGTCAAGATTGATGTTTTCTGTTGATTAGGGGAAACACCTAGAGCTTGGAAAGAAAGCTTTGTAGTTTCAGTTTACAAATTTGCAAAAGGCCTGGCTGAATTTGAATGTACAGAACTATTTAAGAGCTAAAATTTAGGACTTAAGAAGAGGTTACTCCTTACAGTGTTAGGAGGCTAATTTAAAAGCTCCAGACCTGAAGTGTTTGGTTAAAATACTGAAGGGGTTAGTTCACGCTGAGAAAGTCTAAGCTTAGCTGTATGAAAGCTCCAGGGAGTGGATCAGATTTGCAAGGCACGGAATTCAGACAATTAAATTATGTCCTACTGAGGTGACACAGAAAGGAATTGTTTTTGGTGAGAGTACTCTAATGGGATTCTGTTGGGATGAATGGTATTTTTACCATGTTTTTTGAAGTCTTTAAATTTGTGTTATATGTAAACCGTTTCATTTATTCTATTTTATCTTCATTTCCTTTGAATAATAAACTTCTTTTATTGTAAAACCAAAATCAGAAACATTACATGCTTGTGTTTCAATAACAGTCCACCTCATTAAACAAAAACAAATCATCCATCAAGCCAAATTTCAGTCTGGGGTCTTGCTTATCCAGTAGTAAGATCAGCTGGGATTATAACAGAATAATCAATTGAAAAGCATTGATTGTGAGAAGAATTCAGGTGAGAATTAAAATTGTAAATTGTCATAAGGACTTTTTCAATACACGGGATAAGCGCTTAAGAGTCAGAGTCACAGCACTGTTGGTCACGTAGTCCATCATACAGCAATTCAGCTAGTCCCAATTCCCACCCTACTCCTACAGTCCTACAAGTTATTTCCCTCAAGCGTTCATCCAATTCCCTTTTGAAATCATGGAAGCAAAGGATGATCCATTGCTCTTGTAGATAGTAAATTCCAGGTGATAACCAGTAGCTCCACAAAAATTTTTTTCTCATCCCCATTGCATCTCTTGCTCCAAACCTGTATCTCCTAGTTCTTGCACCATAAGCTAATGAGAATTTTTTTTAAACAAAAATATCAACCATATCAAATCCCGTCATAATCTTCTACACCTGAATAAAATCATCCCCCAATCTACTCTGCTCCAATGAGCGCAACCATAACTTTTCCAACCTAACTTTGTAATGAAAATTCCTCATCCCTGGAACGGATAAAGCTCCTCTGCATCCTTATATCTCTCCTAAAGTTTGATGCCTAAAGTAGGATGCAACACTCAAGTTATGGCCTAGTCAGAACTTTATAAAGGTTCAACATTACTTTCCCTACTTGAATATAAAAGCAAGGAAGTCATAATTGCCAAATGCACCAATTAAATTGTCTCAAGCACTGGCCTTTATTGGATGTGAAGTATTTGTTCACAGGAGTTGAATTATGAGGAAGAATTTGATTTTTCTAAATTGGTGTTATGATACACTGAAAATTGAGTTCCACGATTCAATAAATTGGACCAAGACTCCAATTAGATTCCCCTGAATGTAGTTGCTTTTCACAGCCAGTACACAAAATGTAACTCATTTTTGGCTTCCATAGTGGCATTACACTTTTGGTTACAGTTGGTTAGCAGGACAGCTGCTTCGCAAGGCAGAGTGATGCCAACAATGTGGGTTCAATTCCTGCACTGGCTGAGGTCACTGTGAAGGCCTCGCCTTCTCAACTTCACCGAGGTGTGGTGATTCTCAGATTAAACTCACCACCGGTCATATCTCTCTAATGAAAGAGCAGTCCCATGGTCTTCTAAGGCTATGGAATATCTTTGGTTAACTAAGCACTAATGTCATACTTAATCACTCAGTACAAAATTCAGATATTAGCCTTTGAACTACAACTAAAGTGGGAGAATATCATCACAGTTACAAGTTGTTTATTGTTTCCTAATACCACATTCTTAGTTCAGTTGACTATGGGTGTCAGCTTTGGGCCAACAAGTAACCCCCTTATTCTAGAATTTCAAGATTTTGCTTTTAGTTCCTGTTTTTAGAAATTAAGCACAAAAGTAAGGCTGATCTTTGCAGTGCCGAAGAAATGCTGTCCATTGGCTAAGATGTTGAACTGACGCACCACCTGCTCTCTTATGCATGCAAAAGATTCTCCTGCACTATTACAACTAATGGGGAGCTTATTCCTTGTGTCCTGAACAATACTTACCTCTCAATCTTAAAACCAATCTTGTCATCAACAGATGCAATGAGAGCAATTTGTAACTTGGTTGCTGTGACTACACTTTGATAGTACTTCATTGGCTAGAATGTGCATTGTGAAGTCTCATGGTAATGAAAAGCATTTTCTACTTGCAATTGTTTCTGTTTATCAATTTAATTAACAAAAATAAAAATCAACACGTACGCTCAGAACAGATTCCACGTTGAGAACAATTTGAAGGGCCACAGTTGAGGTGGTCACAAGCTGGGCCAGACCAAAAGCCTGTACAGTAACAATCTCCGAGTAAACAATCTCCATGGCCACTGCAGTCTGGAGGTGCACATTCAGGTTCATGAACACACACGACTGTGGAAACAGCCCGAGGGCAGCGCCACATCGGGTCAGGTGAACTGTTGAAGAAAATAATTGATTTGGGAGATGATTGTAACTAATTGACAGAAACAAGACATTAATATTTGCACTGTTGTTTAATTTAGGTTTGCACAAACTGATTAAACTATAATGATGTTTAGAGTTCACAATTTAGAAAAACTTGAGTATATGTTGTGCTTGAAGACCACCTTCTATTTCACACTTGTACTTACCCATCTGGGTATATTGAAATTCTGCCTCCTGTTTTGATACATCTCTCTCTCTCACAATATCTACGACTGATGATTTACAAACACATGGTGTCCTCCATGTTATAAGCAGAAATTTGGTTCCTGCCTATTCTTTATCAACCGCTCAACAAACCCCAATATAGCCAAACTTTCAATGTTACAGGCCAAAATGAGATACAAAAAAAAAAATACTCAGCAGGTCTGGCAGCATTTGTGGGGAGAGAAACAGAACTAACAATTCAAGGATAATGAGTTGCACTGGACTCAAAACATCAACCCTGTTCCTCTCTCCACAGATGCTGTTATACCTGCGAGTCTGTTCAGCACTTGATTTCCCCCCAGATTTTCAGCAGCTGCAGTACTTTGCTTTTAGTCCAAACACCAAATATACTCTTCAGTAAAGAAAGGGTATGAGGTAGTCACAAGTCAACCCACCACAAAATGTAATTCATAAATTTTCAATTTCCTTACTAGATGGCCAGCATGAGCCCCACCCTGAACGATATTGTAGATAATTTCACCCTCCACATTATCATCACATCAGGGAGCATGTTAGGCATTTCTTCTATAACTCCACCATGACTACTGGCACATTTTATGTACTTTGGGTCACATTGTCACACATCTCCACACAGCAACTCTGCAGACCCTGTTTACACGAGATTGGACGCAAGGATCTGAGCCTGGATACTAGGCATCCTGGATGCCCGAGTGGCAGTGATCAGGATGCTATTTTACAGGTAATTAAAGCAGGCCTTTATAAGATAGGTGATCTTTAAAGTTCATATCCTTTATAGTCAACATTGCCTCAAGGCAAAGCAACAGTCGATCAGTCAGTAAGGTTGGGATCAGGTATTAGATTTCTTATTTGCCTATGTAAACAGCCTCATGATTGAGACAATGGTTGGCTTTTGCATGTCTTACACAAATGGTATTTGGAAGTATATGCTTCCAATTAGTCCTGTTCCCAACTTAGGCCTCATACATCTGAAAACTTCTCTCAAATTTTAGGTTATGACATTTAGTTAAAAGAAAAGAAACAGGAGAAGTCTGGCAAGTAGTATGAATATGGTGGACTAATCACTTGTAGGCTTCCTACCTACTGACAGGGGTTTCCAATCTCTAAAACCCCCCTCTTTCTTTGCTCACCCCCTTCTAATGTGACTCTAATGCTGATGCACAGTATCATCAGCACCTGCCAACAAAGGAGACCCCATCATGGGAAGAAGAGGAAGGGGGTAAAAGCAAAATTGCAGAAAATTAAATGGACACAGAGGCATTTGTCAACTACTGTGGGGTTTCAGGAATGGTTGAGGTCAAAAGGAAGACATACTGGAAACACTAACGCCCCAGATGACATCGTCAGAATAGGTGCAAAAGAGATGGAATGTTTGCAGAGATAAGAAGATTCCATAGGAAAAAAACTGGTGAATGAAACTTGGATGTGAAAATCCTGTCTCATTTCTGATAGTTTTGTAGATTGGGGAAAGATGTCAGGGTGTGGTTTGCACGGGAGGGTACCCAAATTCAGCAGGTCCATTTTAAGTAAGGGTAACCTGGCCTCCAGTGTTTTCTGTGGTAGAGAATTCCACAGGGTCACGCCTTCCTGTTATAATGGGGCTTCCTTTGGAACCAGAAATTATATACCAAATAGACAAATAGTGAATCCGAACAGGAATGCTTTACTGACAATGCTCAAACCTCCACAGCTGGTTTTAGACGAGGCCCAGGGTCCATTCTAGAGTCACCTGACCAACTCTCTTAAAGGGGCAGCAACCCCAACTACATACATAACACTCCCGTTTATTTTAAAACTCTCATTAATAAACATATACATGACTATCAAAAGTATAAGACCATCAGACCAAAGGACATAGGAGTGGAAGTAAGGCGATTCGGCCCATCGAGTCCACTCCGCCATTTAATCATGGCTGGTGGGCATTTCAACTCCACTCAACTTCGTATCATCAGCAAACTTCGCCAGAATGCCCCCAGTCCCTTCATCCAGATCATTAATATATAAGGTGAACAGCTGCGGCCCCAACACTGAACCCTGCGGGACACCACTTGTCACTGGTTGTCATTCCGAAAAAGAGCCTTTTATCCCAACTCTCCGCCTTCTGTCAGACAGCCAATCCTCAATCCATGCCAGTAACTCACCTCGAACACCATGGGCCCTCACCTTACTCAGCAGCCTCCCGTGAGGCACCTTATCAAAGGCCTTCTGGAAGTCCAGATAGATAACATCCACTGGGTTTCCCTGGTCTAACCTCCTTGTTACCTCCTCAAAGAATTCTAACAGGTTTGTCAGACATGACCTCCCCTTACTAAATCCATGCTGACTTGGTCGAATCCGACCCTGCACTTCCAAGAATTTAGAAATCTCATCCTTAACAATAGATTCTAGAATTTTACCAACAACCGAGGTTAGGCTAATCGGCCTATAATTTTCCATCTTTTGCCTTGATCCTTTCTTAAACAAGGGGGTTACGACAGCGATTTTCCAATCTTCTGGGACTTCCCCTGACTCCAGTGACTTTTGAAAGATCACAACCAACGCCTCTGCTATTTCCTTAGCCACCTCCCTCAGAACTCTAGGATGCAGCCCATCGGGGCCAGGAGATTTATCAATTTTTAGACCTTTTAGCTTTTCTAGCACTTCCTCTTTTGTAATGCCTACCATACTCAACTCTGCCCTCTGACTCTCCTTAATTGTTGGGATATTACTCATGTCTTCCACTGTGAAGACTGACGCAAAATACTTATTAAGTTCTTCAGCTATTTCCTTATCTCCCTTCACTGGCCTTCCAGCATCAGTTTGGAGCGGCCCAATGTCTACTTTTGCCTCTCGTTTGTTTCTTATGTATTGAAAGAAACTTTACTATCATTTCTAATATTACTGGCTAGCCTACCTTCGTATTTGATCCTCTCCTTCCTTATTTCTCTCTTTGTTATCCTCTGTTTGTTCTTGTACCCTTCCCAATCTTCTGATTTCCCAGGGCTCTTGGCCGCTATATAGGCTGTCTCTTTTTCTTTGATACATTTCTTGACTTCCTTGGTCAGCCATGGCTGTCTAATCCTCCCCTGGATAATCTTTCTTTTCTTTGGGATGAACCTCTGTATTGTGTCCTCAATTACACCCAGAAACTCCTCCCACTGTTGTTGTATGGTCTTCCCCGCTAGGCTCTGCTTCCAGTCAATTTTCGTCAATTCCTCTCTCATGCCCCTGTAATTACCTTTATTTAACTGTAACACCATTACAAGCATTTTAGCCAACATATATATTTTGTCAGAAATATCTACAAAAGCATGGCAACCATGGAAGAACAATACCATCCCTTAAACAAGATGTTCTGTCTGTCTATTACATCAATATGATTAGTCTTTCAGGGGGATGGCTGCTACCTCCCCCCAGCTATGACCAACCTTGGCTCAGAGATACATGGCTCAGTTGACACCCTTAGTTTTATGTAACTGGCTCGGTATTCTGAAGGACCTCCTGCTGTGGTGAAGTATGGCGATTAGCTGGTCCACGTGTCTCCTCCAGACCAGTTCATCCCTCATCTATACCGTTCCTATTTCAGCCACCACCACTACCACTGGGATCTATTTTTCCCCAGATGTATAATTCTAGGCCAAACAGACCCTCCACTTTGGAATACCTCTAACCTTGAGATTCCTGCCTTTCTGGCCATCTGTCTCTCTTGATTTAGCTCCACCACCCCTCTGATCTCTTCCAGCAGTACTAAGTCAAACATGGTTCTCAGCTGGCAGCTCAAGATTAAGGGACGGCAGCGAACACTGGGCTATCGCACCTGGTACATGTTCAGGAACTTATTAATTCACCATTCGAGCGACTCTTCTCCTTGTGAAGCCTTTAAGGCCTGCTCCAAGGTTTGAACAAATCTCTCCACCTGGATGTTTGCTGCAGGGTGATAAGGAACCAATTTCATGCTGACTCAATGATTTTCACGTACTTCTTGAACTCTTGTGCCACAACTGTGGACCACTGTCACTAATGACTTGTTTGGGGTTCCCATGAGTGAAGGGGTGACAACAGTGGTCCCTTTCTTATTAATACACAAGATTCACAAAGATCCTGTTTTCTCCTCAATCTCCTCGGTTTATACCCGGCCACTAAAAAAGCTCCTGGCTGTCTCCTTCATTCACATCTTGCCAGGAAGCCCTTTCATAGAATAGAATCCCTACAGTGTGGAAACAGGCCCTTCAGCCCAACGAGTCCACACCAACACTCCGAGCATCCCACCCAGACACATCCCCTTAATCTATACATCCTTGAACACTATGGGCAATTCAGCATGCCACTTCACCTAACCTGCACATCTTTGGACTGTGGGAGGAAACCGGAGCACCCGGAGGAACCCACACAGAGACAGGGAGAATGTGCAAACTCCACACAGTCGCCCGAGGGTGGAATTCAACCCAGGTCCCTGGCGCTGTGAGGCAGCAGTGCTAACCACTGAGCCACCGCGCTGCCCCAACTTGGTGAACTTGTTCCAGCAGCTTTCCTGTTAAAAGGGGAGAAAATCACAACTCTCATTCCCCACATTAAACACACATCCGACATGGACAACACCCACCTTCTGGGCAGCTAAAGGTGCAATTCTGGGTGGTTTCCATGACAGGTTCACCCTCTCAGCAGTCCACCACTCAGCTCAAGTAGTGTTTTGCAATTGATTCGCTGACACTGACACCCTCTCAGCCTGGCAAAACCACACAGTTTTCAGGTTCTAGTCGGGAACATCTTTAATGCCTTGTAGTGGGCAGTGTTGACAGAGCATCTGCATTGCCGTGCTGTCGGTATTTGATCTCTAATGAGTATGTTGACAGAGCCAGTCCCCATCTCTGCAGGTGTACTGCTGCCATAGACGCCCTGTATACAGGCCAACAACGGAGGTTAGAGGTCTGTGGCTGGTCAGTAGCACAAAGTGCATCTCGTAATGGGAAATGGGTGAACTTCTTAATGTCGAACACAACATTCAATGCTTCTTTTTCGACTTGAGTATAATTCTCCTCAGTCTTTGTTAGTGACCGCAATGCAAATTCAATGGGCCTTTCCTCTCCATTTGATAAGATGTGCAAAAGTGCAGCACCAACGACATAAGGTGAGGCGTCACACATTAACTGTAGAGGAAACTTTGGGTCAAATGTGCTAATACTTCCAAATTCCAATTAAGTACTTCATACTCCTGGGTCTATTTCCACAACCGCCCTTTTTATCAGCAACCAATTCAGAAGTTTTAGCACTGTTACCAGATCAGGCATGGACTTGCCATGGTAATTTACAAGTCCCAAGAACAGCCTCAGTTGGTACACGTACTCTGATCTAGGGACCTTCATCTTCTTGGGCATCTTGTGTAGTCCCTCATCATCGATTATATAACACAAATATACTATGGACTCTTCAAACAATAAAACAAACCTCTCATTTCTCTTTTTACTGCAGGTCGTGCCTCCTGTGATCTTTTTAGGGTTCCTATTTTTCAAACGTTCCTGTTTGGAGGATCCAGTACCCAAAATGTCATCTGGATAACACCAGACTCCTGGCAACCTGCTTAATAGTTAATCCAAGGTCCTCCGGAACAAAGCCGACAATGACAATGCCAAAAGGAAGTCGCTCGTAGGGGAAAGTCCCCTGTTTGTGTCACTATCGTCAATGGCGGCTGAGACTCCTTTGCAACCCCCATCTGCAGATAGGTCTGCGACAGGCCCACGACAGGTCCATTTTTGAAAATTTCTTTCCTCCAGCCAGTCTACTGAATAAGTCTAAAAGTTGGTGGGGGTACTGATCTGCACTCAGGGCTGAGTTGACTGTGAAGTTAAAGTCACTACAAATTCTCACTGTGCCATCTGTTTTTAAGACCAGAACAATGGGAGTAGTCCACTCACTGGTGGTTACTCATTCCAATGCTCCCAGGTTCACCAGCCATTACAGTTCCGCCTCCATTTTAGGCCTGATGACGTCCAGTACCTACATGCCTTCAGACTTCAAGGACAAGCCTCTGGCTTCAGCTGTAATTTAATTTCAACTCCTTTCATTTCCCCCAGGGCAACTGTGAAGGCATCTTTGTACTTATCCAGGATCTCATGAAAATCTGTTTGAGTCTGCCAGCCTATTAACCACACCCCAGTTCAACTAGGAGCATCCAAGTAATGCCTTTTATACGTAAAGTGACAGTTCTTCACACTAACCCTTGACCATACTTTCACCAGTACGTAGCCCTTCCACGTACATCCGAAGTATAATCTTGGCAGGCTCTGCTGGTAGTGCCTTCAACTTCTCACTATAGACTGGTTCGGGAATCAGGGACACTGCTGCGCAGATATACATTTCCATTTTCACTAGCTTACCCCTGCTTTGGGAAGAATCAAGAAATGATCAATTTCACCCTGTCCCGACAGTTATGTTTAATAGAGACTCTTCAGACTCTGGACATTCTGTTTCATCCGCAGACTCAGCTGACTCCCTGTCTACTCCCTGGCTGGTGGCACGTACCTTATGCCTTGTCTTCAGGTTTGTTTTTTTCCGACTCTCCTTCTTGGTTTGGCTCGTACCTAGCAATTTTGGGCAATATGACCCGCTCGCTTACAGCTACAGCATTGGGCTTTGAGTCCAACGTGACGACTCCTTGTGGCCACTGATCACAACGGCAGCATTTTACAGTTGTTACTGCATTCTGTCAAGTTTCCACTACTTGATGCATCTGGGCACCGTCAACTAACTGAGTTGCTTTGGTGGTGGCCAACTCCATTGAGGTAGTAATTTTGAAAGCTGCCCTGAAATCCAGGTCTCTCCTTGATGGTGTTGTGTTGGAAGCCACTATCCAAATGGTCCTTTAAGGCATCTTGGAGGAACCTTCTGAATTCACAGCGTTCCGCTAGCCACTTTAAGGTAGCCATAAATTGGGCAATGGACACTTCTTCGTGCTGCACCAGTTTGTAAAAATGGAAATGTTCCACAATCATTTGTGGCTTGTGTGCAAAATAATTTCCTAACACTTTGCACAGCTCAGGAGATGTCTTCTCCACGAGTTACTCTGGGTACACAACACTCCTTAGAATCACAAAGATCTTGCTCCTAAGGTTACTTAAGTACCATGATGTTCTCAGCCACTTTGTTCACCTTTCAGAATGAAGTAAAGCATTCCATATATAAAATCCAATCTTCTGACTCTTCAACAAACAGTCAAAAGGCCCCCCAAATTGGCCCACCATTTTGTTTTCCTGCTGGCAGGAACAGGAGCCATTCGCAGCCTGAAGGGCATCAATGAGTGGTCTCTGCGTCAAATGCTACTTCACAGGCTGTACTAGTGTACTGTTCTTCCCTGGTGTCGCCCACAGCCCAGGTCACCTCGCAACTGCTCTCTGCGACAACTTCAGTAGCTCTCTTCTCTTTTGTACTCTCTTCTTTAGCCAAAGGCTCCAGACTCCTCACGACTGTTGTTCTTGGCCCCTCTCAGGTGAGTGCCTTCTTTCTAGGCATCAATCGCTTTTCTTAACGTTATCTCCTTAATCCTTTGTTGTTTTTGAAGTTAGGGAGACCTCTCCTCTGGACAGAAAGGCTTTTGCATTCTGTGGGCTGAATCCCATCTTTGAGACCAGCTATGCTGGTGCTTCCTTTGGAACAAAGAATTATATACCAGGTAGACAAATGGTAAATCTGAACAGAAACACTACTGACATTGCTCACACCTTAACAGCTGCTTCTAGACTGGACTCAAGCTCTACCTCTCCTGATCACCTGACCAGCTCCCTTATTAGGGCAGCACCCTGCATACATTACACTTCCAAATGAAGAAACTTCTCATTTTAGTTCAAATTGGCATAGCCCAGTGGAAACATCATTACTGCATCCAGACTGTCCAGCCCCATGAGAATGTTAGAACCTTTAGAGTCAGAGTCAGAGTCATACAGCATGGAAACAGACACTTTGGTCCAACTAGTCCATGCTAACCATGTTCCCAAACTAAACTAGTCCCACTTGCCTATGTTTGGCCGATATCCCTCCAAACCTTTCCTATTTCATGTACTTATCCAAATGTTATTCAAATGTTGTAACATTACCTGCATCCATCACTCCCTGTGGCAGTTCATTCCACACACTAACCACTGTAAAAAAAAAGCTTCCCCTTGTATCCTTTTTAAAATCTTTCTCCTCTCACCTTAATATGCATAGAAAGGGGGTGACGTCCAGAATCTTTCACCCAGATTTAAAATGTCTAGTACTAGGGGGCATACATTTAGGGTGAGAGAGGGAAAAGTTCAAAAGGTGAGATGGGCAAGTTTTTTTTTTAAAAACAGTATAGAATTCTGGAACACGCTGCCAGGGGTGGTGGTGGAGGCAGATAGAATAAGGGCTTTTAAGGGACTCTTAGATAAGGACATGAATATACAAGGAATGGTGGGATATGGACCAAGGGCAGGCAGAAGGGATTAGTTCAGGTCGGCATCATGTTTGGCACAACATCATGGGCTAAACGGCTTGTTCCTGTGCTGTTCGGCTCTGTGTTCCATATGCCCCCTAGTTTTGAACTCCCCCAACCTTTGGAAAAGACCTTTTTCAAGAAGATCTCCTTTCCTTCTAAAGTGCAAAAATGACAGGGCCAGTCAGCCAAATCACTCCTCCTAGGACAAATCTGTAATCTCTGGATTCGGTCTAATGGACCTTCTCCGCACACCCTCTGATGTAAATATCTTTTATCAGGTAAGACCACCAAATTACCACTCCACTCCAGGTGTGATTTGACTAAGGTCCAACATGTAAACATTTTTGAAGGCAAAAATGTGTTTGTTCTCATTATCTGAAATTTTACAAAATCTTCCAGTCTTTATTCCGTAGTTAAAAGAAACTTTCATTAAAGAAAACCTCTATGAGGTTGCTTCTATCGTCAGACCACAGTCTTTGTTGTCATTTCCCAAAAATGCTGTCACTATGTCATTATGCAAACTTGGCTGAGTTTCAATAACTACAATCAGCTCAGCAAGGACTAGGGAATTCACAGTTTGATTGACAGCTTTTAAACGATTAGGTGTCTGATGTAGGATGTGAACAGAAGTTTGTTTTTCTAAGAGGTTAAGCACTGGAGAATTAAAAGGTTTGATTGGATTTCATGAATAGGACTTCTTGTTCACTATCAAGTGTGCTGAATGAGAACTCACTTGGGGATTTCTAGAAATTTATATTATTTTCAAATGGCTTAAGAAATCCACCCATGATGGATACAGAAATGAGCTAGAATTCAGTTTCACAGAAAATGAGATAAATAGCTGGGGTCATGAATTCGAATAGGGTGCAGGGAGGAGAGTGAAGAAGTGCATCAGGCTTAACTGCTTTCACCACAATTGGGACAAAGACTAAGAATGGAGGAGGGCCTTCTGACCAGGTTGCCTCAGTACTCTTCTGCTCTGTTGGCCTCAGGTCTGCTTCTGGGGTTAGCATCCTACTCCAAATCAAGTGTGATAGGATGTTTTAAGCAGCAGTGAAACTTTGAGAAATTTCCTAACTCAAGCTACCTGCCTTAGTGAAAAGCTGACCCAGAGAAACTGGGAGAATGGAACAGTTTGTTTACAGGAAGCAGCATTGGAACAGGTGCTATGCTCCAGGTACTCATCAAGGAAGCTGTGGGAAACAGTGGGCTTATAATGGGTTTTAGTTGATGGCATCACGAAGATGTTGGGCACCATGTAAATAAGCTTATTGCTGTCTGAAGTCTATATCGGAGGCACGGCTCAATAGAGGCTAGTTTCCCACCTACTTCCTTGACATTCGATTGTGCAGATCAATGTACAGGGCCAATCTAATATACAATTAAATTTACAGACAACTAGTTTGTGGACACAATTGTTGGCAACTTAAATTGAGAATCACTAAAAACATATTCAAATACGGTCTCTAAGGCTCAAAGAACACTTAAACTTAATGTTGTATCAGAGATAAAAAAGGTACTGCAGATGCTGGAGAATCCGAGATAACAAGCATGGGGCTGGATGAACACAGCAGGTCAAGCAGCATCATAGGAGCAGGAAAACTTGACGTTTCGGGCCTAAACCCTTCATCAGAAATGGGAGAGGGGAAGAGGGTTCTGAAATAAATAGGGAGAGAGGGGGAGGCGGATAGAGGATGGATAGAGGAGAGGATAGGCGGAGAGGAGGCAGACAAGTCGAAGAGGCGGGGATGGAGCCAGTAAAGGTGAGTGCAGGTAGGGGGAAGGGAGGAAATAGGTCAGTCCAGGGAGGACGGACAGGTCAAGGGGGCGGGATGATGTTAGTAGATAGGAGATGTGTGGCTTG
Organism: Ginglymostoma cirratum; assembly: GCA_024137785.1. NCBI lineage: Eukaryota > Metazoa > Chordata > Chondrichthyes > Orectolobiformes > Ginglymostomatidae > Ginglymostoma > Ginglymostoma cirratum. The sequence goes on along the minus strand of JAHRHZ010000075.1, from coordinate 1,901,172 downwards.
AGGTGAGAGGAATAACAGGTTAGGGAGGTGGAGATGAGCTGGGCTGGTTTTGGGATGCGGTTGGAGGAGGGGAGATTTTGAAGCTTGTGAAATCCACATTGATGCCATTGGGCTGCAGGGTTCCCAGGCTGAATGATTTGCTGTTCCTACAGCCTTCGGGTGGCATCACTGTGGCATTGCAGGAGGCCCAGGATGGACATGTCATCTGAGGAATGGGAGGGGGAGTTGAAATGGCTCGCGACTGGGAGGTGCAGTTGTTTGTTGCGAACTGAGCGCAGGTGTTCTGCAAAGCGGTCCCCAAGCCTCCGCTTGGTTTCCCCGATGTAGAGGAAGCCAGAACGGGTACAGCGGATGCAGTATACCACATTGGCAGATGTGCAGGTGAACATCTGCCTGATGTGGAAAGTCTTCTTGGGGGCCTGGGATTGGGGTGAGGGAGGTGGTGTAGCACTTCCTGCGGTTACAGGGAAAAGTGCCGGGTGTGGTGGGGCTGGAGGGGAGTGTGGAGCGGACAAGGGAGTCACGGAGGGAGTGACTTGCTACTTTTGGATTCATGGAATAGGGTGATGATTTCAGGGCAGGGACGAGGCAATGGAAGTGCAGGACAGAAAGTGCAAGGTTAATTTCTTTAGATGAAGGCATGAAAGTAAAGTTATCAGAAGCCAAAAGTGAGCTAGTAAAGGCCAGTGATGGGTATGGCAATAAAACAGGGAAGTAAAGAGAGATAATTGAAGAGTAAATTGATTGAAGTGTCAGAGAAGTTAAAAAATTAAGTAAAGCTGCTGGAGAAGGAATATTTTAAAGGGAGAATGGCTGAATGAGATGGCAGGTTTGTCTACATAAATCACCATCATTTATGAGTTATGAAGAATATTGAACAATCTAGACAAAACATATACATGTTCTCTCATTTTATGGTGTAAATTTTATTTTGGCTAATTTATTTCTCTCAAGCTGAGCATTTAGAAATTGCTAATCTTAAACTCTTGACATGAAAGTTGCTTTCATGGTTCCTGTTTCAGTGCAACACACTTGGGATACATCTGTTCGATTATTTGACTGATATTTTGACTTTAGTATGTAGTGTAATAAATATTGCATATAAACACAAATTCGCAAATTGTTTTTTTTCACAGAATCCCCAGTGTGGAAACAGGCCATTTGGCTCAGAAGCCCACACTGACCCTCTGAGAAGCATCCCACCCAGAACCATCCCTCTACAGTATCCCCATAACCCTGCATTTCCTGTGGCTAATGCACCTAACCTGTACATCCCTGCACACTATGGACAATTTAGCATGGCCAATCCACCTAACTTGCACATCTTTGGATCGTGGGAGGAAACCAGAGCATCTGACAAGAACCTACGCAGACACAGAAAACATGCAAACTCCACACAGACAGTCAATCGCCCGAGACTGGAACTGAACCTGGGTCCCTGGCGCGGTGAGGCAGCAGTGCTAACCACTGAGCCACCATGCTGCCCATTTTCATTTAAATCCAGATCGAATTTTGACTTTTGTTTGCTGCTAGTGTTTCAGTCCCTGGTGACTATTATTGCATCAACCCAATAGTTTTATAACAACAAATATTGTTATCAATAAATTCCTTTACGTATATCAATCATATGGTTACTCAGTTGCACATACATTTTTCAAAGACCTTATTATGTTGCTACTACAGACTTTCACTTTCTGTAATTTGTATGAATTTTGACAACTAGCTATTTGTTTAGGCCAAAAAACCAAACCGTTCAATTAAATAAAAACAAAACATACGATTTAAGGTGCTGTATGAGAAGACCAGTGTGAAGTTTTAAGAAAAACACAACTTGAGAAAAATTACTTGTCATATACACATCATACTTGTCCTTTGTAGGCACTTGTTGAAACATATATGAATTTTCAATATCCAATATCCACTTTGTCATGGGAGTCAATGAATTTTAACAGATTTCAAAAACATACAGTACCAGAAAAGTAATTGTTTTTGCTCTGTCGGAGCCAACAATTACTTCAGGTCTTCCCAAATGTCGGCATTAGCTGAAGAAAAATAACTACCTCATTGATCAGAGTGCAAGCATTTTTAGTAACTTTTGGGTAGTTCATTGTCAGATAAGACTATTTAAAAATTTACATGATCAACATCATCCAAATGAAACAAAACAAATAAAGACAGAAACTGCTACAGAAATTCAGCAGTTCTGGCAACATCAGTGGGGAAAAAGAAGACTCAAGGTTTTAGGTCCAGCAAAGCCATCCAAATCATATTCTCCACAATCAAGTTCAAATAATATATTACTTTACATACTTTGCAATATACATACCAATGATCTGATGGATAGTTTGCAAGAGATCCATTAAGTACCAAAGTAGCTGACCCTCCTCCATCCAAATTAATAGCATTAATAACTCCATGGTCTTTTAAAAATCCTGCAACTTCCCACAGACTCAGCCTGTAATGCAATTTTACATTTTTAATTCAAACTTTTTTTAAAATTGTTCCATCAAATTTAGTACGAATTACTAATTATAGGATTATCAGTTAGGCTGGGTCAGCAATAAACCCAAAATTCAACCTGGCAAAGGCCTGGGAACATATCAGCATCATCTCTTTTCACTATGGTATCTAGGCATACATTTAATTAAGCTGCTGTTCCAAATAGAATGACTGCTTTCATACATGTTGTACACTGTTGCTACACATCTATCATAAGATTAGGTTTCATGGTTTGTGTTAAAAAATGGAGATAGATAATAAGGAATTGATCATGTTAATGGGAATGTGCAACATATTTTACATTATTCATGTATTTGAATAAACAATTTCACATGCTGCATGTTGCACTTCACTGGGGTAATATGCCAGAAATCAAGACCTGCTATTCCTGGAGACATGACTAAAGTTCAAGCTTTTTTTAAAAATTACGCAGAACTCTCCAGTTTACCTAACTTTCAGACCCAGGTTGAAAGGAAGTGTTGGCCAGGTTCTTCACTTTGAAAAAGTGACTGTTTATTACAAATTGACTCTAGCTACAGGCAAACAATTACGAACTATCAGCTTTTAACTCTATGTAAAATCTTTGACCCCTTATAAACTCCCTGTCGCATGCTCAGACAGGGAAAAAATGGTTATTATGGCAGGGGGAAAAGGCTGGGAACACAGTTCAATGGTACTTGTTTGCTGGATTTGCCAAGATGAGTCTTTTGTTAATCAGAAGCTTTTCAATCTTCCTTCTCTAGATATTTCACTCTTCTCTAGTTTAGTTCACATTTATAAAAGGTTTCTAATTTATTACTTAAAAGAATCTGAAAGAAAACTGGTTTTGTTTGGGCTTTGTGTTTTTTTACTGCAGAGATCAGAGGTAGTTTCTGAGCTAGTGGAGATCTGACGGCTTCTCCTGATCTCCCCAGTTACCTGGGGATTGATCACATACTTGTTGCTGGCAGGCAGAAGACCATTGTCATCGATTACTGGTCATTAGCTCACAGATCAATCAGCTATTTATTGCCAGCTGATTCTCCATTTGCACACATACCTTGGCTACACTTCTGAAAAACATGTGCTTGAACCAGCAGCTAGGAAGCTGTACTTCCATTGAATGTCAGAATACTTGCTTTCAAAAAAAATGCAGTGATTCCGCAACAGTTCATGGTTTTTAAACCAGTTTTACCCCATTTCAGTCCATGGTTTTAAAAAATGACAGAAAAATAAGGAGTCTTCACAATAATTAAAACAAATTTCATATTGCTCTAAGGTATATTTCAAAAAGGCAGCAGGAGCAGGGCAAAGCAGAATTTAAATCCTTTAGATCAAGGTGTTTAAACAGTGGTCCATTAACTTCAGTCACCTAGCCCTCACTCATTTTCTGTTTACATGCTTAATTGCTCAAAGCAGCATTTTTTTTTTAACCAAAGTAGCAGCAGTTTTATTTAATGCTTCGCTCCCCAAATTCAGCTGTGTTGGCTTCTAACAGAGAATGCAGAAGATAAAGTCAATACATCGTGGAGCTGCAGGAACACGGCAGGTCATGCAGCAGAGGAGTGGTGAAGTCGACATTTCTGGTTGGGACCCCTGGCTCCAGCATCTGTAATTCTTGCTACCTCCGAATGCAGAAGATAAACACCAGCTGAAGTCAGGAAAGTGCGTGTGAAGTACCAGCCACCAAAGAAATGGTGAAAAGTACCAGCCACTAGTTTTTACATTAAAATCAGATTGCTAATCAATTATTAATTTAATTTTTATGTCAGTTGTCAACTGAAAAATGTAATTTGTTGAGACCCTTTCAACTTCCTAAAGTTTAATTGATATATGTTTGAGAAATTTAAATTTAGCTCAAGACTTGCTTACATCTCTTGCATGCATCAGGAATGCTTAAAGCCGTACGGATTCATACTGTAAAGTTAAAATAGACAAACGAATAGTTCTGTTCTAATTTACAAAGTGGAACTACTTAACCTCGCCAAAGCAACGTTTACACTGCTAAACAATTTTCATAAAGTTTCTAAGTGGAAATGTTGTTGAACATAGTCTATGACAGTTACTGGATTAGGTAGGATTAAATATAATCAAATGTGATCTATTAGCTAGCTGTGTGACACGAAACAGATTTCCTGATTTAAAAAGGTGTCAAGATAATATCTAAAGCTACAACATTATATCTTTAAACTTGTATACATTGGCAAGAACGTCCAAACCCCTTGCCTTCACTAGGTGCTTACAAGGGAATTATGTAGGTCACATTGAAATTACAAATCAATATTTCTGTCAATTTGCTTATATTTGAATGATGAGCAATCTTTAGTGGACAAATCACAAATCAGAACAGAATTTGATACAGAACGCATTTGTTCCAAACCAAAGCAACAAAATACAAAAAACAAAAAGAAAAGAGCAAGAAATACAAATTGAGTTGCTTGGATAAGATTTTTAAAGGTAGGTGCAATACAGTTTGGACATGCTGCCTTTTGAAGATTTATGACTATTTTAAACTGACACTTCACTTAATTTTTTCCATTTATGGAAGCAGCTCATTTTTCTGAACACTTCTTGCCTTTTTTGAGTCTCTGACTGGCATCTCTATAGTCAGGGGGGGGAATTCATGGTTCTGAATATTTCTGTAGCCCACTGGTAGGTACAAAAGACCTTAGGATTTCTACTTCAACTAAGATCTGCTGAAATCACATCTGCAGAACTTTGGTCAGTATCTCCTCTCCAAAACATCTCAGTTTGCAACGTAAAGTGAAGGAAAAACATTCTTCCGAAATCTTTTGTGCGGGACAGAATAAAGGAAAAGACAGATCTTCAATATTCCTTGAAACTTGACTATGGAAAAGCTCCTACAGATTGGGGATGTAATATACAATTTTAAATGCCAATGAATAAAGTCTGTCGTATAAGAAATAGAAAGTCAGAGACGAAGGTCAGACAATAGCATACTACACCATAATTTCAAAAAGGAATCTGAGAAATGAAGATGCCAGTCTCATTTTGTTTCATGGTCTTAATAAAAGAGATATGAAAAACGTTTCACATTTGGATTATAAAAATCAAAACCATAGCAATGTTTACTATATGAACACAAGAATGAGGAGAGGGCAGGAATTTGGTCCCTCAAGCCTGCTCCTTTATTCAAGATCACAGTCCGATTGTAGTCTCACCTCCTGTCAATCCTACATAACCCTCTACTTCCTTGTTGATCAAAAATCTAACTCTGAGTCAAACATTTTCATGGAACCAAAATAAATATGTGGTCTAGTAACTGACTCACGATTACTTTTTGATCTTCTCTTGGAGTACATTTGCATGCAAGATTTGGACATTGCCAAAACAGAAACACCCTGAACTAACATTTCAAAAATGTGAACACATTTCTAATAAGTTAATCTAATAATGTTGATTAAAATGTAATCTATAAAGCTGTATTAGAACAATAGAACCATTTAAAAAATCTGAAGCTTTTATCTTACCCTCTAAGGTCAGTTTGTCCGTCTATTTGCAACAAAATAAGCCTCCCATATTTATCATGTCCTACAGCAGTTCGTGCAGACATCACATTGACAAATTTTTCAAAAGATCCTATTTGAAATAGAAGGCTTAGTAATTACTTGGCTTTATATTAAATTATACAGTTTGCAATTATGTAATGTATTTACAGTAAAGTGGCCTAACATACACAGTACGATAACTAGACAAATTTACATCAGATCAAATGTCAAAATCATACAGCAGGTGATCAAAAGCTTGCATGTAGAGCAAAATTAAAAGCATCTTAAAGCAAGGGGAAAAAGTTGGAAATGTACATAGTGAGTTCCACAGGTTAGGACTCAAACAACTGCCAGCAGTGGGGTGAAGTAAAGGGCCAGAATTAGAGAAGCGGGGTTCTCAGGGTTAGCATTTCTTTTGCATTTCTAGGTCTGTAAATTGTAACAAATTCAATACGTCAGCAGGCTATTATATTGCATAAGATTTAACAGTTGTGACCCCCTCAAAGTGCCCTTCAAGCAAGGAATTAGGGACCAATTCCTCCACTTCAAAAATAGGATGTGTCAGAAGAATCATAATATTCCTACCACTGGTCAAGTTGAGAAAAACCAACTTAAAAACCTGTATAATTCAGCTACGTGATGAACTCATGTTATTCGACAAATTATAAAGACTTCCAGGAATATTTTAGGATATAGTTGAAGGGTGTGGCAATGTTTCACATTTTCATATTCTATTTATAAATTTTTCTTCCATACTTTCACATTACGATCACAACAGCACTGGCTGGGGAGGGGGAGTGGCAATGCCAGGAGAAAACTGCAGAAAATGAACTGCAACCACTGTTGAAGTCACTTTTTTGCATGCAGGATAAGTATTGGTTTTCCCTTTGAATTGATCATCTTGTACTCATTGAGGCAATTTGCAAGAGAAAATTTTTGCAAAAAGTGTCTTTTGAAAGTAATATTCAAGTTAACGACTGTACGTCATTTTCAAACACTGAAACATTATCAACACATGCTGGACAATCATGAGTATGTATACTTTATACAAAGAAAGAGCACCAAAAACATATCAATAAACAGAAATGTTTCTGCAGGAACATGGGCCTTAAATGATACTGATACAACATATACAAAATACAGCTGACATTAACACGAGAGTTCACATGAAAGCAAAATGATTTACTGGATGAAGTGATGCTAAGATTAAGGATAAAGGAGATTTGATATTCTAGAATAGGGAACTGATAGATGGGCAAAGAGGAAAGTCTTAAAAGATTTCTAAAAATAGATAAAGATGGATGGCAGCCATTCAAGGCAGCAGCTCACTACCACAGAGGAACAAGGGATGGGTAATAAATGGTGGCCCAGCCAGCAATTCCCACATTCCATGCGTGAATAAATTAAAATATAGCAAAGCAGAAGGTAAATGATAAGCATGAATCTTTTTTATTCACTCTTGGGATTTGAACATTGCTGGCTGACCAACATTTATTGCCTGTCTCTAATTGTGCATGAAAGGTGGTAGTGGTGAGCTGCCTTCTTGAATAGCTGTATTCTAGTTACTGTAGGTAGACAATTCCAGGATTTGACCCATGGCAATGATAGAATGGCAATATATTTCCATGTCAGGACGGTGTATAGCTTCGAGGGGAACGTGCATGATGAAGGGGCCATTCCTTCCTTGGGTAATGGTGTCCCTTTCTTGCAGCACCCTCTTTTCACAAGATTCAAGGTTACACTTTTTGGGAGGCAAGGGCCCAGCGGTATTATCACTATTATTAATCTAGATGTTACAGCCTTCTTGATTCAACATGGAATTCACAACTTGCAGATCATATGGAACAAGTGACCATACTATAATAAGAGTTTTTCATCAAGATGGAGAGCGAGGTACTTGATCCTGAGACTAGGATTCTGAATCTTAATAGAGAAAACTACATGGTAAGATGCGTAATTTGGCTAATTTGGATTGGGAAATGTTGCTGAAAGAAATGACAGTTTATTGGAAATAAGAGTTTATAGACAATGGCACACATTCAAAGAGTGAATAGGTGAACAACAAAAATTGTTTATTCTTGACTAGTGCAACATTACAAAGAGAACAGTGACCAAACCATGGCTTGAGGGAAGTTAAGCTAGTATTACATCCAAAACAGAAACATACAAAATGGCAAAATAAACCAAGAGACCCGAGGATTGGGAACAGTTTAGAAGTCAGCAAAGGAGGGTCAAGGGTTTGATTAAGAAGGGGGAAATAGAGTAAGCTTGCAGGGAACAGAAAAACCGAATATAAAAGCTTCTATAGGTATATAAAGAGAAAAAAACATTGGTGAAAATTAATGCAGGACCCCGAAAGTCAGAAATGGAGGCATTTAGAATGGGGAACAAAATGGCGGATGAACTATATTCATACTTTGCTTCTATCTTCACAAAGGAAGATACAAATACTGTACCAGAAATGATGGGGAACACCAAGTTTAGAGAGGAGTAACTGATGTTGGAGAAATTGAGGATTGAAGGCTGATAACCACCAGGGCCTGATAATTATATCCCAGACTACTTAAGGAAATGGTCCTAGAAATGACAGGTGTATTGATGGTTATCTTCCAAGATTCTTTAGACTATGGAAAAATTCCTACAGATTGGGGATGTAATATACAATTTTAAAAAAAGAGGTAGAAAGACAACAGGGAATTTGTAGACCAGTCAGTCTGATGTCGGTAGTGGGGAAGTTGCTAAAGTGCAAGAGGCAGAGCACTGAGAAAACAGTGGTAGAATCAGATACCGTCAACATGGATTTACATAAGGGAAATCATGCTTGACAAATTACTGGAACTCTTCCAGGATGTAACTAGTAGAGTTGATCGTGGAGCTAGTGGATGTAGTTAATTTGGACCTTCAGTAGGCTTTTGACAAAGTTCCACATAAGAAATTATTATGTAAAATTAAAGTGCACAGGTTCAAGGGTAATGTATTGAGATGGATTGTTTAGCAGACAGGAAATAAAGAGTAGGAATAAATGGATCTTTTCAGAATGGCAGGCAGTGACTCGCGGGATACTGCAGGGATTGGTCTTAGGACCCCAGCTATTCCAATATATGTCAACAATTTAGATGAGTGAACCAACTGTAGTATCTTAAAATTTGCAGATGACACAAAGCTAGGCGGAAGGGTGAGCTGCAGGAAGGATGCAATGAGATTTGAACAGGGTGAGTATGTGGACAAATGCACTATCATCTCAATAAAGTGAGATTTTTGTTATCTTCTATGTTTCTATATAAGATGCACTGAACAAATTCACCTAGACTTCTAAGGTAGCATCTTTCAAACCCTTCCTCATTAGGATCACTTCCATATAGAAGGGCAAAAGCAGAAAATACCAGCACCTACAAGTTCTCCTTTAAGCCACTCATCATCCTGATCAATTCTAACTTGTAATTTTTGTTAAAAAAAATCATTCCTTGCTGGTTTCTAAAATTTTCCTAGTTCTCTTACCCACCCAGAATCTTTACAGCATTGCATGCAGAATCAAAATGTCACAGCAAAGGAGATGATTCTTTGGTGTATCATATCTGCACCAGTTCTGTGAAAAGGCAATTTACCAACCAGCCACATTCAGATAATACTCTTGAATTTTTAAATTGAATCTCCTTCCGCCACACGCTAGGTAATGCATTTCAGATGTGTACCACACCACTCACTGTGCAAAGAAAGTCCTTCTCCTGTCTTCATGTGCAAAATGCCTTAAATTCTGTGCAATCTTGTTCTGAATCCTTATATCAAAGGGACGTTCAAAAGTACCTACTCTTAAAAAAACTTGTACATCGTAATCCTTTATTTGTTCTCAACTAATATCAGAATAAACATTGATAAAGATTTCAAATTTTGATTTCTTTTGCGCTGTGGACAGCAATTGATAGGGACATTCCTGCTTAGGACATGAAACAAAATGTGGCCGTAAAAACTGATTTCAATAGTTTGGAAAATAACTGGCAGTTTCTTGTTTAACACATTTCTACTTGATCAACTGCAGCACCAGAATATTTGCACGTGCTAACCAAAAGTTAGAACGCACACACTAAAAGCAAACAAATGTTCTTTCAAATACAAATAGTTAACAATGCTTTGAAATGTGTACACATGAGAATATATATGATTGTAGGAAACGAACTATTGGTTACATCAAGTATACCTCTTTTTTGCTTCTGGATTTCACAGAAACAGTTTTTAAATACTTCCATAGTCTTTATAGAGTCACACAGCATGGAAACAGACCCTTCGGTCCACCCACTTCCATGCCGAACATAATCTCAAACTAAACTAGTCTTACCTGCTTGCTCCTAACCCCATCCCTCCAAACCTTTCCTATTCATATATCCATCCAAATGTCTTTTAAATGTTGTAATTGTACCCGCATCCACCACTTCATCAGGAGGTTCATTCCACATGTGAACCACCCTCTATGTAAAAAAATTTGCCTCAAGTCTTTTTTAAAATCTCTTTCCTCTCATCTTAAAAGTGTGTCCCCTAGTCTTGAAAGTCCCCATCTCAGGGAAAAGACAACTACTATCTACACCTCTCATTATTTTATAAACTTCTATCAGCTCACGTCTCAACCTCTTACGCTCCAGTGAGAAAAGTTCCAGCCTATTCTTATAGCTCAAACCTTCCATACCTGGCAACACCCTAGTAAATCTCTTCTGAACCCTCTCCAGCTTGGTATTATCTTCACTTACTAAGTCACACATTTTGGCTTTTGGACTGTACCTGTTTCCTGTGTCTCCGAGCACTCAGCTGATTGGCTCTCATTAACATAAATAGTGCCATTTCGCAGGAGCCATATTACTCCAGTCACTAGTTGAACAAAGGGGTTTTCCTTATCCGTGACATCCTCTTCTGATAGATATCTGTCAATATTTAAGAATTATGATTACACTTCTAATTTAGTATATTATTTTACTTTACTTGACTAAGATTAATTGGGAAAGGTTTACTCGAAAACAACTGTATTGGGATACCAGCAAATGAAACTTGACACTAGAGTACAGAAATAAGATTCTGTAGCATGAGGCTATGACTAAAAGTATTGAGAGGTAATATATGCCTTTTTAGGTGGACACAAAAGATCTCATGGCACTACTCTGAAGGGTAGAGGTGTAATCCGTAGTGTCATGAAACATGTCTGTCTTCAATCATAAGTGCTTTGAGACATCTGATTACCCTGCAACATCCTCTGTAATTGCAAGGCTTCCTTTCTAGAAAATTGCTTTTAAAAATGCTTCTTGCAGTAATATATTTATTTCTGCATTAAGCATAGCAAATTAAAGCAGAAAATAATCTTGTCAGAGAGTACTGGAAAGTGAAAAAGCAACGAATTGTTGTGTGGAAATAAATAGTAAGGGTAACTACATTGGTCAAGTGTAGGACAACAATGAATATCCAAAAACCACTCAGGGATTGAAAAAAGAAATGACAATCAACAAATTTCTGTCCGAGTTGCTCTGCTCCCTGAGGAGTTGTGCAAGACTGTTGACTCGTGAATAATGAAGTTTCAGAACCACTGAAGACAGAAACAAATGTTATTCAAACAATGACTGACAGCTTTAACGACGTTATCTAGACTTGAAACATTAACTTGCTCTGTCTCCATGGATGCTCCCTGGCCCACTATGATTTCCAGTATTTTTGTTTACAATGACTGAATAATTCCTGGGCTGAGCAGTCAGAACTATATTTCTTAATGCTGCTCCTTTGGGTGACGTGTAAAATGTGGTACTTGGGGGAATGTTTCAGGTGTTCAGATGGCTGTTGGTCTCATTTTCTGGCATGTTTAGATGAGTGTTTGCCTTTGGGATCTTGGAAAATGCAGTTTAGCTAGGAAACATAAATTGAAGATCTTCCCAGGTGCTCTTTGAGGGAAACAATCAGGTTTCAATTCAAAAAAGAAAAATTCCAGAAATACGAGAACAGATGAGTGAGGCAGGCCTTTCACAACAGATTCCATCTCCCAAACAAAAATCCAAACCATCTCCAAGCTTGCAAAACTCTGTTCAAACAGAAGTCATAAATGTCAGTCGTAAAAAGATATCTTCTGTAGAATGAGTTCAAGCAACAAAGACCAGTGTTATCTGAAACCATGTAGTTTCCAACTACTTTCAAAAGGCTTCTGACAAGGTTCTACACGAGAATAGAAATGAAAATTAAAGCTTATGGTATCGGAGGTAATATACTGACATGGATAGAGAACTGGTTGGCAGACAGGAAGCAGAGTTGGAATAAACATATTCTTTCCAGAGTAGTAGGCAGTGACAAGCAGGGTGCTGCAGAGTTCAGTGCTGGGACCTCAGCAGTTCACAATACACATCAGTTATTTGGACAAAGGAACAGAATGCCATATCTCCAAATTTGCAGATGACACTAAGTCGTGTGGTGATGTGTGCCGTAAGGAGGATGCTAAAAGGCTGCAGGGTGACTTGGACAGGCTGGCTAAGTGGGCAAATGCAATATAATGTGGATAAATGTGAGGTTATGCACTTAGGTCTTAAAACAGGAAGGCAGATTATAATGTGAATGGTTGCAGTTTAGGAAACATTGAGGTGCAACAAGACCTGGGTATCACGGTGGAACAGTCACTGAAGGTTGGCATGCAGATGCAGCAGGTGGTGAGGGAAGCTAATGGCATGCTGGCCTTCATAGCAAAAGGATTTGAGTATCGGAGTAACGATTCTTGTTGCAGTTATACAGGGCCTTGGTGAGGCTACATCTTGAGTACTGAGAGGAGGAAATCTAGCGAAGGTTCACCAGACTGATATGTCTGTCGCGCCACAGACATATCAGTCTGG
>JAHRHZ010000075.1:1807336-1887940 GCA_024137785.1 Ginglymostoma cirratum | reverse complement strand
AAAAAAAAAAAGAGTGCAGCCGGCTGACCACTTTACTAGGAAAGCAGAAGGTATAGTGTTGGAGAGATAAAGAATTGTGCAGTTCAAAGTTGGAATATACATTAGGTGGAGACAAAATTTACAGCAATGTTTAATCATACAATTTTCACAGAGCATTGATATCACTGGCAAGCCAGAATGTATTAACAATCCCAAATTGTTGTCTAGAATGTGACAGAAAACCACTTCATTGAACTGATACAGCCCACGTACACATGAACAAGTGTAGACCACTGGCTCTTCAAGCCTGCTCCTCCATTCAAAAAGATTGAAACCTTTGATATTTAAACATGAATTCCCTTTGACAAAACCATGTTGGCTCTGTCCGATTACCCTGAATTTATCCAGTTAAAACACTCAACAGCTAATATTCCCCTTTGGGAAAAATGTGGTGCTATAACACCCACACTGCTATTAGAAAGGGAGTTACAGAATTGTGATTTAGCGACAGCGAAGGAATGGTGATATAATTCAAAAATCAGGATGGTGTGGCTTAAAGGGGAAGGCGTTTGATGCCCTTGGCTTTCCTTGATGGTAAAGGTTGCAGAGATATCTGGGGCGGTTGAAGGTAGTTTGCTGAGTTGATGAAATGCATATTGCATATGGGAGCCTGTATTGCTATTTTCAAAAACAAAAACAAAAATTGCTGGAAAAACTCAGCGGGTCTGGCAGCACCTGTGGAGAGAAATCTGAGTTAACGTCTTGGGTCCACTGACTCTTCTTCAGAACTGATGGTGGCTCGGAAAAGTTTGGTATTAATGCAGAAGATAGGGGAGTAAACAATAAGTGGAGATACAGCCCAAACAGAAAGAAAAACAGTTAGATACACAAAGAAGTGGATAATGGTTAGCCTAGGAGAATGAATAGTGGCTAATGGGGAGCTATTAGGAGCTGACAGTGGATTATGTGTAATAGTAGCCCATGTGATGATGGGGGCAAAGACATGGGGAAAGATGCTCAAGCCCTAAAATTGTTGAACTTAATTTTAGTCCAGAAGATGGCAGAGTTCCCAAAGAGTGTAGGACGTGCTATTCTTTCAGCTGGCGTTGAACTTCGCTAGAGCACTAAAGCAAGCCCCAGACAAAGATATCGGACAGGGAACACAGTTATAGTTGAAGTGGGAGGCAACTAGAAGCTCAGGGTATTTTATGTGGACAGAACATAGGCATTCTGAAATGCAGTTGCCCCATTTGCGCTTCACTTCTGCAATTCAGAGGAATCCATATTGTGAGCAAAACACAGTAGACTAGGTTGAGTGAAGTGCAGGTAAATCGCTGCTTCACCTGGAAGGTGAGTTTGCAGCCTTGGTTTGTGAGGAGGGAGAAAGTAAACAGGCAGGTGTTACACCTCCTGTGATTGTTGAGGACGTGCTAGGAGTAGAGGAGGAGTGGACCAAGCCTTGCGATCGACTGACAAGGGAGGGGAACGGACTGTGTGACTGCTGATGACATCCCGCTGGAGGTGGTGGAAATGGGAGCTAATGATCCTACGGACGTGGATGCTGGTGAGGATAAAGAGGACCCTATTGCTGCAATGGCAGGGAAGAAAGGGGCTAACAATGAGGTGACAGATGGATCAGTCCTAGCTAAGGGCCCTGTCAACTACTGTGCTAGGGAATCGTAGATTGAGGAAAGTGTACATTTCGGAGGCCCTCTTGACGAAGTTGGCATCATCACAGCAGATGTGACAGAGGAACTGAGAGAACAGAACAGAGTCTTTACTGGAAACAAGGTGTGAGGATGTATCATCAAGTTAACTGTGGGAATCAGTGGGTTTGTAGTGGATATTGGTGGCCAGCCTCTCCCCAGAAATGGAAACAAAGATGTCTAGGAGGGAAGGGTGGAGTCAGAGTTGGACTAGGTGAAGGTGAAAGCAGGCTGGACATTAGAAACGAAATTGATAAACTTTTCCAATTTGAAATGAGGGGGAAGTAGCACTGATGACGTCACCAGAAAGAGTTGAGTGGGGGTCACAGTAGGACTAGAACAATGAATATTCCATGTATCCTACAAAGGGATTGGCATAACTGACGCCCACATGGGTACCCATGGCCACACCTTTGATCTAAAATTGCCATTTTGCTGTGGTGGAGAAGGGAGTGAATGCTTAAGGTGATGAAGTCCTGAGATTAACATTCAAGGACTTCTTGAAAGTGTAACTTAATGTAGCAAATCTACCACAGATTGAGAAAATAACAAGTACAAGAACAAGCCACCATTGCACTATTAAGGGAATTGGACTGTCTGTTGCCCATGTATAACTGGAAATGACACCAACAAATATGAATAACATCACTAAAATCAAGCTCAGGCGGCTGTTTGACATTGTATAACATGGCGAGGTAAACCTTTTCACAACAATGTAATGTTTATTGAAAGTCATCAGGTTGGAATCTCGATCCAACAATCGCATTGTCACGTGGCTCAGAATGACCCTCGGGCTTTTATCATTTTATAATCTTCCCAGGAAACGTAGCAGTTATTTCGCCACATGCAATGGGACAGCCTGCGTGATACTGATGGTTTATTCTTGACTTTGGATACAAAGGATTAACATCAATTCTAATTAATTGACTAGAATTGCGGATCTCAGAAGGTTGAGTAAATTGTGGAAATCAAGCAAAAGTTAAAGAGCCCAAAATAGTAAAGGAAAAGGAGATGTTTGGAACGGGAACTAGGTTTGAGACTTCTTAAAAACAGATTGAGTTGCTAAAAGTGTTTTGAGTATTGGGTTTTGAAAGATTGTGGGAAAAAAAACTGATTTCAAATTCAATGCAGATGCTGGAATTGCTTTATTTTGAAAAGGGGGTCAATGAAAGGATAAATTGCAACTTTTCTTTAAAAAAGATTTTAAAAGTCACATGACTTCAGCAAATGGGTCAGACTCATTCTTAGATAGCACCTAGCTGTCTTTTCTTCAACATTGCTTTTTCAATCTATAGTTGACAGAAAAAGCCATTGAGGAACAGCAACTTAGCTCATCGCCCTCCTATTTCAGAAACATTTTGTTGTGAGGTAATGCAAACGAATGAACTGTACTCACAGAGTCTGGAAGACTTCTTAATACAGTGATTTCCGAGCAAGCTGCATCTGCCAAGACTCTGGAGAAGTTCAGTGACCAGTGCAACCGAATGACAGCCATCTGAAATTTTACAACTTGTCCTTTTTGCCTTCAAGAACTATAACTAGTCTGAAGTGTTTTTGTTATCCCAAAGTGGATCTCTCGATAGAGATTCTTTTATTTTCCTTTATTGGATGTGTGCGTGCTTTGCGTTTAGAGGAATGAACAATTATATTTTCATATTACAAACTTTGCATCTTTTGCCCCATTTTAAATCAGCAATTGTGTATTGAATAAACCTGGGTGATTATTCTTTTTATTCTACTTATTATAAGGAAAAAAAAAACCAAACAATTGGCCATTTTGGGAACTACGTGAAACAATTGATTTACTAAGGCTGAAAGCATGCCGAGAAAGGGTCACTGGACCCAAAACGTTAACACTGATTTCTCTTCACAGATGTTACCAGACCTGCCGAGCTTTTCCAGCAACTTCTGTTTTTGTTTCTGAAGTATTAAAGGCTTTTGGAATAGTTGGACTAGACGGACTAGACAAACAGTGCACTCCTTCAATTTTGGTTGGAATAGTAGGAAAAAAAGGTAAGTAGAATTGAGGTACAGATCAGCCGTGTGTTTTGTACCAGATCAAATCCACGCCCCTCAAAATATCAAAGAGATAGGTTCTAGGTTAACTTTTATTTCAACTATAAAGTGCTGTTCCAGATGTAATTTGATTGGTTAAACTGTTAGGCTTTAAGCAAAACACACTTTATTCTTACACGACAGTTAAAATATGAACAAAAAAAAAGAGAAATGGCATAAATTAAGCTATTGAAATTCTTAAAGCAAATGTTATTTTAAATAATTATCAACTGTTCCATAAATACACTCTTGGAAAAGGCAAATTCAGCAAAGCAGTTTCTCACGTGTTATCTCCAGCCCAGGATAAAATAAACAATTTAGACAGACATTCCAGTACCACTGGCACCACCTCCCCGCAAAAGCAGCAGCACAGAACAAATCCCTCAAAGGCACAGGACCATCACACAATTTAATGGATTAAAGGAACAAATTTCAGGGGCTTAATGACATATTTCTGTTCTCTTACTTCTGAAGTTATTGAAGTTGATTTTCCTATGATACAAATAAACAAGTAAGCCAAGTCATACATTAATATGTTGCCTGTAAAAGTAAACATGCTCAAATGAACAAATACTTTCATAAAGATTATTACCTGTAAAACAATTTTAAAATATTCCATATTCATTTCTGAAAACTGTAGATGGATTGACTGTTTGTGAGGGCCATAAAAAACTATTTTAACGCATGTACAATCAGCAACTTCAATACCAAGACAATGGCATAGAATCTACCATATCAGTTGCAAAGAAGAATGAAAATTAGCGTGGAAAGACATTAATGGTGGGAAAGCTTTTTTTCTCATGTATATAAAGATTGCCCAGAATACTAAAGTTCAGTTAATTGATAAGCATATTGAAGTACGTAATATTAAATGTGGTTATGTTGAAAAAGATAGAGTATCCTCTATCACCTGTACGTGGCACAAACAGCAGAAACAAAATTGATGTCATTAACAAGACATGGGAAGCAACTTCTTAAAAATGGCGGTGTAGGATACAAATTATGCCCCACCCTCAGCAACTGGCCCAGGATTGAGCCAGGTTCCAAGCTCCACCTCACCTCCCTGGTCCTCTAATCAATAACACATGCATTGATGACATACAATGGCATTCTATGGAACCCCTACAATCACAGCCCTATAACACTGCATATCCCATGGCTATTGCACCTTGCCTACACATCCCTGGACACGATGGGCAATTTTGCATGGCCAATCCACCTAATTTGCACATCTCTGGACTGTGGGAGGAAACCCACACAGACAGGGAGAACATGCAAATGCCACACAGTTGGCTGAAGGTAGAATCAAAGCCAGGTCCCTGGCTTCATGAGGCAGCTGTGCTAGCCACTGAGCCACCATGCCACCCTCATGGTGTAGTGACCAGATTGCATTTAATAAATGCAAGTGGTTTATTGGCAAAGTACACTTTCTAATTGAATTTTAATAAATAGTTTACAAATGGGGAAAAAAGTCAATAATTTTTAATTCTACAAATTAGGACTAATTTCTTAGATATGATCATCACTGTAATATTATAACCAGGTACAGATATTTATTTAGCTCCTTACCCAAATACCAACGTGCCATCCTTCTTAATCCCAAATTGAGCGTTTTGAATTCCCTTTCCATCTTGTATCAATTTTCCATCACTCACAACTGCACCCAAGCAATGTCCTGTGTCAGTGTCAAAAAATCCACCATTCTGAGCTACCAAACACTTTTTGGATTTTATTGTTTCCTGTACAGTTGCTCTGTAAGACTGACTGCATCCACCCGATTTTAGCGGTTCCAAAATGGAGACAGTTCTCAATGGATTATTCACAAACGTGAGGTGGCCAGTGACAGCTTTCAGCTTTCCTCCAGCAAGTGGAAAGTTTGAAACAAATAAAGTAGTTTTAGCTACAGGACGATCTGTAGATTTATCAGCAGGCCAGGTTTCATGTGTCACGTTTCCAAAAATTACAGGCTGGCAATCTCTAACATATCTGTGAGTATGTGGAGATCCATGCTCCAAAGGATGGTATGGAAATAGATCATTTAAAGAAGGCCTGCAAAAGGAGCATACAGGAATGTCAAAAAAAAACCAAAATTAGTTGAAAAGAAATAAAGAGTAAAGTATAAAACAACGCAACCCTGTTCTATTTTTGAAAGAATACATTTAGCATATAATGAATAGAATTTTTACTCCCCTGACTGGGTAAAGGGGTTCAAAACTTTTTCAATGAGAAACTCACCAACTTCCAATTTTATGAAAGGCAAGCAACAAACTTGCGGTCATAGGCAGGTTGGTCACCAAAACACTTTGACGAGGCTGCAGGCTTCCATTTTAACACCTTTCATTTTTCACATGCATGGTTTTCCTGGGCCTCAGGAAACACAGGCAAACAGTGTTAATTATATCTGAATGCTTACAGAAAATCTGTTTTCAGCATGACTTTTGGACCAGGAGAAAAAGGAACATTACCCAGAAGCAAACAAACATGCTCACTCATATCAGATCTTCAGTTCAAACTTTGGAAACTATGAATGCTTCTGAACCCCCATTCCAAAATTTGAAAACCAGAGTCTCTCCTGACAAATCCGATTACTCTCATTCTTTTGCAATTTGACTGCAAGCCTTGTCAGTAGAGCCAATTGCCAGACAGGAACCTGTTCGGGAAGTAAAACGAGCTGAATTTGGGACAGACCGATACTTTCGGTTGTCTAGTCTGCACACCCTCTTCCCACATTCTTCCAACTTTGTCGTTAATATTGGGCTCACTAGCAGCTCTATTGATGACAGTTATCATAGTTACGAATTTCAACTGCATTAGGACCGAGCACCATTCCATTTCACACCTAAATGCTGCCTCAGAACTAACATTGCACAGAACAATGTTTCAGTTGTAAGGTTTGCCTCAAATACCTCAATTAAGATCTCTGCCTACAGAAACAGACTAATCGTAACTGCACCATAAAATATATTAAGTATGGACGTTCATAAAAGTACCACATACCAAACTAAATTCTGGACAAAGCATATTTTATAAAGTAATAAATTTACTTATCGGTTTAAAAAAAATGATATTGGAGGGAAAAGGACAAGCACTTAAATGAGGTAAATAAAACCTAGTCTTTTATTTTGACTTGTCTAGAAGCTGGTTAACATAGCGAGGACAAATCCTCCCTGGAATCCCCAAAATAGTCACAACCATCTTGCATTGATGGTCTCAGAACAGTAGGAATGGAAGCCTAGGCCGTAGATCCAGAGAAGATGGACAAGCAGTATAAATCAGGATGGTATGTCACTTAAGATGATGATGAAGTAATTACGTTTGCAATCTTTTCATCGTGTGAAGTTTAAATAAGGCTGAGAACTACTGTCAGAGAAAGCTTGTGGTGATGAGAGTAGATTTTAACCAGGGCAATGGAATTCAATTTTGCAATCACAGAAAATTCCAAATAATTAAAAATTACAAGGAGGCTAAAGAGAACAAAAGCTATATGTTCCCATTTCCAACACTTAATTCCTCTACAGAATGAGGGAATCCCTAGCTGGGCCAGCATTTGTTACCCATCCTTAATTGTCCAGGTGGTGGCAAACTGCCTTCTCAAACTGCTGCAGACAAGGACTGTCATTTTTCATAATTAGAAAGTGCTTACACAACCAAGTAATATGTTTCGTAAAACAATAATCAGCAGTACTACTCTGAAACAAAGTTTATTGAAATAGTTAAGGCACAACTTTATTGCTCAAGCAGCACAGTGGCTCAGTGGT
Organism: Ginglymostoma cirratum; assembly: GCA_024137785.1. Taxonomy (NCBI): domain Eukaryota; kingdom Metazoa; phylum Chordata; class Chondrichthyes; order Orectolobiformes; family Ginglymostomatidae; genus Ginglymostoma; species Ginglymostoma cirratum. The sequence continues at coordinate 1,880,442 of JAHRHZ010000075.1, read as the reverse complement.
TAGCACCGCTGCCTCACAGCACCAGGGACCTGGGTACAAGTCCACCCTTGGGTGATTGTCTACGTGGAGTTTGCACATTCTCCCCAAGTCCGTGTGGGTTTCCTCTGGTTTCCTCCCACAGTCCAAACATGTGCAGGCTAGGTGGATTGGCCATTCTAAAAATTGTCCATTGTGTTCAGGGATGTATAGATTAGGTGGGTTATAGGGGATGGGTCTGGGTGGGATGTTGAGGGTTGGTGTGGATTTGTTGGGCCGAAGGGCCTGTTTCCATACTGTCGGGATTCAATGATGAAAATTTGAACTTCTAATTTAGTTATATTACACAGGACAATATTTCAGTTGTATGTATCAAAACATCACTTAACTACTATTTGAAAGAATTTTCATATTAGTTCTACAACTATTAATTCACTATGTCTTGGAATTTCCCCTTGATGTAAAATTTCTCTTTCAAAAAAAGTGACTTTTGAAACTTTCACCACCCCTTCAGATAAAATGAAACAAAATCACTTGCTGTTGTAAAGAAAAAAGAATGATCAACTCAACCCTTAACATATGGTGCACAAAACCAGATCCAATAATGCAATTTAATACCAATTGTTAGATTGGGAACAAGAAGTCTAGCTCAAGATTTTGATAGGTGTCAAGCATGTCATCCTTGGCGCCAGACAGACTTAGATACTGTTTCTTACTTGAATAGTCTAAGTAGCCAATTTCACTTTTTTGATTTGATTTGTTTTCACATGTATTTTGTTAGAAAATGCAGCAAAACGTTGTATATTTGTCGCCACTCTCTGGCACCATCTTGAAACAAAAATAAACCAAAACATGGAATATAGAAGGCAGAAAAATAAAGTAATAAAAAAAGTTCAACTTTACAGTCCTTGTTAAGTGCTCCGCCGTGAGCCTGGTGACCAGGCGTGAGACCCCTTCATCACTCGATATTGTCTCCACCAATGCTCTTGCCACAATGCAAATCACGAATATTGTGAGCATACAAGTCGGCATTAAGCGAGCAAACACTAAGAACAAGCAAGCAGCTTCAAGATGCAACTTGGTCAATCCATGAGCTGGGTGCCTGTCTCAGTGTGCAAAGTGATCTTACAACAGTCTTTCAATGTCAGCTGCCAATGCACCCTGCAATGCAAGCCTGTCATAAGCATCCTACAGGCGAATAGCTCAAGTGACAGTGAGGATCCTGAAGGATTAGTAAATGTTAGATATGAATGTCCATCGACGAGGGATGCGTGCAGCTGATGCCTTGCATCATGGCACAAGATGCTGTTTGATGCTGAAAGCATCAAGTACCCAAAAAGTTTGTATCACCTCACCTACATACTGAGAGGTGCTTAATAACTGTCCGAATCAAAATGAAAGCTCAGCGGCCATATGATAATGAAAGAATCTTGTTTTGACTTTGGATAGCCTTCTGGGATCAGTTGTGTTGTTTGGCACATGCTTACCAACTATGACAGAGGACTGAACAGAGGGTACTGGGAATGTCAGATCCCAGAGACACTGAATCTATATGGTTCTAGAACCTACCACTACTGCAATTAGCCAGTCTCTCAAGTATTGAATTTCCCATGAAGTGTTTCCAAATAACTGTTCGATGGAAAATCCATTACCAATTTCGACTCCACGTTCACCTTGGTTAATGAAAGTATCCCACAATTGTATCGTTTGTGACAATATATAGATGGTATAGATGAGAATGTGGTGGGGGTGATAAGTTAGTTTGTAGCTGGTGCAAAGATTGGCCAGGTTGTTGACAGTTAGGAAGGTCTTAGGTTATAGGAGGATTTTTATTTTGTTCACTTGTAGGATACGGTAGGAGTGTTCAAAACAAGGGAGCATACTTTTAAGGCGAGAAGAGAAAGATTTGAGAGACCCGAGGGCAACTTTTTCAAATAGAGGGTGGTTGTATGTGGTATGAACTGCTAGAGGAAGGTGGTAGATGCAGGTACAGTTACAACATCTAAAAGACATTTGCACAGATATATGAATAGGAAAAGTATGGAGGGATATGGGCCAAACAAGTGGGATTATTTTGGTTTGAGAAACTTGGTCGGTACGGATGAGTTGGATGAATGGTCTGTTTCTGTGGTGTATGACTGTGGGGTAGGTCCCAATAAGTTTGGGACCTCAAAAATGTCATGAGTGTTTGGCATAATTTATCAGGCTGGGTACTAGAATTGAAAATGTTAATCAAAATGTGGTTGTTTGCTAGGCTGGGTGACTTGGATGAAAACAAAGTGCTGAAAACTCAGGTCAGGCAGCAACTGTGAAGAGAAACAGTGCCAATAGGTGGAATCTTAATAGCAACCCGAACTATGTGGGTTGTGATGAGATTGGTGGAGAATTACACAAGTAGTCCAACAGGGCCTATCGCATTCAGTAGGAAACTACTTTTCAGATTTTTCCCAGAAGTAACTGGAAAAATTACCCATTGTCAAAGACAATTCTGTACCTCCTAACCCATTTTTGAAGTTTGTAAACAGAGTCAATAGAAACATAAAATTACAAAGATTAATAGATTAAAGGAATAAAAACAATGACAAATTTTAACGCAGGCAAGAGAGATGTCATTTGGATCAAAAAGGATAGTACTTTGTAAATTGAGAGAAGCTGGAAATAGCAGGGGTCCAGAGACTTATGTTCATGTACATAGATCAATGCAAAGTGCTGGAGGGATAGAAAAATGATTAAGAAAGAAACAAAGTGTGGGCTTTGCAGTACAGTGCAATCTTGATCACACTAGCCAACGGGATGAGGACTGAGACTGATGGTGTTTAGATAAATGAGGTGTTGCATTTTGCTACGTCAAACACATTTTTCAGCTGACTACAGTCAGAATTAGCACCAACTCAAGAAACAAACATTCCAGCTCACCATTAAAGTTTAAAATAATGGTACAGCTGAATGGAGCATTTTATAACTAGCTTCGAATCATTACCTACCAGTGACCATACTGCCTTAAGTAACAAGTCTCGCCTGTTGTAGAGGTGTGTGTATATCACAGACCTATAGATTCACCCTCCATATCTGGAAGAATTTGCCCATCAGTTTGTATTCCCTCCTAACTCAATACCCTGAAATGCCCATTGCCCATATTTATTATCCCAGAACTAACATCCACAAGCTTTTTCAATTTAAGCTGAGACATTAAGAAATTTGAGGAAGTGAACTACTCATTATGGGTCTGACTAACCCTCCGGCAACTTCAGAAATCACACATCACTAGGTTATAGTCTAACAGGTTTACTTGAAAACACAAGTTTTTCAAAGCCTCACTACTTCTTCAGGTATTTATTGATTAATATGCATAAAACCCCAGATTTCTTAATCATTTAATCAATTAAAATCTTCTAACTGATTAAAGATTTAACAGCATCTAGGTTTGTTTAATACATCCTATTCAGTGGTATGACCGTTTGATTTTATAAATTCTGTCTCTGACGCCACCTCTCTCACTTACACCTGTAGAAGGAGCGAGGCCGCGAAAGCTTGCGTTTTCAAATAACCTGTTGGATTATAACCTGGTGTCGTGTGATTTCTGACTTTGTCCACGCCAGTCCAACACCAGCACTTCCACATCCAGCAACTTCAGGTGCAAATGCAGCGCGGACCCCTTTCACTTCAGAAAAGTTAAGAGGATTACGAAGAATCGAAACAAATAAAAAAGGCGAATAAGTACCTACCCGCTCTCACCAGCCCCGCTCAACTGGAAAAGCAACAAGACACCAGCAGCTAATCTCATAGACCAGCCATAAACCCAGCGCCACACAACACTGCGGCCACCAACCGCCATTCGCACACATCACGTCGCCATCGCCTACACCAAAATCACGTGCAACTGGCCGTCCTCTCACCGCACCCCCTCGTTTCCTGGTGGTCATGTGATCTCAACTCTCCTAAATCAAAAATTAAAATCCTCCCCAAAACTCGACGCAAGAAAACCCAGTAACCGTTTCGTTTATAATAACAAATTTTAAAATCTGTGTGACGCTTTAAATGCATCGTTACTCTGGAAGGATTGATCGCAGAGGCGGGTAGAGGGGACCAAGTTCGCCGGTGCACTCCTGGCTGCCGGAAGTGCATGCGTGAGTGTGGCAATGGTGGTGGTTGCTATCGCGGGTCCTAAATACATGCGCGTGTTGAGGAATATTTTATTCGTAAAGGGTCACAATGTGCCTTTGGCGGAGAGTGTGCGTGCGGCTAACTCTAGGGTAACGGTTCTGGGCCATCACCATCAACAACATTGTATGCAGCTTGTCAGGTGAGTGTTAGGACAGCCCTTGTCAATAGTGCTGTGATTCAAATAGGTGAATGGATCACCGCCACCTTCTCAAGGGCATTTCGAAATGGGAATGAACGCGAGCGTACATATTGTACGACGACTACTAGAAGAAGAAGAAGAACAACAACAACAACAACAACAATAAGAAACTCCTCTGTAGACGTCATATCTACTATACTACCCTGATGAGCGTCCTCATTATAACAGCACCCACACTGCACTTGTGTACTAGGGTGTAAATGTAGTAGGACTGCGTGACCTGGCAGAATCTTTGTCTACACGTCAAAATAATTAGGTCGCCACCTTCTTTTAATTCATTCGCAGGAATGTGGTTGTCACTGGCCAGGCCAGCACTTATTGCCTATCCCTAATTGTCTGTAGAGCAGTTAAGAGTCAAAAACGGAAGTTGCTGGAAGGTCAGCGGGTTTAGCAGCATCTGTGAAGTTCTGAGGAAGGATCACCGGACCTGAAACGTTAACTCTGATTTTTTTTCTTCACAGTTGCTGCCAGACCTGCTGACCTTCCAGCAACCTCTGGTTTTGTTCCTGGATTACAGCATTCGCAGTTCTTTTCGTTTTTAGTTGGGTAATTAAGAGTCAACCACATTGCTGTGGGTCTGGAGCCAGGTGTAAGATAAACAGGGTGAACCAGATTTTTTTTCCTCTGACAATCAACAGCAGCTTCATGGCCATCAGATGACTCTTAATTCCCCATGTTTATTAAATTCAAATTTGCCATCTGCAGTGGCAGAATTCAAAGTCAGGTCCCTAGAACATTACCTGCATCTGGATTAATAACCTAGTGATAATACCACTTGACCATTGCCTCTCCTGCCTATGATTGTCTGTTTAAATTCAACTAGTGTGCAATTAAAATAGGCCTCGTTATCTAGATCCACAACAAAATTCAGCACAAGAGATTGTTTAACCCACTGATAAACCTTCAGTGTCTGCTTGTGGAAATAGCCCCTGAACACTTTGCCCAATGATAGCATGTTTGCTGTTGTAAGTGCTGTTACTCAATGCATATCTTTTAATATAAGAAAGAAGCAAAAAGTGACTGTGCAGTCCCCGATTCTGCTTTACCATTCAATAGTGCCTGTTGATTTTCCACCTCAATTCTGCTTTCTTGACAACTCTCCTGATCTCTTTTCCTAGAAAGTGAGAAGCAATCTGTTTCAATGTTAACATCCTCAACAGTGGAGCATCCACAGCCTCTCGATAGAAAATTCCAAAGATTTACTCTGTCAATGAACGTATTTGTTCTCATCTCCATTCTAAATGATTAATGCCTTATCCTGACACAGTCACCCCTTATTCAAGATTTCCCAGCCTGTGGAAACAAATTCTCAGTTTCAATCTTTAGAAGATCCTGAAGGGATCTGTAAAGAAGGGTCATAGCACACTCAAAGTGTTAACTGTGTTTTTTCCCTATCCACACATGCTGCTATACCTGCAGAATTTCTCCAGCATGCTCTGTTTGTTTCGGAAGTATTTAGCTTTTACCCTTCAGAATCTTGCGTGTTTCAGTGAAATCACCTTTCATTTTACTAAACTCCACACAATATAAGCCCATAAGATAGGAAGTTGAAGCAAAAAAAAGCTGTACTTTCCAGTGATGAAACAGAGCAAGGATACCACAAAACCAAAAAAAGTGTATATGATAGATATTACATGCTTATACAACTGAGAACAAGGCTGAATAAAGAAGGTTTAGGGGAAAACAACTCACAGCTTTCGATAATATATGATTGATATTGAAACAGCAAACTCTTGTGTTTTTAGCATTGTGTGTAAATAGAATTTTAACTTTCAAGTATTGAATCCTAAAGTTTAGCCTGTTTTTGCCAGACAGGAGCATGCAAGTGTTTGCAAGGCTATAATTTTTTCACAGCCAGGTATGGTTGTCATTCTTTTGTGTGCATCCATTTAAGGAATCCTCATGATATATTCATTGGTAAATTTGGATATAACTTCAAAGCTTGCAGACAACTGACTCAGAAATTTCATTAAACGATGAAGTAGATAGTGTAACATACTTTGTTTTATCTGGCACTTTACGAAACAACAGTCTTGATAAACTGGCAAAAATTATACACCTGAAACACCCAAAGTTTACTGTATTAACATGATCTCCGTGATGTCCAAGTAGTCAGTTGAAGTGTGAGTGAGATGGCTCTCTGCTGGTAAGTTATATGTCAGGTAAAGGTATTGTCTAAGTGATTTTTGCTGTAAATAGAGTATAACAGTGATGTGTATACCCACCGCATTATGTTCCTATTACTTAGTGTGAGTTTTTAACATTGATTATGTGGACTTTTTGGTCAATCAAAGTGTTTGATCAACCGGTACGATCCTGTTGCCTTTGGTGTCGGTTAATAAAATGTTTGCTGTAATAGATTTTAGAAGGGTGTAGATGAGTTAATGGAATGGGCAGGCATATGGTAGATAACATTTATTGCAAGGAATTGAGAAGCACCTGTACTATATTTTTAGCAGTAAGGTTGAAAGATGCAATATAAGCTAAATGGTACAGTTTTAAAGGAAGTAACACACCAGAGAGACTTGAATGTGTTTGTGCATAAATCTTTGAAAATAGCATGCAGATTCGGGAGACTTTATAAATAAATACTGGATCCTTGGCCTTTAAAATTAATTCGTTACATACCAAATGGGATATTGTATTCAGTCTGAGCACTGCATTTTTGGAAAGATGCCAAGTTGTTGGAATGTGTTTATTAGAAATTGCACCAGAAAGATGGGCGTCACTTGTGTGGAAAAACTGGAAAGGCTGAGGTCGACCTGTTTAGAACAAGGAAAGTTGAGATATTTGTTGGAGATATTCAAAATCGTGCAGGGTTTTTATAGAGTAAATGAGGTAATCTGCTTCCAGTGATTCCAGACAGCATAATTATATGGTGATTAGCCAAAAAAAAAAGACTTCTCGATGTTGAAAAGTTTCATCACTTCTGGTCTTTTTCCCACAGGATCACCAAGTTTAACTAAGTATATTGATTACATCCAGTGTTCACTAGTCATTCAATGTCTACCTTTTTTTCAATCAAACAAGAATGTGCTTGTATATGTACTATGCACAGTGTTGTAAATAAATTTTATGTCACCAGTGTCACAAAGGAAACTTTTTCAGGGTTCTACATCTGTAATCGGGTACAGCTTGTAAAAAATTGTCCAAAATGTAAAGGTGCCCAGTGCAAGGTGGTGTAGCTTTAAGATGTCTTTAAAGGCAGTTAAGATCAGACTGGAAAAAGAAATAACGGAAAATTATTCAGTAATAATTATAAGAGGTTGCAAACAATAGAGCTGAGAGTGAGATGATGTATGCTAAAATGTAATTGGTTATCTTATTCTTTACTGCCACTACCATTTATATTAATAATTTAAATTTAGTTTAAATATTAAATTCATAATTTTGCTTAAATATTAAAATCTAGACTTGATGTGCAATTGATCATTGTCTGAGGCTTGCTTCGCTGTGTTGCTTGAGGACCCATACACAAAAGAAGTGTGAGGGACTGTGAGATTTTAATTACGTTGAAATAGATTTCTAAGTGAACAGGTGGCCAACAGAGGTTAGGATGCATGGTTTGATTTTACTGTTGGATGTTGGACAGTAAAATTAATTATAATCTGTATTTGATGAATAATTGCTGAAAAATGATTAATTGTCTTTATGAATTTACTGGTTAATTTTAGTTCTGATCTCATTTACTTTTGAAGAAATTAATAAGAAATTTTGAAAAGTTTTGTCAAATCGTCATTTTTCTTTCCACACCCCGGACTTGGTAAAGAGAAAGGTTGAGTTTGGAGATTTCAGACTCACTTTGAAATGGGATAGCAGGTATGAACCTGATGGCACTCTCTCATTAAATCCTGTACAGTGTTTCAACTCCAGTGACTTCTTTAGAATTTTATAGCTAATGATTTCTTAAATTTAATTTACATCATATTGAAGCATGCAGAAATAGCCTGACAGGTGAAGATTGTTTGGAACTTTTGATACATTATTTCTTGCCACCACATCAATAGAGCAGAGTCAGACTTCAGGTCGAATCAGTTCTGAGGAAGACTCACGTTGAACTTTCTTTCTCTCTACGCAGATGTTGCCGGACCTGCTAATTTTCTCCAGCACATTCTGTTATTATTTCAAATTTCCAGAAGTTGCAGTAATTTGCTTTTAATTTTATTCATGTCTTCAGGTGTCCTGCTGTGTTTGTTTGGTGCTGTCAGTATTTATATTCTGAATAAAATGAGTAAAGCCTATCCTGAAGTGTCAGTGCTCTTCTTCCACATAGAAATCGAGATTATGAAGGTTTCCTGTCCTCTCTGCTGCTTCCTGCTGTATTCCGTAACTCGGTGTTTGCATTAAGAGCATTCAATGTGGAGTTGGCTCAGGTAAGTATTCTCATAGATCTGTTACAAGTGTGTGTTTTTAAAATAAATGATTCTGACTTTTTAGTAATGTTATAACATGAATTAGAAAATTCTGTTGTCATGCAAGGTTAATTGAATAGCAGCCAGCATCTCCAGATGATATGAAGTGCGATATATCTAAGTATGCAACAGTTCTTTTTTTGAAGTGATTACTGTGCATAAGTAAGGTTAAAACCATTACAACGGTGACTATGCTTCAAATGTATTTCATTGATTGTATTGTGCTTTGGATAATATGTGGTCATGAAAGGCATTTTTATTACTTAACAAAATATAATGGAGAATGTAGCAGATGTTTTAAGGAAGTCAGAATATTTTACCAGCAAATCGTCAGATTTTTGCCTACTTCTTCCATCTATCTATATTCTTCTGCAATTCCTGTGTTTTCTTCCCAGCATACTTGCCTACCTTCCTTTCTTTGAGTTGACTGCAAATTTGACTATAATATCTTTTCCTCCCTCATCTAAGCCTTTGATGTAAATTGTAACAAGTTGTGGCCCCTGCACAAACGTCTGTAGGACTCCATGCAGCACATTCAGCTCACCAGAAAAATACATATCTATGCGTTCCCCCATCTTCTGCTGGCCAGCTAATTTTGTATCTGTGCTAATATGTTACTCACTACACCATGAGCTTTTATTTTATGCTATAACCTTTCACGTGGAATCTGATCAAATGCCTTCTGGAAATCCAAGTAGAAACGTTGAAACGTCAGAGATAGGAGCAGGAGGAGGCCATTAGGCCCTTCAAGGCTGCTGCGCCATTCATCACAATCATGGCTGATTGTCCAACTCAATTGTCTAATTCTCTTTTCTTCCAATAACGTTTGATCCCATTCGCAGCAAGTACTTTATCTAGCCACCTCTTGAATATATTCAATGTTTTGGCATCAACTACTTTTTGTGGTAATTCCACAGGCTCACCACTCTTTGGGTGAAGAAATGTATCCTCATCTCCATCCTAAATGGTCTACCCCGAATCCTCAAACTATTACCCCTGATTCTGGACACACTTGCCATTGGGAACATCCTCCCTGCATCTAGCCTGTCTAGTCTACCCTCGTTCATCTGAACTACAGCGAAAACAATCCTAACTTAGTCAATGTTCCCTCATACGTCAGTCTCACCATCCCTGGAATCAGCCTGGTAAACCTTTGCTGCACTCCCTCGAGAGCAACAGCATCCTTCCTCAGAATAGGAGACCAAAACTGCACACTATATTCTAGGTGTGGCTTCACCAAGGCTTTGTATAACTACAACAGCACATCCCTGCTCCTGTGCTTGAAACCTCTTGCAATGAAGGCCAACATACCATTTGCCTTCTTTACCGCCTGCTGGACCTGCATGCTTACTTTCAGCACTGGTGCACAAGGACACTCCCTTCTCCAATTTACAGCCATTCAGGTAGTAATCTGCCTTCAGGAACAAAAACAGAAGTTGCTGGAAAAGCTCAGCAGATCTGGCAGCATCTGTGAAGAAAAAAATCAGCGTTAACATTTCTGGTCCAGGGACCCTTCCTCGGTAATCTGCCTTCTTGTTCTTGCTTCAAAAGTGAATAACCTCACATTTATCTGAATTATACTGTATCTACCATTCATTTGCCCATTCACCCAACCTGTCTAGATCGTGCTGAGGAATCTCTGCATTCTGATTACGGTTCACCCTCCCACTCAACTTGGTACCATCTGCAAACTTGGAGATGTTAAATTTTGTTCCTTCATTTAAATCGTTAATATATATTGTGAATAGCCAGAGTCCTAGCACCGATCTCTGTGTGGCATCCTGCTAGTTACTGCCTGCCAATTTGAAAAGAACCCATTAATTACTACTTTGTTTCCTATCCATCTCAGTATATTTCCCCCAGTCCCACGTGCTTTAATCCTACACAACAATCTCTTATGCGGTACTTTGTCAAACACTTTCTGAAAATCCAAATATACCACATCCATTGGCTCCCTCTTGTCAACGCTACTAGTTATATCTTCATAGAATTCCAACAGACCTGTCAAGCATGATTTCCCCTTCATAAATCCATGCTGACTCTGTCTGATCCTGTCACTGCTTTCTAAATGCTCTGCTTTAAAATCCTTGATAATGGATTCGAGAATTTTCCCCACTACCGATGTTAAGCTTCCTGGTCTGTAATCCCTGTTTTCTCTGTCCCTCCCTTTTTTAATTTTGGAGTGACATTAGCTACCCTCCAATCTGCAGGGACTGTTCCAGAGTATAAAATCCTGGAAGATGACCACCAATGCATCCACTATTTCTGGAGCCACTTTAAGTATTTGGGGATGTAGATTATCAGGCCCTGGGGGATTTATCCGCCTTCAATCCCGTCAATTTTCCCAGCACCATTCCTCTACTAATATTGATCTCCTTCAGTTCTTCCCTTTCAGTAATTTTGCATTCTCCGACCTTTCTGGTTATCTGATTTATGTCCTGTTTTATGAAGACAGAACCTGAAAATGTATATTCAGTTGTTCAACCGTTTCTTTGTCCCCTACTATACATTCCCCCATTTCTGTCTGTAGGGGACCTATATTTGTCTTCACTCATCTCTTTTTCTCCTCACCTACATGCGGAAACTCTTAGTGTCATTCTTTGTTTCCTGTAAGCTTGCATCGTACTGTTTTTTTCCCCTTCTTAATTGGTCCCTTGGTCCTTCTTTGCCAAATTCTAAACTGCTCCCTATCCTCAGACATATTATTTTTCTTGGCCAATCTGTATGTTTCTTCCTTGGATCAGGTACTATCCCTAATTTACTTTGTAAGCCATGGATTTGCCCTCTTACCCATCTTGCATTTATGCCAGACAGGAATAAACAGTTATTGCAGTTCCCCCATGTGTTCCTTGAATGTTTGCCATTGCCTGTCCACTGTCATTCTTTTAAGTAACTCTCCCCAATCTATCAAGGCCATATCTTCATAGTTTCCTTTTATTAAGATTCAGCACTCTAGTGTCCGAATCAACTACCTCACTCTGCATCTTGATAAAAAAATTGTATCATGTTATGCTCGTTCATCCCCAAGGGGTCTCGCAAAGCTAGATTGGCAACGATTCTCTTCTCATTACACAGTACCCAGTCTAAGATGACCAGCTGCCTAGTTGGTTCCTCCACATAATGGTCAAGAAAACAATGTAAGAATGCTATTGTGATTAATTGGTGCCATTTCAGAAAAGAAATCACCTTGTCAATTCAGATTACATATGTCCATTTTTAAAACGCGATCATGATTGTCAAGTCATGCTTGAAGGTCTCTACAGCTATTTCCATTTATTCACAGAACTTAACACTTTGTTCCAAGCAGAGCTATTTTGTGTTCACTTTGCTTTCCCATTCCTCTGCTTCAGCTTAATTATTCCCCATCATCTTACCTTTTTAATGTGGATTGCACTTGATCTTGACTTTGTGTGCAAAAGTATAGGGAATTGTAATTAATTACAATATGAGTCAAGATTATGTTTATTTTACCTAATACACTCCACTCTGTACAGTGTAATCTTAATTATGTTTTCTCACTTTGTGCCTTGGGTTTTTTTTCATAAGGTTCAAGATTTAGTATCTCAGAAGACAACAGGTCTGATGAGGATGCAGTTTTGGAGGCAAGTGATTGAAGATATTTACCGTGATAATCCTCCTCACCAACCCATTGCCATCGAATTGTGGAAGGTAGATCAGCTTTAAAAATTGTTTGTCCTGCAGGCATTTGAATTGTAATGCGGAAGTCATGAAGTTAAAGTTTCGTGTAATAATGTTCTTGCTAAATTTCAGTGGAATCTGTGACAGAGAGTTTGGAGCAAGTTGCTCTGGAAAGAAGCCATACTGAAAGAAGAATACTGAAGTATTCTCAGCAATATGATTCTATGGATAAAACTTACTCTCTGGCACCTTATTCAATTGACCATTATTAGTAAATTGGCCTTAATGAGCCAAATACTGGCAGTACTTTGTATAATAGAAACAATCACTACTGAGTCTTTGCCCTCTACTGTCCTTGGATATTGACATGTGAGTTTCCAAGAGATTTCCCTTGATAGTGATCAGGAGTGGAAACTCAAGTTGAATTTTACACCTCAATTTCCTTAATTTGGACACTGACAGCTATTGTATTCTGTCTTTCTTGGTTTATATGAAATGGCTATTCACTGAGTGCTCACTGAATTTGCTGAGTGGTTATTCTCAAATTTGACTTGTTAAAAATGAAGTTTTGTAAGATTATTATGTTTTCACCATGTGTATTTAATTCAGGTTAAACAAAGAGGGTAATGTGAGTGTTCTGACATCTGATGAAGACAAATAGAAGGCCCAAATTGTTTTGCTGGAAAGATGGTATACGTTTGGAGACAATGACAGCCGAATCTGTGCTTATAATGAATTGAGTTATAGTCTCCACAGTTTCTGGAAAGGATTGAGAATGTCAGATTGTAAATGGTTATGCTAAATTATGCTCTTGAACATGCAGTTACAACAAAAAATCGAACTGGGGTCTATTCAGCGTTTTATGTGGATAGATGGCTGATCTGATTCATGTTTTCATGGAGATGGGCAATCTGAGTGTCAGAGTTCCTAAGGTATCCAGGAAAATATCAGATAGTTTGTCAGTCCCACATGAGAGGAAACAGAGACAAAGTCCGTCTGACTCACCATGTAGAAATGTGCATGGGAGCTTGCACCTGTATTGAAAAGATCAAATACATGATAGGTTCACCTGGCTTGGGCTATAGGGAGGGGGTTTTGGGGGGAGAGAAACGCCGTTACCATGAAAACTAGTTCTGCAGTTAAAACTTAACAGGCTGAGCAAAGAAAGAAGTAAGCTCGATGAACTAAGAATCATTTCAGAGGTGTCTAGGAAAGTCGAATGAGTACTTGAAGGATACTGCCAAGTATATCTGAAATCACATAATCCAAGGCCCAGACTAATGTTCTTGGGGCACAGGTTCAAATCCCACCAAAACAACTGACGAAATTTACATTCAATTTGTGAAAATCTCAGTCGTGATGAGGGAAACCATGAAACCAATATTGATTATCATAGAGTCGTCATAAGATTTTGCAGCATGGAAAGAGACCTTTCAGCCTATCATGTCAATGCCAGTCATGAAGCATCTAACTATTCTAATCCCATCTTTCAGTACTTGGCCCAGAGCTTTGTGGCATTCGAAATGCTTATCTAAGTACTTCTTCAGATTGTCATTAAAGTCTCATCTAGTTCCTTGATGTTGTCTAGAGAAGAAAATCTGCTAGTCTAACTTCATTTGACCTAACTGTAATTGCATACGCAGAGAAGTTTGGTAGGTTCTTCAATGCCCTCTGAAGTGGCCTGGCACGGTACTCAAATAAACTGCTACGAAGATTAAAGTAGTGAAATTAGATATAACACCTGAAATGACAATGGCAAACCCAGCTTTTTGACCCGACACAGTCCTCCTTGCTTAAATCTATGGGCTTTGTACCTTGATTTGAAGAACTATCCACAGTTTAGTCAAGCAACAGTTTGACATTGTTATTCTCACCAAATCATACCTGGTGCTGTCACATACACCACTGTAAGCATCTCTAGGTATGCCCTGTTCCACTGACACGAGATGTGGCAGCACAGTGGTGTACAGTCAAGAAGGAATTCCCCTAGTGTCCTGAACATTGCCCCCTGCCTGTCCATTGATGTCAAAGGCACAAAAGCTACTCTGAGTGAGACTTTAATTTCCATAACCAAGATTGACTTGATAGCATGACTACAGCGGAGCTGGCTGAGCCTGGAAGGAGGTAGCTGGTAGTTGAGGCTGATGTTGAGAGAACCATAGGTGGAACAGATGTACGTGACTTCATCATCGCTAATCTGTCTGTTGCAGATACATCTGACCATCGTGCAATTGGTACGGGTGACTACTACCTTTGTGAAGGTGAAGAATCTCTTCACATTGAGGATATCCTTCATCATAATGTGATACTACACGATGCTACATGGGATAGATGTCAAACAAATCTAACAACTGAAAACTGGGCATGCACGAGGCACTGCCAACCATCAGCAGAAGCACAACTGTATTCAGCACAATCTGTCACCTCATGGTTCTGTTCATCTCTCACTCTGCCCTTGTTATCATCTGGCAGAATCAAACATTGTTCTGTGAAAAGTGCAGAGGGGATACCAGGAGCAGCAATAGACACGACTGAAAATGAAAGCCTGGTAAAGCTACAAAATAGGATTTTTGCATGGCAAACAACAAAAGGGACCATGCAACGGACAGCTAAGCTGGATTAAATCTAAACTCTACAGTCCTGCCGCACCCAGTTGTGAATGGTGATGGATAATTAAACCACTAACTGGAGGAAATAGTACCACAAATAACCCCATCATAAATGATGGTAAGCCCATCTCGTCATTGCAAAGCACAAGGCTGAAGCACTTCTGAAGAACGATCCCGACCCGAATGTCAACTTTCCTGCTGTGATGCTACGGGGCCTGCTGTGTTCCTCCAACTCCACACTGTGTTGTCTCTGACACCAGCATCTGCAGTTCTTACTATCTCTGAAGCATTGGCAACTGTATTCAACCAGAAGTGCCAAGCAGATGATCCATCTCAACTTCTGCATGAGGCCCCAGCATTACGTTTGCCACTCTTCAACCAATTTGATTCATTCCATACTATGTCAAAAAATGGTTGAAGGCACTGGATATTGCAAAGCCTCTGGGCTCTGACAATATTCTGACTATGGTATTGAAAACTTGTGTTCCAGAACTAGTTGTATCCTTAACCAAGCTGTTCCAGTTCAGCTACCTCACTGGAATTTACCTGGCAATGTGCAAAACTACCCAGGAGTGCCCTGTGCGCCTCAGTCTGCTGTTAAATTATGAGCAAAGTGATAGAAAATGCTATCAGTTGACACTTACTAATTAGTAAATTGCTCACTGATTTTTATTTTATTTGGATCTGCCAAAGGAATGCAGCTTTGACCTCATTGCAACCTTGGTCCAAACATGGACAAAAGATCAGAACTACAGAGATGAGGTAAAAATGACCACCCTTGACATCAAGGCATTATTTGTCTAGGTGAGGCAGAGTTAGCAGCGCTGAATTTGATGAGGATCGGGGGAAATTTGAAGCACCAAATAAAATGTTTGTGGTTGTTGGAAATCAATCATCTTATTTTCAGCAGCTTTATTAACAACTGTTAGGTCAAAAGTGGCAATATTCCCTGATTCCTCAATGTTTAATACCATTCGTGATTCCTCAGATACTGAAGCTATTCATGTACATGTGCAGCCAATATCAATGTGCAGACATTAAGGTTTTTGAGCTGATATGTTGTAGGTAACATGCACTTGCTTCAGATGCCAGGCAGTGATCAAAGCCTGTTTTCTCCCAATTGGGCAAAAATCAGGAGTGTGATAGAATATCCACTCTTTACCTGATGAGTGAGGCTCCAGCAACATTGGCATCCCACCTACAACCTGTAACGTTCCTTCCTTCCACCATTGAAGTGCTGTGACAGCACTTCCAAGATGCACTGCAGCAACTCACCAAGGCTGTTCCAACAGCACCTTCCAAGCTTTCAACTTTTATAGCCAAGATGGACAACGGCAGCAGATGTATGGGAATACTGCTACATGCATGTTTCCCTTCTAGTTACATACCATCCTCTGATGGAATCTTTTTCTTCCTTACTGTCACTGGCTCAAAAAACTGCAAGTACTGTTGTTGTACCTTCACCAGATGGAGCAATACTGCTGAGTATTTTCAGCTTTTTATTTTTATTATAACAGGTACATGCAGTGTATCAGTTAATTCAGTTGATGGATGGCTGGTTTGTGATGCAGAGTGACTGAGATAACCACGAAAGTTCTTCTTTCTCAACCTCACCCCTTGCCCAAAGTGTGGTGAGCCTCAGATTAAACTCAGCGCCGTTTCTATCTCTCTCTTTCTGATTGCTATAGTTCCAGAGAACAACTTTACCTTTGTATTATCATGCTGTGAATTACTACACTGCATGTATTTCAGATTCATCTGAAATTTGAGCTGCTTTGCTTCAACCCCCGCTTGTTGCTTTGCAAAATAAAATTGAACTGAACTTTATCCATTAACACTTCTTGTCAGTCTAAGATGTTGTTTTTTTTTTTTTGTGGGTTACCCAGGACTTAACATCAGAAAGTAAAAGATGAGGGCATTCTGTCAAACCTGCTTTGTCACTGAGTAAGATTATGACTGATCTTGGGCTTCAGATGAACTCTTTCCTCTGGCTTTCCATATGCTTTGACTCCCTGAAATTAAAGATGGATTTATCTCAGCTGAGTATGCTTACAAACCCAAAATATTCAGGGGTTGAGAATTTCGAGGCTTAATGAGAAGGAATTTCTTCTTGTCTCACTGCGAAATAATCACTCTTTCTGCCAAAACAGTCCCCATTTTCTAAATTCTCACGCCAGCGAGAAGTGAAAAAATTTCCATTTTCCTTGGGCATCAAGAAACATCTGTTCCAAATTCACATTTTTCCAGTCATGCCATTGTTATTATTGCTACTTGCTACTAAGGGGATGATGTTAATTTTCTGCTTCGTTTCCCCTTATGCTAACATTTTAACATAAGGCTCTTTTACTTTTCATGTTAATAATCAGAGGGACAGAATAAGCATTGTGGAAGCATTGGTAGTTGGTAACAAGTTGACAGAAACACTAATGGCAAGTAGGAAAGCTAGCGAGTAAATGTTAGAACTTTGAGCAAGTAGCAACTTAATGCTTTAAACTTAAAAACCACATAAATCATAAACTCTGAAGGGGTAAAAGCTTTTGAAAATTAGAATCGCAAACATTGAACAAAATTGCTTATGATATTATCACTTGTGAGAATAAGCAGTGAACACCCAGTTCATTCACCCAGTGGGTAAATTGTGTCATTGCAGTGTGACAATTTCAATGTGTACAAAGTTGACAGAGTAACAAAAAATGACAGCTGGAAAGCAAATATACAGCCATAATATATTTAAAACAATTAAAATAGAAATTTAGAATGATGGGTGCACTGAAAGAGGCATTCAGCCCTTTATGTCTGTGGCAACTCTCTGCATGAGTAATTCAGCTCATCCTATCTCTGACTTTTCCCTATATCCTTGCAATTGTTCTTTCCAAACACAATCATCAAATTCCGCTTTGAAAGTTACAATCAAACCCGTCTCCATCACATTATCTGAGCATGCATTCCAGATCCTTTTTAAAAAAAAGTTTTCCCCATGAATTTTTAGTCTTTTACTAATTACTTTCAATCATTGCCTCTGGTTCTTGAATTTTCTACCAAAGGAAACAGTTTCTCCTTATCTATTCTGTCCAAATCGCTCATGATTTTGATAACTTCACTCGAATCACTTCTTCATCTACTCTAATGCAAACAACCAGCTTCTACAATCTATCCAAGTCCTGTTGATATCTCCATAGGCTACATCCATTGACCAGAAACTGAACTGGACTAGCCATACAAATATTGTGACTATAAGAGCAGGTCAGGTGCAGGGAATTCTGTGCCAAGAAACTCCTCTCCTATTTCTCCAATGCCTGCCTGCCATTTACAAGGTACAAGTCAGGAGTGTGATGGAATACTGTCCGCTTGCCTGAAAGGGTGCAACTCTGACAATATTCAAGAAGCTTGAAACCATCCAGTTCAAAACACCCTACTTGATTAGCACAACATCTAACCCTTTCAACATTCACTCCCTTCACTGCCAACATACGCCTGACAGCAGTGTGCACCACCTACAAGATGCACAACAGTAACATATCAAGGTTCCTTTGACGGCATGTTCCAAACCTGTGATCTTTATAATCAAGATGATCAAGATGCATAGGAATGTCAGCGAGGCAAGTTCCCTTTCCAAGTCACGCACTATCATTATTTGGGACTAAATTTCAGTTCCTTCACTTTTGCTGGATCCAAATCGTGGAACTCATCTTGGATGAACTATGGCCTAACTCCACACACCTGCCTTTGACCCATTACCCCTTAATACCTTTGCTCAACCAATGTTTATTTATCTCATTTAAAATTAACGACTGATCTAGCAAACACTGCCATTTGAGGATGAGAGTTCCAAACCTTTACCATCCTTTGTGTGCACAAGTGCTTCTTAACATCACTCCTAAATAGTCTGGCCCCAATTTTTACACGCTGTTCCCTATTTCTAGAATCCCCCAACTAGTGGAAATAGTTTTACTTTCTCTACCCTGACTTTTCCTTTTAATATCTTGAATACTTTGATCCGATCACCCTGTAACCTTCTAAATTTTAGAGAAGAAAAGCATAATTTGTTTAATCTCCCTTTATAAACTTATTAATTAGGCCAACTACGTTTTTCTCCAAATCATTTATGTAGATTGTGAGCAGTGGAGGTTCCACAGGAATCAGTGTTGGAACACCGCTGGTTATAACCCTCCATTCCGAAAGGCATCCTTCCACTGCTACCCTCTGTCTCCTATGACCAAGCCAGTTCTGTATCTATCTTGCTAGCTCACCCCTGATACCATGTGAATTCATCTTTTGTACCAGTCTGCCATAGATGTTGGCCTAGTTAGTGATACCCAGATCCCACAAAGAAATTTTTTTGAAGTCCCTCGTTCCTGCAACCATTCCTTTTAATCTTTTCTGCATCTTCTATAAGCTTTCATATTCTCCCTCAAGTGTAGTGTCCAGCATTGGACACAATATTTCACTTGAGGCTAAATCAGCATCTTTCATAGTTTGCTATAACTTCCTCGTATATATACTCTATTTATAAATTCTAGAATCACTTTCTTAACCTGTCTTACCACCGTCAATAATTTCTGTACATATAAGACAAGATCCCTCTGTTCCTCCTCTTTTTTTCAGAATCAAAGGCTTTATTTTATGTTGCCTGACCTCATTCTTCCCATCAAATTATATCACTTCGCACATAATCACATTAAATTTCATTTGCCCCATGACCATCCAGACCATACCAGCCTAAGACCGCTTGAAATTCATCACTATCCTATTTGCAGTTTACGATACACAGTTTTGTGCAATCTACAAATTTTGAAGTTGTGAAAATTGTCACCCAAGACTTGGTTATTACTGTATACTAAGTAAAGTCGTAGTCCTAATACTGACCCTTGGGAAATTCCACTGTATTCCAGTCTGAAAAAGAAGCATTCACCACTAATTTGTCACTCACCCAACTTTGTATCCATGATGTGATTGTCCCTTTTACAATAAGAACTTTAACTACTTTGTCAAATCCTTCAATATTTTAGCCTCGTCAGTTGTAATTGATTTGGCAAATTTAATATCAATGCATAAGTTGCTTTTACAAAACTGACCATCTTGTGCATGTACCTAAGTTGCAGTAGAACTGTAGGAAAATTTAATTGAGCGAACAGTTGTCTTTTTTATAATTTTTGTGAAATTCTATTTTCATCTAATAGGCAGTAAGAAAGCACGAGCTGACTAAGAGATGGTTTTTGCGAATTATTGAGGAACGGGTAAATATACTTTGTTATTTAAGTACATAGAAGCTAAGTTAACCAAGAGTGACATTAGATAGACAGAGATTATTAATTAGGCCCCTCCAGGTTTTATTATCATCAGTTTTGATATGCAATACACAGACAAACGTTCTACATTCAGATAATCACAGCTAATGATGAAGAGACAAGCCCTGTTTTGGCATCAAAATTGCATGGTGAGAACATGCCTTGAGCACTACTTACCAAGTTGCTGATAAGGTAAATACTTTCGTATGTGGAGCTATAGGAGGCCCAATATATTGACCAGTGAAGGTAGGCTTGCATTAGACAGTAGTAGAGAATCCGTTAGCAGAATGCACAGTGAGCACATTAAAGAAAGGGACCTTGCTAACTTACTCCACTTCAAACATGAAATTGAGTGCAGGATGGAGGCTGTTAAAGGCACCTCACAGCAATCCTGAGGGATAATGGCTGAACCGTTCAGAACATTCTCGCTGTATATAAAGTACACTTATAAATGGGCCAAAGGGTAGCAGTTTCAAGGCTGAAAAGTGCCCAGTCTACCTCAAATTCCCTCTGAAGGGAAAAGTGTATTTAAAAAAAATGAGCTATGAAGTATGAAGATATTTGTTTCATGTTGCTACTATACAAATGGAATGCTGCCATCCTGCCGAAAAAGCATTCTGCCTACCACAAAAGTGAGCAATGTGGTGTATAAATTTTAGTGCCAGTGCAATGCCAGGTATGTCGACAACACATACCAACAATTGGTAGATCCATTATACATCCCATTGGCTGTTCGCAAAACAGGACTAACTGTATTCACTCTTGAAACTATCAAAACATAGTGTTTGACATTAGACCTGATTCCTTGATTGAACAGTACTTACTGAACAGTTTTGACCATACTAAGAAATGCATGAACAATCAGTTTAAAGTTATCAGTCAGGTTCCTAATGTGACCGACTTATATATTTTCATATGCAAAACCCCATCCTCTCCAAATGAAAATAACATCTTCAGGCATTATGTCTCTTTCAATCAAACAAAGGCTTGGTGGCATCTATTTTCTGCTGCATTCTCCATGGCAACCAATCAGATTCCACTTACCTAGCAATCTGTTTTTTTCTAATACGGTATAAATTTTCTTATGTTTTAAATATTACAAGTCTGCACTACCAAGTGACGAAGCATAAAATAGTTTAGCAAAGCAACTTTCTTGTCACTGCAAATGGCTGATGCCCTAAACTCATGAAGACTGACTGTAGAAACATATAACACTAATATGCATCTTCTGCCCTATACATTAGAAAAATATTTTTAAACTATAGCATTTTGCAGCAATGTCTTTTTCATTATGACCAGACAGAATTATCCAAGTTAAGTCTAATCCAATATAATAAATTCCAGGAAAGGAATTTGAATGAGAAAGCATTTAGAAATATCCAGGAGCTGGAATCTTACGCAGAAAACGCTCAGTCATCATTGATCTATCTCGTTTTAGAAGTTTTAGGTAAGATTTATTTTCATAAATCATATTTTATTTGTAATTGAAGTGTTGTTTCTTCAACTGAACCAGTTGGAAGTCTAGATTTAGTAGTTTGACTTTTCAGATATTTTCCCATCAACACAAAAGAGTCCTGATGAGATTTAGTCAGCCGAAGTGCTCCATCTATATAAATGGAAATAAGATTTTGTCAACATACGCTGTATAGTTTTGGGCTCCACGCTTTATGAAGCATTTTGTGTAAATCAGAAGTGTTCAGCACATGTTCAATAAAATGATGCATGTTGTGTTGAAAAGCAAGGACAAAACTGAGGCTGCATTTTTGTTTGAGTATGGGAGATTAAGATATTTCATAGAAGGATTTAAAGTTATCAGAGGGTGAAATGGCAGTCAAAAATGGACTGTTCCCACCGATTGAAGGCTCTACAATATGTAGACATAGATATATCACTATATACAAGATTTAAGACTGAGAAGATAAAATTCTTCAACAAAGGGTTATGAACCTGCAGATTGCACCACTAGAGTTAGCAATTCAAAGTAGACACAATATCAAAATTTTAAGATTAGGCTAAATGCAAGATTAAGTATTCCAGATTATACTGTGGCAACCAGAGCAGGTTAGAGGGTAGGAATTCTGCAGAAAGTAACTCATCTCTCGATTCCTATAATGTCCACCATCTACAAGCCAGAAGTAGAATAACTTTGGCTTGCCCATGTGAGTGCAGTGCCAGCAACTTTCAGGAAGCTCCACACCATCCAGCACAAAACAGCTGGACGAATACTGGAGTCCATAAATTGCAGGAGCTTGCATACCTTGATCTCTGAAAGAAAGAGAACAAGCCTTTGTTGAGATGAAGGATAAAGTGAAACTGAAGAACGTCACTAGACTTGAAACGTTAGCTTGTTCTCTCTGCATAGATGCTGTCTGGCTTGCGTTTGTTGTTTCAGCCCAGATTCTAGCATCTCGAATAATTTGCTCCTGAATGTTGATGTGGACTGGTTAAGCTGCAAAGGCTGTGATGCAATTTTGATGTAATTCTTTCCACTGCCTTCACCTCCTTTCTGTCCACAATCAGACTGACTGTTCTTTCCCTCCTCAAAATTGCATGTCTTGGTCCCGTTTTCAACTCCTATGTAACCCTTATCTATGGCTTTGTCACTCCAGATTTAGATACTCTAACTTGTTTAGTTAATCTTCCATCTCCTGCCTTACATAAATCCCAGCTCATCCAACTGTTTGGTGTTGATGCTTTATTTCAAATATTTTGAAAAACATGTAACCATCTCTAATAATTCTTCATCTCTGTAATTTTCAATTTTGATATTGTATATTTTGAGGAATATAACAATTTTGTTTGAAATTGAGGCCATCTTCATTATCAAGATTGTAGTCGAACTGAATTTGGTTGTAGATTTTGAGTAAGATGGCCAGTATTGAATTTGTTTAGGTCCAATGGTCAAAAATCCATGTCATTTTTCAACATGCTACTTCTGTTCTGATACTAGATGACAAAAATGAACATCTCCAGATAAGAGGACGTTGAAAAAATCAGTTTAGAGTGAAGTAAAGTTCGAGTGGTGAGAGCGGTTAGACTTCATCCTGTGAATAAACTTACTAACAAAGAATTGTCCTTGTTTTGTATTTCAACATCAGGCTTGGATCAATTTAATGTACTGTCCTTCATAGAAATGTAATCAGACAGAAATCACTGACAATCCATAAAAAATATCAAGAAGGAGCTTTAAAACCTTGATCAAAGAAGTGGGTTTTAAGCCTCATTTGAAGGAGGACAAGCTTTAAGGAGGTAATTCTCAAGCGTAGGGTGAAGATAGTTGAAAGCACAGCCAATAATGATGAGATAGAAAGTGTCAGTTCACAAGGAATTAAATTAAAAATTTAAATTAAATTAGTCAAAAATTGAATTATTGCCTATGTGTTTATTGCTAAGCGGCATGTGGTATTGTATAGGATAAGGCAGCAGAGTTTTGCGTAAATTGATATTAAAAGTGATTGGGAAGTTGGCCTGGAAAGTAGTAGAAAATGCAAATCCTGAGGATGTCATAAACATGGATGAGAGTTTCATCTGAGAAAGTTATGCACTGTAATTCTCTATCTCTTCCATTTCCTGCTTGCACTTTGGTGCCTAATTGTTCTTGGTAATCTTCCAAATTGCTGTTTCTTATTAATACATAGTTGTTAATTTTAAAAGGTGTAAAGGATATCCATGCGGATCATGCAGCCAGTCATATTGGAAAAGCTCAAGGAATAGTGACGTGTCTACGTTCAACTCCTTATCATTGTATGCGACGAAAGGTTTACCTTCCGCTGGACATCTGTCTACTGGTAATTTTAAATGATACATTTCACTTTTTGTAAAGTATTCACCACTAAAGTATGTTTATAAAAATGATTAGAGGCTGTGTGTTTATTTGGAAAGTGGTGCAGGTAGTGCAGCTAGTGCTCTTCCTTAAGCTCTCTGTGTGAAAGAATAGAACTTAGGAAAAGTTGATTGAACTTTAGTCAGAAGATTTTGTTTTTACTTTTTGTCTATTTCCAGTATGTTTTGTATCTGAAAATTACATTCATTTACTCCATAATTTTAACATTGTAGAATATGCAGTCACTGAGCCGGAGGTTTGAATATACGCAGGTGCAGAAGCTAATTTCTTTTCTGGCTATGCTAATTCAAAACAAAATTATACTCATGTAGTCTTAACATAATTGTGAAACATTATATTCTATTTGATAATCTGTTACTAGAAAGGCCAATTAGCAGAAGCTACCTTCATAAAATTTACATTGATACAGTAGATGTCTGAGGGTGAAATATTGGAAGTTTTATTTTCCGTTTGACTTCCATATTTGAAATAAACATACTTGATGTCGATAATGGCCCTTTGAATAATATTTTGAGATGCTTGGATTTTTGACAAGCTTTTGAGAAAAAGAAAGGCATGACTAAAAGAATCAATAAAGGGTCCTTATTATTTTTGATTTGTCCCTTAACTGAGGTATTGTAAATTGGCAAAACCTGTTACCATAAACATCTTGTCACTGAATGTTAATGTGATTTGGTAGTGAAGATGCCATGGGCATTTTGCTCAAACCATTCTGATCTGCAATTAATTCTTTTTCTGATAGCAGTAAAACATTATTTTAGTAATGAGAAAGTTTTAAGGTTTTTTTTCATGTTTGAGGTTAAAAAAGATCAAATGTAGACTTATAATTTTACTCATGGACTCATGTTTTGAGATATACTGGGCTTTCTGTCATCCCATTCAGTTCTTAACCAACGTGGCATTGCTAGAAATGTAGTTTGGGTTTAGCTGCATAGATGTTGCTAGGGGATGGCCTTTAGGTTTTCAAACCAAATGTCTGAGGATAACAAAGTGCATAGTCAGAGTTTAAACTGTGCTCACTGAGTAATAAATTCTATATGTGTTGACATTACTTTTATTCTCAAATGAAAGCAGCGGATTCTGTAAAATTTACGTTGAATGCTGCACTAAAATTGGGTGATGGAATACATGTAATTACATTTAAAAGATTTTCCATGGCTGTTGCTCTTTAGAAATATGAAGCAAGTGCATAATTAATTGTTTTAGGTTTATCTTCACAGAAGAATCTTATAAAATTTGCATGACTTTGCAAGAGATTTTAAAAGGTTAGGGCATGATATTGAACACCCAGAGAGTAGAGTAAGTAGCAACTAGTAAATCACAGTTTTAGGAACAAAACTAGGCTGGATTATGTAGAAATCAGTGTGCTGGGAGACTGAACGTGAGTGATGCTTGGCACAGATGTGTCTGATGAATGTGTGAGATTTTGTTTGGGAAAAGACTCCACCCAGGCAAAAGCAATACATTACGTTCATATCGTCCTTCCATGATATCTATGTCCCATGTAGTCACTATCGTAATACAGGAAATGCGACAGTCAACTTGTGTATTAGTTCCCACAAACCGCAATAGGACAATGACCGGATGATTATTTTTGTAGCATTGATTGTGGATTAAATATTGACCAGGGTACTCGACATAACTCCTGTATTGATCTTCAGAGTAGTGTCAAGGGTTCTTATGTATTCATTTGACAATGCAGACAGGGCCTCAGTTTAATGTCTCATCTGATGTGCAGACACCATCCTTAGTACAGCACTGAATTGTCAGCCTTGATTTTGCAATCATATCCTCGAGTGAGAGTTGAAGCCGTGCCAAGAATGCTATTGTCTGAGCCGTGGCTGACATTTGAGTCTAATTTAGTAAAGAAGACACTGCTAACAAATTAATACAAGAAATCATTTCTGGTGGTGATTATGTTTTTGCTGCTCAGAAATATGAAGCAGTGAGAGTGGACTCTGGAAACTCCAATCTGGACGGTTCAATACAGTTAGTCAAGCTTGTGGCTTAGGTAACCTGACTTATTTTAAAATAATGGTTTTATTGTGATGAAACCAAACCGCTATTAAATATCCCAACGCTATAGGAGTTGTGAAGTCATGGTGGGGTTGTACAGGACATTGGTGAAGCCTCTTCTGGAATACTGGGACCAGTTCTGGTCACCCAGTTATAGGAAATATATTATCAAGCTGAAGAGGGTTCAGAAGAGATTTACCAGGATGTTGCCTGGTATGGAAGGCTTGAGTTATAAGGAAAGGTTGGATAGGCTAGGACTTTTCTCACTGGAGTGTAGGAGGTTGCGAGGCGACTTGATAGAAGTTTATAAAATTAATGAGAAGTATAGATAGGGTTAATGGTAGTTGTCTTTTCCCTAAGATGGGGAATTTCAAGACTAGGGGACACATTGTTAAGGCGAGAGGAGAGAGATTTAAAAGCGACACGAGACCAATTTTTCACACAGAAGGTGGTTCGTATGTGGAATGAACTTCTGGGGAAGTGATGGATGTGGGTACAATTACGACGTTTAAAATACATTTGGATGGATACATGAATATGAAAGGTTTGGACGGATATGGTTCAGGAGCAGGCAGGTGGGACTAGTTTAGTTTGGAATTATGTTTGGCATAGCCTGGCTGGACTGAAGGGTTTGTTTCTGTACGGTATGACTCGATAATGTCTTATTCGCTCACTAACTTATAGATAGTATGAACCTGAATTGTTTAGATTGGTAATCATTTTCTCGACAGAAATTTTACATCTGCTTTGGTTATGTTGGTACACAGACTAATATCTTCATTTCACCAATGTGTATATGGTTGGTCCTGGCTAAATGAGGCTTGACCGGTTGTGGTTATCATGATATTGAAGATACTTATAAATGGAAAAAATCTAGAAATGAGTGTTGAAGATTTCAAGTGATGGGGCTAAATGACTATTTACCTTGCTGCTTGTTCAACTGTAGAATTGTCCTTGAGGTGAAGTATTGTTGATACTGTCTGGGAAACCAGTGTGCTTTGTTGTTTTGTGTGGACGGCTACCTCGTATTTTGTCATTGCCTAAGGACACTAAGTACCTGCTTTTCTGTCAGTCTCACCAGTTCATTCATATTTTATGGAATTTCATAGAACATGGCCACTGTTTTCTCCCTCCTTTTGCTGTTATGATTTCCATTTCAGATCTTTAATCAAGAATGTGACTGACATTGGTGTAGTTCCAACACTACTTCATGCAAATCATAGGATCATTTTGATCTTATTTATATCACTCGCTATGTGGGGGTCCCACACATAATTTGCCGAGCAGAATCATTTTTGATCTGCAGCCACTGTGAATATTTTGTGCAATGTAGTTGATGTGAATTGAAGTTTCTACCCAAACACTAATTCAGTAATTTCTTGTTTGATTATAACACTAGATGGCAGTAATATTAAATATTTAAGTCTTTTTTTCCATGCAGAAGTTTACAGTTTCTGTCTACCATATAATTTTCTTTGAAGAAATTAATCTACTTTCGAGTGGCCTAAAATATGTGACCAAATGCCAGGGAGAATTAAGAGTTGAGACTGAATCACTACCAGTGTTATGCAGGATCTTTTCATGAGTTGAGCCAAAGTGACCTCATTGGTGAGACAAGCCAGAAACCAAACTACGTAAGTTTGAATAGGAAGTTTCAGGAAAAATGGGCATACAGTTAAACAGCAACATCAAAATGTAAGACTTGGTGTAAAGGAAATGGGATATTAGACGAGGGATAGATTAAAATTAGCCAATTTTGCTAAAAGGATAACAGCTACTTTTAAATGCAAGTGTGATGGCTCCGACATCACCTACCATGAGGACCAACAGCAACTATTTACCTTTGCAGCTATTCATGGCATGTTAGCATCGCTGACAAAGGCATTTATTATCCTTGAATAGGTGAGTTGTCCACTTGAAATTGTAGTGTACATGGAGTAGATACGTATGTATAGCTGTTAAGTAGGGGTTTTCAGGACTATGACTTGCCCACAGTGAAGAAATTGTGTTATATTTCCAAGTCAGGAATGATCCATGATTTGGAGGGGAGTTTTCAGGTGTAATGTTCCTATGTTCCTGCTGCCCTTGTCCTTCTAGGCGGTGGAGGGGGCCAAATTAGAATGAATAGTTGAAGAAGCCTTGGCGAATTACTGAAGTCCTCTTCTTGATGGTCCATATGGCAGCCACTGTGCACTGATGGCAGAGGGGGTGCCAGTAGGGTGGGTTGCTTTGTTCTGGATGTATCAAACATTGAGTATTATTGGAGCTTATTCAACAAGGTAAATGTGTAATTTTTATCACACTCCTGACCTGTGCTTTGTAAATTCTAGAAAGACTGTAGGTGTCTAGAAATGAGTTCATCACTTCAGAATACAGAGTCGTTGCTCTATTCTTGTAACCATAGTATCTATGTGGCACTCTCTTATTGGAGAGTGATAGACCTTGCCATTTATCAGCCTAAGCCTGAAAATGATGCAGGCCTTGTTGTATGCAGTTAGGATCGGAAATTGAGTGGGGGTTGGAATTTACGGAACAGGAAATAAGAGAAGAAAATACAGAAATTGCATAACCGATGATTAGTGAAGAGTGGGAGTGGAAAGAGTTGATAACTGTTGAGAAGACAAAACATTCTCAGGTTTCCTTGCATTTGCTGGTAGATGTAGGAGAAAGGGTTTTGAGGAAGCAGTTACTCATTTGGGAGAGGAGATTATCCTTGCTCTTCAGTGTTATCTAAAGTACATATGCACATAAAACACTAGCATTGTGAAACTAAAAGAAAGATTTGATACATCAATGCTATAAATTCAGAATGTGGAAATGTATGCACGTCTTACCTGTGAGTAGCACAGTATTTCTACTTTGTAACATGATGTTGTGTGCTAGTAGTCAACGATTCCCCCTTTAGTTTGACTTCATTTTCAGTGAATTGTATTGGCTGAAGTTAACTCACTGATCTTATCCTTTTTAGCATGGTGTGTCCCAAGAAGATTTTATTCGAGGAAACTGTGGAAAAAATGTGAGGAATGTCATATTCGATGTAGCAAGTCAGGCGCATGTTCATCTTGAACACGTATGTATTTCTGCTTTCAACAGAATTAACAATATGTCTGTAGCCTCATCTTTCTCTCCATCTCTGGTTCTGGCGTATTCTGTTATTGCCACCTGAGTCTTTCTGGCTGTGTGTCATCTGACGCCTATATTTCCCCCGCTCAGCTTTGACTATCAGTTTTATTTTCTTCGTTCTGCTGTTTTCTTTCCATACTTTTCTTACTCATTTGTTTTTATTAATCTAATTGTTATTACCAGATGATATGTGTTATCTATTATGTTTTACCCTAGGCCCGATCATTCTGTAAAAATGTTCCTTCAAAGGCCTACCCAGCATTTTTGCAAACGGTGAGCTTCAATTCTATTCTCCCTTTGTGTTTTGAAACTTTGCATTGTTTTATTTTTAACCCATGCTGAACTTGTTTACTTGTAGGTTGTTCTCGATGACTATTTGGACAGAATCCGTAAAGTCGATTTCGATGTGTTTCATCCCAATCTGCAGAAGAGAAATACAATGCTTCCTTTCTACTTGTATATACGCTCTTGGAGGAAAATATATTAATTCGATCAAGGTTTCAGTAATAAAGTTTAACCATGGTGGTCAATTTTTTAAAAAATGTAAATATTATGTAAGATGGATGTGAACAGTTTTCTGGCCTTTTTATCTTGCATGAACTCGGTTCAAATTTAGATTGGACTGACAAGATGAAAGTCAATTCCGTGTCTCCCTGATGGGTCTCACAAGAAAACATTTGGGATTGACAATCATTTCTATTGTTCCTACAGTAAGGTCACAGATTAAATGGCTTACAATTCAGCACTAATCTGCATATTTGCTGTAGAATCTGGTCTAAGAGTTTTGACCAAGAAGTGTTGAAAATACTTAATATTTCGCCAGAGTTGCATCTAATCTGGGAGTACCTACTTTTGACATTGGTGACAGAGGTAAAGGAACATATTCCACTCTTTGGTATTAATGTTCCATTCTCCACCAGTGATAATTTTAATATCGAAGACAAAAACACGATCCTTAAGATGTCTATTTTACTGTTCTGTTTGATGCAAATAATGGTAACTTTAAATAGCATCTTTTTAATGTAATATTGTATTATAAGGTGCTCCACAAAAGCAATTTGACGAGTCACAAATGCAATTTAGGGAGGATGACCAAAAGATTGGTGCAAGAACTAGATTTTCAAGAATACCTTAAAAGATAATTGGAGAGGTATAAAGACAGATTTTCAGAGCTTTGGAGCTTGGCAGTTGAATACTCAGCCAGCGGTGGTTGAGTAATTAAAATTGGAGATGCTCAAGAGGCCAGAATTAGAGGCATGCAGCTATCTTGGGAATTGGATGTGTTGTAGAGTTGGTGAAAATTTTAGAACTAAGGTGGTGACATGATGGGATTTGAAAACAAGAATGTGAGCCTTAATTTGTAAATGTTGCTTGATCTGGAGTTAATATAGGTCCGTAAGGACGAGGGCCGTGGTGGTCAATTTAAAAATTTGGATGGTGAATCAGACACACTGGGAGCTAGGGACACAAGCAGCAGAGTTTTTGATTGCCTCAAGTTTACAAAAATAGGACATGGGAGGCTGACGTAGGGTAGGTTGGAAGAGTCAAGTCAAGATGTAAAAAGACATGATTGAGGGCTCCAGCAGCAATTTAGATGAGGTGGGGGACAGAGCTGAACAATGTTGCAGACGGGAAATCAGCATTCTTGATGATGGCCGGGGAATGTGATTGGAAAGCTCATTTTCTGGGCTGAACAGGTGAATAATTGAAATTTGTGAATTAGTGTTATTTGTTCAAACAACTGTATTTATTTTCCTGTCTTCCTTTTCAGTGAGTTCATCCAGAAATATAATGGAATAGTTCCAATTAAAAGTAGATCCCATAAAATGTTTGGTGTAGTCTCCTCTTAATCCACAAATTTTGTTTTTTTTTCCTGGAGATTGTTCATCAGATAGTGTGCTCTGAACTGTATTGGATCTCTTACATACCTCCAATTTTATTCTCTTCTGGTAATTTTTTTTCTAGTTTCCCTGAAACATGGAGTGCTGCTGATGCTAATGTTAGGCTGTCCAGATGACTATCTCATGGCCTAGAGGTTTGCATTTTTTTTAAATGAGTGTAATTTGCCTGAAGATGGCTAACCCAGTCCAAAAATCCAAATTTCAAGCTTCATTTATATTTCTACGATCTGCACTAGTTCAAACAATATCACTTGATACAGATCTCACCCATAAAACTGGCCAAGCCGCCAGTTCAAACTAATCCATATTGTGAGTTTCCGTATCCTGTGTCGATTTGGAAGTCTTCAGGGCGGGTATTAAAATTATGCTGTTTTTATTTTGGGTGTGAGACCACTAATAGGAACATTTTAAAAGCTTATGAATGTAACTTTTTGAATTTTCTAAAAAACTGACCATTGTACACCAGTGTAACTAGTGGATGATTCTGTATAGTTTTCTAAAGTTATTAATTGTTATTTATAACAACAATGCTCAAGTGATAGAGTGCACTGACGTAAAATTTTGTATTTGTGGTACATTTTCAGTTGTTTAATCAAACTGTGACAGTTACTATGCTTAACTATGTAAATGAATACTTTTTAAAATAAAACACTTTTTAGAATCATGATGGTTACGGTACAGGTGGTGGCCATTCAGCCCATCATGTGTGCACTGGCCAAAAGTTCTAAAATGCTGTTCAGCTGTCCTGCTAATGGAAGATTTTACAGCCTATGATAAACAAATATGTTTGGGCAGACATTTGAAGAGAAACACATCACAAACTCACAGAAGTGTTACAATTGAATGCCTCCCAATCTATTATTTTTGCACTGGCTGTCCAAAGGGCATTATGACTGAGTCCTATTCTCTTCACCTATACCCTTGTCATTAGTTTATATTCAAACAAGTATCTGGTGCCCTCTCACGTTCCTAAATTGAACCTTCTTAGACCACATTTCCAAGCAGTGCATTCCAAGTACAAACCATTGTGTTATGTCACTCTGTCATCACCCTTTCTGTGTGTAAGTTAGTTTAAATCTATACCCTCATGTTCTCAGTCCTTTTACATGGGAACTGTTTCTCTCTATGTTCTGTATTTGGCCTGTCATGATTTTGATAGTTCTAACAGATCTCCTCTTAGCATCCTTCCCTTCAAGGAGAACAGTCCCAACCTCTCCAACCTATCTTTATAACTTATTCTCATCCCTGGAACCATTGGTGTAAGTCTCTTCTGCACTGTCTCCAATGTGTTTACACCATCCTATCGTATGACACCCCGAGCTTCATGCAATACTCCAGCTGAGATCTAATATGTATCTTGCACAAGTCTAGTGTAACCTCCTTCCTCTCATACTCTGTATCCCAATGAGTAAAGACCAGGATATAGTAAGCATTATTAAATGTTCTCTGCTTCTGTCCTGTCATTGTTAGTCATCTGTGCACACATACGCCCAGGTCTCTCTGCTCCTGCACCTCCCTTACCCTTGAGTATTGTCCCCCACCATTTTCTATTGTCTGTCCTCGTTCTTCCTACCAAAATGCATTACCTCTTCTCCAAATTGAATTTTATTAAATGCTGCCTTGATGTCAGGAGCAGTCACTGTTATTTTACCTCTTGGGTTTAGGTTATTGTCCGTTTTTGGACTAATGTTGTAATAAGGCATGATCTGAATGGGCCTGGCAGAGCCCAAACTGAGTGTCAGTGAGCAGGTTATTTGTTGAATAACTGAAAGCAGAGTCGTAACTGTACTGGAGCAGTTTGGCTCAGAGTGTGGCTAGTTCTAGGGGCAAAGTCTTCATTACTACTGCCAGAATATTGTCAAGGCCCATAGACTTTGAAGTATACAGTGCATTCAGCCATTCCTTGGTATCGTATAGAATGAATGGAATATGTGATGCTGGCGGCCTCCAGATGAGGTTGAGATGGATCATGCACTTGCCAGTTCTGGGTAAAGATGTTTGCAAATACTCTTGATTTGTCTCTCATTGATCTCATGGGCTCCCCCAGCATTGAGGATTGGGATATTTGTGGAAACTCAATTTGAGTGAATTGTTCAATTGTCTGTCATCATTCATATCCGAATATGGCAGGACTTCAGAGCTTAGATCTGTTGGTTGTCTGATCACTCAGTTTTGTTTATTGCTTGTTGCTTACACTGTTTTGCACACAGGTAGTCCTGTGTTGTAGCTTCATCAAGTCGACATCTTTTTAGTTATGCCTTTGCTGCTCCTGAAATGCCATCCTGTAATTTTCTTTGAATCAGGGTTAATCCCTGGCTTGATGGTTATGGTAGAGTGTGGGGTTGTATGCCGGGCCATGAGGTTACATATTGTGACTGAATACAGTTCTCTTGCTGATGGCCCATTGATGGTTCGTGGATGCCCAGTCTTCAGTCATAGAGTCATTATCACGAAACAGACCCTTTGGTCCAACTCATCCAAGCCAATCAGATTTGCTAAATTAAGTCTTATTTGCCAGCATTTGGCCCATACCCCTCTCAACCTTTCCTATTCATGAACTCATCTTTTATATATCCTATAATGTCTTTTAAAGTTGTAACTGTATCTACCACTTCATTCCACATACAAACTACCCTCTGTGTGAAAAAGTTGCCCCTCAGGTGCCTTTTAATTCTTTCCCCTCTCATCTTAAGCCTATGCTGTTTAGTTTGGACTCCCCTACCCTGGGAAAAAGACTTTGGCTATTCACCTTATCCATGCCCATCATGATTTTATAAACTTCTATAAGGTCACCCCTCAGCCTCTGATACCCTTGGGAAAATAGCCCCTGCAAACAGGGTTAAGGAAAATCCCAAAGCCTTTTTTCGTACATAAGGAGCAAGAGGGTAACTAGAGGAAGGGTTGGCCCACTTAAGGACAAAGGAGGGAAGTTATGCAAGGAGTCAAAGAAAATGAGTGAGATTCTTAATGAGTACTTTGCGTTGGTATTCACCAAGGAGTAGGACGTGACGGATATTGAGGTTAGGGATAGATGTTTGATTACTCTAGGTCAAATCAGCATAAGGTGGGGGTGGGGGGGAAGTGTTGGGTATTCTAAAAGGCATTGGGGTGGACAAGTCCCCAGATCTGGATGGGATCTATCCCAGGAGGACAGAGGTGAGAGAGGAAATAACTGGGGCCTTAACAGATATCTTTGCAGCATCCTTGAGCATGGGTGAGGTTCGGGAGGACTGGAGAATTGCTAATGTTGTCCCCTTGTTTAAGAAGGGTAGCAAGGATAATCCAGGTAATTATAGACTGGTGAGCCTGATGTCAGTGGTGGGGAAGCAGCTGGAGAAGATACTGAGACGTAGGATCTATTTACATTTGGAAGAAAATGGCCTTATTAGTGATAGGCAGCATGGTTTTGTGCAGGGAAGGTCATGTCTTACCAACTTGATAGAATTCTTTGAGGAAGTGACAAAGTTGATAGATGAGGGAAGGGCGGTAGATGTGATATATGTGGACTTCAGTAAGGTGTTTGATAAGGTTCCCCATGATAGGCTGATGGAGAAAGTGAAGTTGCATGGGGTCCAGGGTGTACTAGCTAGATGGATAGAGAACTGGCTGGGCAACAGGAGACAGAGAGTTGTAGTGGAAGGGAGTTTCTCAAAATGGAGAACTGTGAACAGTGGAGTTCCACAGGGATCTGTGTTGGGACCACTGTTGTGTGTGATATACATAAATGATCTGGAGGAAGGTATAGATGGTCTGATTAGCAAGTTTGCAGATGACACTAAGATTGGTGAAGTAGCAGATAGTGAAGGGGACTGTCGGAGAATGCAGCAGAATATAGATAGATTGGAGAGTTGGGCGGAGAAATGGCAGATGGAGTTCAATCCAGGCAAATGCGAGGTGATGCATTTTGGAAGATCCAATTCAAGAGCGAACTACACGGTAAATGGAAAAGCCCTGGGGAAAATTGATGCACAGAGAGATCTGGGTGTTCAGGTCCATTGCACCCTGAAGGTGGCAACGCAGGTGGATAGAGTGGTCAAGAAGGCATACGGCATGCTTTCATTCATCTGACGGGGTATTGAGTACAAGAGTTGGCAGGTCATGTTACAGTTGTATAGGACTTTGGTTGGACAACATTTGGAATACCGCGTACAGGTTCTGGTCGCCACGTTACCAAAAGGATGTGGATGCTTTGGAGAGGGTGCAGAGGAGGTTCACCAGGATGTTGCTTGGTATGGAGGGTGCTGTCTATGAAGAGAGGTTGAGTAGATTAGGATTATTTACATTAGAAAGATGGAGGTTGAGGGCTGTCCTGATTGAGGTCTACAAAATCATGAGAGGTATAGACAGGGTGGGTAGCAAGAAGCTTTTTCCCAGAGTGGGGGACTCAGTTACTAGGGGTCACGATTTCAAGGTGAGAGGGGAAAAGTTTAAGGGAGATATGTGTGGCAAGTTCTTTACACAGAGGGTGGTGGGTGCCTGGAACACATTGCCAGCGGAGGTAGTAGAGGTGGGTGCGATAGCATCATTTAAGATGTATCTAGACCGATACATGAATGGGCAGGGAGCAGAGGGATACAGATCCTTGGAAAATAGGCAACAGGTTTAGATAGAGGACTGGATGGGCGCAGGCTTGAAGGGCCTGTTCGTGTACTGTAATGCTCTTTGTTCTTTGTTCTTATTCACTTTATCCCTATAGCTCAAACCCTTCAAAACTGGCAAGGTCCTTGTAAATCTTTTCTGAACCCTATCAAGCTTAACAACATTTTTCCTACCAGACTGGAATTGAATACAGTATTCCAAAAGTGGCCTAACTAATGTCCCGCAGAGCCCCAGTATGACATCCCAACTCCTATAATCAACGCACTGACCATAAAGGCAAGTGTACCAAACATCATCTTCACCACCCTGTCTACCTGTGACTTCACTTTCAAGGATCTATGAATCTGTACCCCAAGGTTTCTATGTTTGGCAACTCTCCCCAGGACCTTACCATTAAGTATATGAGTGTGAGGTGCTGGGAGATTGGAGGTTGGATAACATTGTGCCACTGTTTAAGAGAGATGGTAAGGAAAAGCCAGGAAACTATAAACCGGTGAGCCTGACATTGGTGGTCGGCAAATTGTTGGAGGGAATCCTGAGGGACAGGATTTATATGTATTTGGAAAGGCAAGGACTGATTAGGGATGGTCAACATAGCTTTGTGCAAGGGAAATAGTGTCTCACTAACTTGATTGAGTTTTTTGAAGAAGTAACAGAGGATTGATGAGGGCAAAGCGATGGATTTGATCTATATGGACTTAAGTAAGCAATTCTACAAGGTTCCTTATGGCAGTCTGGTTAGCAAGGTTAGATCACACAGAATACAGGGAGAACTAGCTATTTGGATACAGTACTGGGTCAAAGGTAGAAGATAGAGGTTGGTGATGGAAGGTTGCTTCTCAAACTGAAGGCCGTGAGCAGCGATGTGCCACAAGAATTGGTGCTGGGTCCACTTTTTTATCATTCATAAATGATTTGGATGTAAACATAGGAGGTATGGTTAGTAAGTTTGCAGATGACCCTAAAATTGGAAGTGTAGCAGAAAGTGAAGAAGGTTACCTCAGAATGCAGCAGGATCTTGATCAGATGGGCCAATGGTGTGCGGAGTGGCAGATGGAGTTCAATTTAGCTAAATGTGAGGTGCTGCATTTTGGAAAGGCAAATCAGGTTAGGACTTGTACTCGTAATGATAAGATTTGCTGAAGTTTGCTGAACAAAGAGACCTTGGAGTACAGGCTCATAGTTCCTTGAAACTGGAGTCAAAGGTAGATAGGATAGTGAAGTTTATCGATCAGTGTATTGAGTATCGCAGTTGGGAGTCATGTTGTGGCTTTACAGGACATTGGTTCAGCCACTTTTGGAGTATTGTGTGCAAGTCTGGTCTCCCTGCTCTAAGAAGGATGTTGTGATACTAGAAAGGGTTCAGAAAAGATTTATGAGTATGTTGCCAGGGTTGGCAGGTTTGAGCTATGGAGAGAGGCTGAGTAGGCTAGGGCTATTTTCCCTGGAGTGCCTAAGGCTCGGGGTGACCCTATAGAGGTTTATAAAATCATTAGGGGCATGGATAGGGTAAATGGGCAAGGTCTTTTTCCTGGGGTATGGGAGTACAAAACTAGAGGGCACAGGTTTAAGGTGAGAGGGGTAAGATATAAAAGGGACCTAAAGGTGGTGCGTATATGGAATGAGCTGCCAGAGGACGTGGTAGCGGCTGGTACGATTACAACATTTAAAAGGCATCTGGATGGGTATATGAATAGGAAGGGTTTAGAATGGTATGGTCCAACTGCTGGAAAATGGGACTAGATTAATCTAGGATATCTAGTCGGCGTGGATGAGTTGGACCAAAGGGTCTGCTTCAGTACTGTGTATCTCTATGACTCCAAATCCTGCCCTGATTTGCCTTACCAAAATGCAACACCTCGCATTTATCTAAATTAAACTCCATCCACATCTACCTGTTGTATCTCAGGTGCTACATTGCAGGAAAAACAGGAAAGTATTTCCAGCTCTGCAAATATCTGTATAACCCCAAACAGTCGATGGCTATGACTGCAAGTTAATTGTCGAGATGCAGAACTCAGACACCATGCTTAATCCAGAGCATGATTCCATCCTAGTTGCGAAAGCACTAGTCCATTCCTTAATCATCCAAGACTTGACGTCTTCCCTGTACTACCTGCAAACTTTACTGCTCCTATCAACCACAAGCAATTCATTCTGAATTCCATTATCCACATGCCCATGGACAATGTGCTACAGAGGATTAATTTTTAAAAAGCCCTTGGTTAACCCTTTAAGCTCCATCCTTGGAAATGCTTTTCTTCTTACTGATACGTTTTCAAACTGTTACAAGCTCTCAGCTGCTTTGTCATCATCCCCTGCCTGTTTCACACCATTCTCAACAGTCCCTCATACACATCAGAATCCCTTCTCGCCTC
This sequence comes from Ginglymostoma cirratum, assembly GCA_024137785.1. Lineage (NCBI taxonomy): Eukaryota > Metazoa > Chordata > Chondrichthyes > Orectolobiformes > Ginglymostomatidae > Ginglymostoma > Ginglymostoma cirratum. The sequence continues at coordinate 1,842,294 of JAHRHZ010000075.1, read as the reverse complement.
ACTCCCCTTTTTTTGTTGAAAATAGTTAATAGTTTTATCAGTTTGTCCTCTTGTTTGTATCTACCACCCAAATGAATATTAAATACGGTTCTTGTAGGCGGGGAAATCCATGGAAGTAAAGTCACAAGTGTATCACCATATTCACTTCCCTTAAAATGGAGTGCAACTTACAGATTATATAGCATGATGAAAATATAATTCACTTCATAAGTCTGCCATACATTTAAAAACACAAATGAATCATGATTATACATGCTGCAGTGCTCAGATGCTACTTCAGTCATTTCTCCTTAATTTTGTAATCTTTAAACTGTGTGTCATCATTGGGGATTTTTCTTGCAACAAACAATGATCAGTTAACTTGGATCTTTATGGGTACATTTTACAGAAGCAAGGAAGACAATTCTCCTTTTGAAAGGGTATCTGTTGGATATAATTGCTCTTATAACTATGAAGAGTCGCACTCAAAGTGTATGCATGTCAGTGCAAAGCTGCTGAAGTCAAATAGGGCCAATAGTGTATAACTGCTCTGACGTAGATCACACGTTATATTGGTGGATGTGCAACAGAGAGTACCAAGGTTTTTGACTATTTGGCCATTTTTGTTTTTTGGAGAAATACAAGTGTGGAGTGGCAGAAAGGGGATGGGGTGGTAGAGATAGAGGGGCTGAGGAGGAAAATACCATAGTGTGGAAGGAGGGAGGGGTTTGGAGTTTGCACATGTCTGTGGGGTCAGTCGCACAGCCCACAGATTCTCCACCCACAAATGCACCACTCTCCATCTTTGCCTTGTCATGTACCCTCACTCAGTCATCCACCTCTTCCAGTCCCACAGCATTTCTCAGCACCTAACGCATTCAGAAGCTTGCTCCTCCAATATCGACTTTTGTCCTGAAGAAGCTGGCACTTGCACAGGAAGGAGAGTGTCTTGTCTTCCCCCAACCTAGATCCTCTTTCCTATCTTTTTTCTTTACTCATTCACGGGGTGAGGGCGTCGCTGGCTAGGCAGCATTTATTGCCCAGAGGGCAGTTCAGAGTCAACCACATTGCTGTGGGTCTAGAGGCACATGTAGGCCAGACCAGGTAAGGATAGCAGTTTCCCTTTCCTAAAGGACGTTGGTGAGCCAGATGGGTCCAACAATTGGCAATGGATTCACAGTCATTATTAGACTGTTAATTCCAGATATTTATTGAATTCAAATTCCACCATCATCCGTGTCAGGATTCGAACCCAAGTCCCAGAACATTATCTGGATCTCTGGATTAGCAGTCCAGCGATAATAACACTAGGCCATCGTCTTCTCAACCTGCCTGCTGCCTGAAATAACTGCATAGAGGCTAGTATCCCATCACCAAGTCCTGCATTATTTACGTGTGCACTGGCTGTGGGCCACCTGCTCAGATTCAGTCCCTGAAGTGAGGAGATTCTGAATCCTCTGTTTATGTTGGTCAGCCAGGGCTCCCTGATTGACCCAGGTTAACAAACCCAGTCAAGGATCTTATAGTCAATAAGATCCACCTGGCTCCAATCACTACACTGCCCTTCATATTCTTCACACCATTCTTTGTCATGACCTCTCCATTATCATCCAGTTGTTTGGTCTCACCTGGTTACGCTCTGTCTAATCTTAACAATAGTATCACTTCCAATGCTTCTCTTCCTGTACCTACACTTTCTTCTCATGTCTTGCAAGTTTCTGTGCATACCCTTCCCATTTACCATTTACATGGTGCCCCTGAGCTACATTATTGAAAAGCACAGGGTCAGTTTTTATATGGATGATAGTAACACACAGAGTTCCCTCACTGCCACTTCCCTTAATTGCTGCACTGTTGACAAATCGGACTGCTGGTTCAATATCCATAACTGAATGAGCAGAGATCTCCTCCAATTGAATATTATGATTACTGAAAATGTTTTCAGTCCATTTCAAATGTCATTCTCAATCAACTGACTCCATTCCTCTAGCTGGTAGTAATCTGAGAGTAAACATGTTTGTTCACAAACTTGGTGTCAGATTTGATCCTGAGATGAGTTTGCAACTACATTTTCATGCCATCACTAAGAATGCATGTTTCTACCTTCCAACTTGCTCCTTTCTGTTGCTGAAACTCTAACTTGTGCCTTTGTTTATTTTCATTAATTAGTTTTGTTTTAGTTATTTTGATTGGATTCAGCGAGAGAGGAATTATATTTTATTCACCTGTGGTCAGTGAAATATTGTGTTGTCACATCCAGCCCCATGCTTGTTATCTCGGATTCTCCAGCATCTGCAGTACCTTTTATCTCTTCCTTTATTCCTGATCCTGTTATGAGTAGGAACAGTTTTTCCCAAGTGTCTAAACTCTGTCCAGATCTCTCATTGCTTTGAAAATGTGGACTAAATCTCCTAGCCTTCTTGTCTGTAAGAAAAACAATCCAACTTCTCCAGTGCATCCTCGTAATTGATATTTTTCATCCCCGGAATCAGTCTTTAAAAGCTCTACTGCAGCCTCTCCAATGAATTCACGTCCTTCCTAAATTGTGGCACCCAAACACCACCAAAGGTACATTGATGAGCCTGCAATTGTTGAGCTTATTTTTAAAGGCTTTTGAGAACACAAACATCGGGCAGAACCTTACAGAGATATGAGCAATGTAGGCTATGGTGAGATTAGTGGTAGAATCAGATGAGAGTTGTGGCAAGGCTTGTATCGATATTGGGAACATTTCACTGCATTTGTTTAGCATTTCTCAGGCAGCAAGGTGACTTTCTTGCTGAGAAGTGGAGAATTGCCAATTAAGAGGGATTATAGTTTGTTCAACACATTAATGCAGCAATGTGCCTCATTAATATTCACCCTCCTATCTACCAAACACTCCAAATAAGTTAGAAATCCAGAAATTTCAACATATAATATCAGAGGGGTACCTGGAAACAGTTTTCACTGGCAAGGAGACTGGTAAACAAAGGACATAGACCACAAGTGACAAAATTTATCAAATGAGAGATGAACAGAATGTGTTTAGGCAATGTGTTGCATCTGGTGCATCTTCTGTGCTGTGAGATTTTATGATTTTATGTGGGGAAAATAGATTGCTAATAGATTGGTTTCTTCTATCTCAGTCCTGATGAGTACAAGAGAAAAAGCTTCAACTTCATGTCTGTTTTTAGTAATGATAGAAGATATGCATATTCTGATTAACCTCAATTAGCTAATGTAAATTAGATTAATTATACCCTATTTTCCTTACAACAGATTGAGAAGTTAGAAGAAGGATAGAAAGAACCAGAGTAATTTTGTGAAGATGAAATTTCTCTTAACAAGAAAACCAAGCTTGTAATGAGGAAAAATCTCATTAGATTCTACCGCCTTTCTACTTTCCTGCCTGATTTATAAACCTAGATGCTAAGTAAGGAACTATAAAAGAAAATAGGGGCTCTTGAAATGTGGATATGCCAAAAAAATCCAGACAGAGACCATAAGAAAAATGAAGAGGTACTTACAGTTGCAAGAGTAAAACAAACTCTAAAAACTGACATCCAGAAAAGAAATCATCAGCATTTCAATGATTTGATCAGAGCTGAAAGCCACAGAAATCTCTTATAGGGGTCTAAGTGCAAGGCAGGTGGAAAAGGCTAGACCTAGGCATAGAGATAAAACACAAATAAAATACAGATATTACATTGTGCTGGCAGACAAGCTTCTGCCCTCACCCCTTCCTCTCAGTACAATGATAGGATTCTCTTTGTCCTCACCTTCTGTCCCAGCAGTCTCTTTATTCAAAGGATCATCCTCTACCATTTCCAGCAGGATACCACCTCCAAACACATCTTCAACGCCCCTCCACTGTAACCATTCTGCAGGAGCCATTTTCCCTGGCCCATTTCTCCATTACACCAAACACTTCCTCACCACCTACCCCAAGCCCACCCCCATGCCTCCACCACCCCGCAACCGTGTTTGTTGTCAGTGTACCTCAAGTTTATTATGTCTCTATTTGCCTCTATCGTTTAATACGAGAAGTGCTTCTAATTCTCTGAATATTTGGCCTGTGCACAGACTGAATAGTTTTGGCATGCAGTGTATAGCCTAGTTGTACTCCTGTACTCACTTGCATCATGTCTGATCGTCCCTCTTCTGGATTGATGCTCACTATTTGGTCCCAGCATAGGTTCTGGATAAATCTCATATCTTTACTGGCAATGTTACATTTCAGCAACTTGTCTACAACTTTGGTGATTAACACAATCGGATGCTTTTTTCATTGTCTATGAAGCATATGAAAATGATATTTACTACTAGATATTTTGCATAAATTGTTCTTTAGTTCAATCTTTCTTCTTTCGTTTCTACATCAGGTCTAAAGCCAGAATGTGTTTCACCAGTCTCTGCTTCAAACTGTTTTCTTTCTGTTATGATTTTCAAGATCACCTTAGTGAGGTGACTCATTCAGTTTAAGTTCTATAGTGATTGCCCTCCACTGTTTTATACTTTTGCAATAATCACAATAAAGAATGTCTCAAATCACAAGGTGTGAATCCTTTGATATGGAGTTTATCATAAATTTCTGTTTTCACATCTGTTTCAACAATCTTAGATGTTTTGTTGTTAGTTTTCTCTGTGTCAATTTCAAAGCATTCTGACCTCAATGTTCCATCCATCATTCACTGCTAAATCTGGAGGACTCCCTTGATATGGATCTTTGTACAATTCACTTTCATGTTCTGCATATCTTTTTGTCACTGCGTCCCTTTCCAATAATATTTTCTTTGTTTTGTGGTCTTTCCTTTCTCTTTTATGTGTCCATTACAGGTGCTTGCTCCTTTTCTTGTACTTGTCAAAGATTACACTTTCTGGTTCATAATTCACGTTTGGTGATTTCTTTCCAGCTCCAGTACTTCATCACACACCTCACTGTACTCCTTCCCTTTAGTCTGACAATATGCATTATTTATTTTGTTTCAGTTTCATTATATTCAGTTGTGTTCTTTATTTCCCCTTTCCCTACAATCATTACTAGTATCTCATCTGACAGCCACCTCGTCTCTTTCTTTTCTATTTTGTCAACAATTACCTTTTCAGCATGTTGTATGTTCCCATTCATGTTTTTCCATTTGCTTCCTATTTCTTGTTTCAAGAACTCAGTTTGTTCTGATTCCTCAATTCCAAGACATTCACACTTGTCTTACACCTCAAATGCCTCTTTGCTGTTTTTATCCATTAACATGTCGAAACCTCAAATTTTTTTTTGGCTAATTTTTTTTCCACAAGGAGACATGCTTTGAATTTATATCTATACCAAGATACATAATAATGATCCTTCCACAGTTTTTAAAAGGTTGTTTCATCATCACATAATCTTTTTGATTTGTAATCAAATTCCCTGGTTTTCTCCAAATGTTTACTCTCTTTTTTTGGTTGCTTAAAGATGCTTTTTGGTACAATCAGATTATTTTCTTGATAAACCTGTATTAGTCATTCTTCTTTTACATGCCTTGATGCAAGGTGATATTCACCAACATGCATTCCTGATGTCTTTTCATCAATTTTAGAATTTAAGCTTTAACTTGATCATAACATGTCAGGATCTCACGATAAATGTCTCCATTCATTACAATCTTGTTGTAGGATGTAAATGTGTATGACAATCAGATCAAAAGGCTTTTCTTTAACCTTAACCACGACCACGCTATCTGTGATTAGTCAGTATTTTTGAACTGGTCACTTGTGTCTTATTAAAGCAAAATAATGCAGAAGGTGGTGAAGGCATGAAATAAAAATATCAATAAAAACATTGCATTGGAAAATTCAGGCCCGTCAGTATCTGTGGAAAGAGAACCAGAGTTAACATTTCAAGTGCCTTGACTCTTTTCTCGTAGAAGACTGAAGGAAATTGAAACATACAGTTTTGTTTAGGTTAATTGCAATCATCAGTTTATTGAGTACTTCATTTAAAGGGTTACTTCTTCCCTGCCACTATTTATAACAGAATCAGGCCCAGGAGGCCCAACATTTTCTGAAAGTCCAATTTATGACGATGACTTTCCATGCGTAATTATAACTCTGTGAGGTCCCAGATTTTTCACAAGATGACTGGCTGCAGTGCCTTACCAGGCATTATGACTGTGGCCTTGGCGGGGTGCAACAACTTCTGAACTATTGTCCTAACAGTTTGTTAAGATCTTCTAGCTGTTCTTCCATTCCCATATTGCATGCACAATGGAAAGAGTCATATCCCCACTTCACATCAGCCAAAACTAATGGGCTCCTCAAATAGTGTTGCACAAGTGCAAATCAAGATCCCAGGATATGTGTGTTGGTGTGCAAAGCCAACTGTTTAGTCTGAAGGGAGAGTTGAAAATTTCTAGGACACTGCTGTATCCCACTGTGTCCTTTTTGATATAGATGTACAGTTTGGCAGGAGATCAAGACTATCAGCCTCACAAATATTCCTGGTTACCCCATATACTTAAAGACTAGAAATTTGGACTTTGAGAGAGACACAAATATACAAATATTCACAGTCTTTTTAAATCATGTGGGACATTCAAATCTGCAATTGATAAACCCATATTATCACTAAGCTGATGTCTTAATCAAATGTCTGGTCATTTAAAACCAGTGCTTTGAGATATAACTTGAATTGATCCAGTGATAATTTCTCATGCATCATATTCTTTTGCTTTACAACCCAGATTAAATTAAGCCGCTAAATGAATTGACCCTCCAAATGTTTACCAATAATTACTGTTAAAAATGCATATGGCTATTACATCTTTGACACGTGAAACTACTCTAATATGTTCACTTGTGATTTTCCTTTTCTGTAGCCTCTCTGATATAGGCTGTTATCTGGCCGTGTACTGCTATTTCAAAATATTTGCAGCGCTAAAACTCAATTTCTTTGTCTATGATTAATTCTGAATTGTAATTGAAAGGTATTGAGTTAATCATTTTAGAAGCAAGTAATTCTTGTCTAATTGCTTTGAATAAAGAATCGTGGTTGTTTCTCCTCTTCGTGTTTAATCGCACTAATTCAACATTATGCAGGGATTGAAACCCTTTTGTAATTTTGTGGAACAAAAGCTCCAAATGGGAAATTGCTGATTAATGTAGTCCTTTCTTTTAAAAATCCTTAAATATTTGTCAATTCCAAAGGACTTCCAAAACATTGTTATTGCTGAAACTGTGACAATGAAAATTTTGAATATAGGAGATCACCAAAGAAAAATGTTACATTGCCTTATTGTCAAGCAAATTAATACACATTGGCAGCTTTGCATGTTGCAAATTTTAGTGAAAAGAGTCAGCATTGAAACATACAAACAGAAAATAGGAAGAGTTGGCCATCAACTCTTTGATTCTGCTCCATCGTTCAATGTGATCATGGCTCATCTTGGTGTCATATTCCTGCATTTCCCTGTGCCCCTAAATGCTTTCAAAATTTAAAACATTATCCATCTCTTTCTTGAATATATTTAGTGACTTGAGCTCCATAGCCTTCTGTGGTAGAGAATTCCACAGGTTCAGAATCCTTTGAGTGAAGAAAATTTTCATCTCAGTCCTAAATGATCTCTCCCATATCCAGAGACTGTGTCCCCTGCTTCAAGATTCCCAAGCAGGTAAAACATTCTCCCTGCATCAAGTCTGTCCAGCCTCGTCAAATTTTATATGTTTCAATCAGATCTCCTCTCATCTTTCTAAACTCCTGTGAATACAGACCCAGCTGAACAAACCTATCCTCATAAGACAGTCCCAACATCCCTGGTATCAGTCTAGTGAACGTCCTCTGCATTGCAAATATATCCTTTTCTTGGCAGAAAGACCAAAACTGCAATCCATGCTCCAAGGCCCTGTATAACTGCAGTAAGACATCCCTAGTTCTGACCTCAAATCCTCTTGCAATGAAGACCAATATACCATTTGCCTTTCTAATTATCTGTTGCTCTTGCCTGTCTACTTGTATCGACTGGTGTTCAAGGACACTTAGATCCTTTTGTACATCTTCATTTCCTGGTAGATCATAATTTAAACAATGGTATTTCTTTCTGTTTCTCACACAAGTGTATAACTTCACATTTAGCCACATCAGGCTGACCAATACAAATCCACCTGGCTTTCAGTTCCTGTTTTTTAAAAGCTTGAGTTTTGCTTCTTCCCAAACTTTCCCATGTCTGCTGACCACCTGGTTCACCTCAGCTAGTGGACAAGCTGTTTAGGTTAAAATTGGCCCATTAACTCTTCCTTTCTTTCCACCGAAACTGCTAGATCTGCTGAGAGTTCCAAAACTTTGTTGTGTTTAATCCAACATTGACAAGATTTACTTTTGTAACTTATAGTCTCAGATATTCTAAGTCTTTGAAATGCAGAATAGAGTGACCAATCCATTAAATGGAAAATAGGAAAAGTAATTTGCTTAATTTAGTTAGCTTAATTTGATCATTTTATTTGAATATTATTGATTCACGATTATTTCTCTTAAAGGTATATGAAGATATTCTAAAACTGTAAAATAGATAAATCAATATTCTCTTAAACTAGGCAATCTTTTGCTTGATTCTCTATGTCCTCGGTAGATCAGAAGCATGGTGGGCCACACCTCCTACGAACAGTACTACTGACTAGGGCTACAGTAGCTACCTGTTGCAAAATCTTTCAGGTTTAATTAAACATGGGCACAGTTTTCCTCAGAGCTGTATTTGCTCCACCTTTGAAACTTGACCTGACATGCGGTTGAAATACCACTTTCACAAGTAAACAAGCTTTCTGGCACATGTGATTTGTCTGAACTTCCCAATTAAAATGCTGGGTGAGGCAAAGTTTTATGAAGGTCTAAATGACTGTCTTTCATGCTTACAGTGCTTATGATCCTCCCTCAATTCATGCTCCTCAATTAGACAGGTTAAAACACTGGAAATTCTACCAAATAACATTTTAAAAAAGCAAATTTTCAAGAGGGGCATGGCTAATCTCTAAGAAAACAAATCTCTTGGCAACAGTATTCACAATTCCCTTAAGTTATTTCCAAACTGGAATGTAACCAGATGTATCCAATAGTTTCAAATCCAATGCTTCATTTATTACTGGGATAACAAAATTCTCAAACTTATATTCAAATGATTGATTTGCTGCTTAGGGGCCCTGTCTGTCCAGTGGTGGGCAGCTGGAGGGGTTACTACTTTCACAATAGATTGCCTGCAGTGCAAAATTTGTTTCCAGAATGAAGCAGCAGCATCAAGGAGAAGCTGAAACTGAGACCACAAAGGAAAAATAAAATTATACTGAATAGTTCAGTGAAGTTCATAATTCTGTGACGGGAGTGTTTTGTTTCGGAAACTTTATGAGAGGAGATGGTTTGGTGCATCTGTCGAAAATGAATAAATCCAAATGTCACGTATTCACACAAACGAAGCTAACAAAAGGTCAAAGTAACTGACACCACACCTTAAAAGTTGACAACAACCCCGACTGTAAGCTTGTGTAAAGTAAAAACAAATACAGGTGTTGTAACTATACACAACATTGCCTTACCTGCATTGGAGAGCAAGTACATGGAAGTCTGTAGAAAAAATTTAAATGTTGAAGTCATAAAATTGTACATTTCTCATGCAGATTATGCTCCTCTGAAATATGTTGAATTTTTAGGTTGAAATTTATCTTCATTTCAAACATGACAATTTTTTAGTGATCAATCCATTTTTAATATTAAATTTGGAAAAGGAATGCCTTGAATCTTCAAAAGATCAACCAGATCACCACTTTCTCAAATGTAGCATTACTGGCCACTCTTATACATGGAAATCTTCCACCACAATGAACTGCCTATACACCCCCACTCCCCCACATCAACCCCCACCTCCTTCCTATACTGGCTCAAAACTCACCCCAACTCCCCAGTTCAACAAACAGTAATCACCCACTACGTCCAGTGTGCAGAGACACGACTGCACCTAATTCCTCAACCTTTACAGTGATTGTCTATTTTTCTGTAATCTTCTCCATTTCCTTCCTGAATTCATGAAGTCTTATTTTGGTCATTCCTCAATTAGAATTGCACTTTTCCATAATTATTCCAGGAACTCTTTTCATGGGATGTAACCTTGCGTCCTTATCACCAGCTCTAAATTAATTTACCTTCTCACATATTCTCACAATGTCATGACCTTTATTTATCTGTCAACCAAAATTACTAAAACAAACTAAGCCATCATCAGATCACTATGTGAGGGATCTTACTGTGTGAATATTTGCTGTTGTGTTCATGGTTCCTCAAGGATTGTTAAGTTGCTGTGAAGCAATTTGGATGTCTTCTGGTCAGGGAAAGACATATAAAAGAAAGTTACTGCATTCTTTTATTATTTCAAATAGGTACACTTCCCACTTAACTAATGCTGACATGCTTTCTCCCAAACCCCCTATCAATTAAAGCATTCGTCTTCTTCACCCACCTAAGAGCCATATTCACCTTCTGCCTCCTTCACTCTCCTCTTCATTAATATCCAGTAGAACCAGTGCTGAACAGATCCCTACAGGTTTCAACCTTAATCCCTGTAATGCTGCTTACAGAAAAACCTGACTTTCTAGAAAAATGGTGTGAGCACTTTGACCACATCCTAAACTGATTCAATGAAGAAACAGTCACCATGCTGTCACAGCTTACTATCAATTATTCTCTTGATGGCTATCCCACTCTTGACATGACAGAATCTGTTAAATTTCATCTAACTGCAAAGGTATGAGGGCAAAGTTGACTATGGTGAATCTCTACAGTATGGAAGTGGGCCATTCGGCCCATTAAGTCCACACCAACCCTCCAAACAGCATCTCACTCAGACCCACTCTAACCCCATCCCTTTAACCCTACATTTCCTAAGGCTAATCCACATAAGTTGCACATCCCTGGTCACTATGGGCAATTTAGCATGGCCAACCCAACTAATCTGCACATCTTTGGACTGTGGGAGGAAACTGGAGCACCCAAGGAAACCCATGCAGACAAGAGGACAACGTGCAAACTCCACACAAACTGTCACCTGAGGCTAGAATTGAACCTGGGACTCTAGTGCTGTTGAGGCAGCATTGCTAACCACTGAGCCACTGAGCAGCCGCTTATTAAATTTTATTTAATTTAAATATATACATTTAAGGTGATGTGAGGGGCAAGAGGCAGATATGACAGGGGCCTTTAAGGGACTTTTAGATAACCACATGAATATACAAGGAATGGAAGGATATTGACCAAGGGCAGGCAGAAAGAATTAGTTTAATTGGGTGTCATGCTTGGCATAACATTGTGGGCCAAAGGGCCATTCCTGTGTTGTACTGTTACATGTTCTACATACAAAAGACTTGATGAAAGATAAGTAATGGTTAGTGCTTAAGGAAATGTTGCCTGGTCTATGACACACATACATTCTTCTAGGACACAAACAGGAAGGTAAATGAATAGAGGTAAAGAAACTAAGTCCATTAGATGAAAGGAAGTGGATTATAAGGATGCCTGATAAAGTGTTAACCCTGAGGATTGGGAGCAATTTGGACGCCAGCAAGGGAGGATTACAAAAGGAAAAGGAAAATGCAAATATGAACTAGCAAGTGACATCAAGGTGGACTGTAAAAGTTTCTTTCAGAAGATGAAAAGAAAAACATTAGCTCTGACAAATGTGGACCCATTACAGGTGGTGAGGAGAATTTCAAATGGAGAACAGGGAAATATCAGAGAAACCTGAGAGGGTGTATGTGTACATGTGAGGGGAGAGGGAGAGAGGGAGAGTGTGTGTGTGTGTTTGTGTGTGTTTGTGTGTGTGTGAGAGAGAGAAGGGGGAGAGAGTATGTGTGCGAGGGAGAGGGAGAGGAAGAGAGAGAGAGATTGTGTGTGTGAGAGAGAGAGGTGGAGAGAGAGTGTGTGTATGTGTGAGTGAGGGGGAGAGAGTCTGTGTGTGTGAGGGAGAGATTGTGTGTGTATGTCTATCTATATGCTGCAGGCGAGGATGCCCCAAAGGGCATGGTATTTTGGCAAGATCATGCAGACACAAGACAACAGATGAATGGATGCCACGCAACAATCACCAGGTAGGAATGCTCGTTCTTAGTCGGGGGACACTTCAGCGGTCAATGATATTCAGCCTCAGACCTTCGGGTAAGATCTTCCTCCAAGGCGGATTTCAGGATACACAACAACACAGAGTCACCAAGCAGAAGCTGATAGCCAAGTTCGGTACCTATAAGGACGGCCTCAACCGGGATCTTGGGTTTATGTCGCACTACAGATGACCCTACTGCACTATACAATCTCACACATGCATACAGACACACATATGCACACGCACACGCACACACATACAATCTCTCCACCCACCCCTCCCAAAGACACAGACACACACATACACTCTCTCTCCCCCCTACTCGCTCATACACGTGCACACACACACACATGAATCTATGGGGTGAATCTATATTGGCAGATACATTATTTTGTTCAAAAAGCACACAATTTATAGACAGTCATTCAATATGGCATTTTATAAGTTCCTACTTTAGAAATAAACCAGCCTGACTCCAAACTAAAGCACAGATTCTAAACAAGTTCTCACTCCTAACGTGCATTGTCTGACCTAAAATGTCACCCCTTCCTGACACTGATAAAACCTTTCGTTTTCTCAGTACCATGACTTGAAAGGAAGTCGGGCACGTACATATGGATATACATCAATTAAAACCTTGTAACTGATTAATATTTAACAGCATCTTATGTTTGTTTAGTACGTCCTTTAATCTTTTACTTATAAATTCTGTGTCTGATACTACCTCTCTCACTAACACCTGAAGAAACATTGAGGCTCCCAAAGCTTCTGTTTTCAAATAAACCTGTTGGACTATAACCTGGTGTCATGTGATTTCTGACTTTGTCTTCAGTCCTCATACAGATTAGCAGCAAAGATTGATCATAGTGGGGCTCCTGTGTCTGTAAAAGAAAATATTGAGGGGTGACATAATAGAGTCCTTTAAGATTATGGAAGTATTTCATAGTGCAGAACTAAAGAGGATGTTTCCACTTGTGGGGAATTCTGGAAAGAGACATCATAAAATAAGACTGATAAATCCAATGATGAATTCAGGCGAGAAATGGGCGACAAGGATTATGTATTTAAGGGGAAGTTAGATAAGTATACAGGGAGAAAAAAAGTTATATTATGGACATCTTGCCATTTTAAAACTAATTTCTCCCCCTATTCTCACCACCTATCCATAATTTAATTTTGCTCCTTTTAAACAGTGTATGGTCTCTGCTTTTGGACTCTGGACTTTGTAAGAACTGCATTAATAATGTTGTATAAGTGAGCCAGAAGTAGGGTTTGTTTCACACTCGTAGGTGTGGAGGCAAGGTATACACAGACATGTTCGAAAATATGGAAGGGAAGCAATAAAATTCGAAAGGGTAAAGATGTAATAGAATGAGTGACAAAAGTCCAAAACAACTGAAGGATACCATTTATCAATATCCTTGCTTTTAAGATGGAGTCCAAAGCTCAAATTTGGAGTTAATAGTCTGGAATTCCTTTCTGAGGGCAGTTCCTTGTAGACCATTTCTCTCTTTAAAGTCTCTCTGAAGTACTTTAGAGGAATCTGTGCAGAAAGCACCAACACAGGCAAAGAGTGATATCAGACTCAGAAAGGTACCTCTGTTTCTGTCTCCACAGATGCTACCAGGCCTGCTGTGTTTCTCCAGAAATGTTCGTTTTATTCCAGATTGATGGCTGATTTTACAGGTCAGAGTCTCTTCTTTTGTGACCCACAGCCAGCACTTCTGATATTGTTTGTTGATGTTATATGCAACAGCTTTGTCTTGTTAACTAACTGGTATTTCAAACTTTGAAGTGTGTTGTAATGTTAAAATGCATTTGGGTTAAGTATTGTGGGAATCATGTGAACAATCCTCCTTGGAGGCAGGGTGAAATGGTAATCATAGAGATAACGGCTTGTAGATAACAAATTGTCAATGACTCTGTCAGGGTGAAAGCTTAAAGTCATTAACTTTTTAAAAATTTTTTTGTGGGATGTGGGCGTCGCTGGCTGGCTAGCATTCATTGCCTATCCCTATTTGCCCTTGAGAAGGTGGCATTGTGCTGCCTTCTTGAACTGTGGTAGTTCACCTACTGTGGTTGACCCACAATGTCCTTAGGGAGGGAATTCCAGAATTTTGACCAGGCAACAGTGAAGAAACAGAGATATATTTCCAAGTTAGGATGGTGAGTGACTTGGAGGGGAACTTACTCGTGGTAGTGTTTCCATATATCTGTTGCCCTTGTCCTTCTAGATGGAAGTGGTTGTGGGGTTGGAAGGTGGTCACTGAGGATCTTTGGTGAATTTCCATGGTGCATCCTTTAGATAGTATACATTGCTGCTGCTGAGCATCGGTGCTGGAGGAAGTGGATGCTTGTGGATGTAGTGCCAATCAAGCGGGCTACTTTGTCCTGAATGGTGTCAAGCTTCTTGAGTGTGAGCTGCATGCATCCAGAAAAGTGGAGAGAACTCCACTACACTCCTGACTGGTGTCTTGTAGATGGTGGACAGGCTTTGGGGAGTCAGCAGGTGAGTTAATCTCTGCAGTATTCCCACCGTCTGACCTGTTCTTGTAGCAACTGTGTTTATGTGGAGAGTCCAGTTGAGTTTCTGGTCACTGGTGATCCCCCAGGATGTTAGTAGTGGGGGATTCAGTGATGGTAACACTATAAAATGTCAAGTGGCGTGATTAGATTGTCTCTTATTGGTGATGGTCATTGCCTGAAATTTGTGTGGCATGAATATTACTTGCCACTTGTCAGCCCAAGCCTGGATGTTGTCCATTGGAACATGGACTGCTTCAGTATCTGAGGAGTCACAAATTGTACTGAACATTGTGCAACCATTGGTGAACATCCCCACTTCTAACCTTATGATGGAGGGAATGCCATTGATGAAGCAGCTTAAGATGGTTGGGCCTAGTACGCTACCCTGAAGAACTTCTGTAGAGGTGTCCTGGAGCTGAGATGACTGACCTCCAACAACCACGACCATCTTCCTATGTGCTAGGCATGATGCCAACCACTGAGAGTTTGCTCCCCTGATACTCTTTGATTCTAGTTTTGCTAGGGTTCCTTGATACCTTGATGTCAAGGGCTGTCACTCTCGTCTCACCTCTGTAATTAAGTTCTTTTGTCCATATTTGTATCAAAGGTTGTAATGGGGGCAGGAGCTGAGTGGCCCTGGTGGAACCCAAACTGGTGTCACTGAGCAAGCTATTGCTGGGCAGGTGCTGCTTATGGTGCTGTTGATGATACCTTCCACACGATGTTGTGGCCATTTTGGAGACGTGGATAGAGCAGGGTCAGGAATGGATGTTGCAGGTTCCAGGGTTTAGATCTTTCATAAAGGTCAGGGAAGGTGGTAAAAGAGGGGGAGGTGTGGCTTTGTTAGTCAAGGACAGTATAACGGTGGCTGAAAGAACTTTTGACGAGGACTCGTCTACTGAGGTGGTATGGGCTGAGGTCAGAAACAGGAGAGGAGAGGTCACACTGCTGGGAGTTTTTTATAGGCCTCCGCAAGGTTCCAGGGATGTGGAGGAGAGGATTGGCAAAACGATTCTGGGCAGGAGTGAAAGGAACAAGGTGGTCATAATGGGAGACTTTAACTTCCCCAACATTGACCGGAAAGGCTATAACTCTAGTACGTCGGATGGATCGGTTTTTGTCCAATGTGTGCAGGAGGGTTTCCTGACACAGTATGTCGAAGGGCCGACAAGAGGGGAGGCCACACTGGATCTGGTACTTGGTAATGAACCAGGCCAGGTGTTTGATTTGGTGGTAGGTGAGCACTTTGGAGAGAGTGACCATAATTCGGTTACGTTTAGTTTAGTGATAGAAAGGGATAGGAACATGCCACTGGGCAAGAGTTATAGATGGTGGAAGGGCAATTATAATGCGATTAGGCAAGACTTAGGAGGGATAGAATGGGGTAGCAAAATGCAGGGGATGGGGACAATCGAAATGTGGAGCTGGTTTAAGGAACAGATATTGCGTGTCCTTGATAGGTATGTCCCTGTCAGGCAGGAAGGAAGTGATAAGGTAAGGGAACCTTGGTTTACAAAAGAAATTGTATCTCTTGTTAAGCAGAAGAGGGAGGCTTATGTGACATTGAGACGAGATGGTTCAGATGAGGCGATGGAGAGTTACAGATTAGCTAGGAAGGATTTAAAGAGAGAGTTAAGAAGAGCAAGGTGGGGACATGAGCAGTCATTAGCAGGTAGAATTAAGGAGAACCCTAAAGCTTTCTATAGGTATGTGGGGAATAAAAGGATGATTAGGGTAAGAATAGGGCCAGTCAAAGACAGAAGTTGGAAGTTGTGTGTGGACCCTGTGGAGATTGGACAGGTGCTAAACAAATATTTCTCATCTGTTTTCGCTCGGGAAAAGGAGAATATTGTAGTGGAGAAGACTGAGATACGGGCTATTAGACTTGAAAGGATTGAGGTTAGTAAGGAGGAGGTGTTATCAATCCTAGAAGGTGTGAAGGTAGATAAATCCCCTGGGCCGGATGGGATTTTTCCGAGGATTCTCTAGGAAGCTAGGGAGGAGATGGCGGAGCCTTTGGCCTTGATCTTTGAGTCGTCATTGTCTACAGGTTTAGTACCAGAGGACTGGAGGATTGTAAATGTTGTACCTTTGTTCAAGAAGGGCAGTAGAGATGACCCAGGTAATTATAGACCAGTGAGCCTTACATCTGTTGTAGGGAAAGTTTTGGAAAGGATTATAAGAGATAGGATTTATAATCATCTAGCAAGCTACAATTTGATTGGAGATAGTCAACATGGATTCGTCAAGGGCAGGTCGTGTCTCACAAACCTCATTGAGTTTTTTGAGAAGGTGACCAAGCATGTGGATGAGGGTAGGGTAGTTGACGTGGTGTACATGGACTTCAGTAAAGCCTTTGATAAGGTTCCACATGGTAGGCTATTGGAGAAAATGCGGAGGCATGGGATTGAGGGAGATTTAGCAGTTTGGATTAGAAACTGGCTTTCTGAAAGAAGCCAAAGAGTGGTGGTTGATGGAAAATATTCAGCCTGGAGTCCGGTTACTAGTGGTGTGCCACAAGGATCTGTTTTGGGACCACTGCTGTTTGTCATTTTTAGAAATGACTTGGACGCAGACATAGGTGGATGGGTTAGTAAGTTTGCAGATGACACTAAAGTCGGTGGAGTGGTGGACAGTGTGGAAGAATGTTGCAGGTTGCAGGGAGACTTGGATAAACTGCAGAATTGGGCTGAAAGGTGGCAAATGGAGTTCAATGCAGATAAATGTGAGGTGATGCACTTTGGGAAGAATAATAGGAAGGCAGAATACTGGGTCAATGGAAAGATTCTTGGTAGTGTGGATGTGCAGAGGGATCTTGGTGTCCAGGTACATAGATCCCTGAAAGTTGCCACCCAGGTTGATAGTGGTGTTAAGAAGGCATATGGTGTGTTAGGTTTCATTGGTAGAGGGATTGAGTTCCGGAGCCGTGATCTCATGCTGCAACTGTACAAAACGCTAGTGCGGCCTCACTTGGAATATTGCTTACAGTTCTGGTCGCCCCATTACAGGAAGGATGTGGAAGCATTGGAAAAGGTGCAGAGGAGATTTACCAGGATGTTGCCTGGTCTGGAGCAAAGGTCTTATGAGGAAAGACTGAGGGACTTGGGTCTGTTCTCAGTGGAGAGAAGATGGCTAAGAGGGGATTTAATAGAGACCTACAAAATGATCAGAGGATTAGATAGGGTGGACAGTGAGAGTCTTTTTCCTAGGATGATGACGTCGGCTAGTACGAGGGGCCATAGCTGCAAATTGAGGGGTGATAGATTTAAGACAGATGTCAGAGGCGGGTTCTTTACTCAGAGAGTGGTAAGGGCGTGGAATGCCCTGCCTGCCAATGTAGTTAACTCAGCCACATTAGGGGCATTTAAACAGTCCTTGGATAAGCATATGGATGATGATGGGATAGTGTAGGGGGATGGGCTTAGATTAGTTCACAGGTCAGCGCAACATCGAGGGCCGAAGGGCCTGTTCTGCGCAGTATTGTTCTATGTTCTATGTTCTATGTTCTATGTTACTCATGATTGAGCGAAAACTGATGGGGTGGTAATTACCTGGATTGGATTTGTCCTGATTTTTATGTCTAGGACAAATTTCCACAATGTTGGCTCTATGTCAGTGTTATGACTGTACTGGAACAGCTTGGCTAGGGGAGCTGCAAGTTCTGGAGCGCAAGTCTCCCATGCTATTGCCAGAATGTTGTCAAAGCCCATAACTTTTGCAGTATCTTGATATCATGAGTGAATAGAATTGGCTGAAGACTGGTATCTATGATGCTGCAGACCACTGGAGCATGCCGAGATGGATCATCCACTCAGCACTTCTGGCTAAAGATTACTGCGAATACATTAGCCTTATCTTGTGCACTTGTGTGCTGCGTCCCTCCATCATTTTCTTACAGGGTGGGTGTATTTTATAATTCTGTTGTTCAGGATTCTTTTTTCCCTTGAAGACCTTGTTGCTATGTCATACAGTCATAGATTTGTAGAGCTGTGGAGCATGGAAACAGACTCTTCGATCTGACTTGTCCATGCCGACCAGAAATCCTAAATTAATCAAGTCCCATTTTCCAGCATTTGTCTCATATCCCTCTAAACCCTTCCTATTCGTGTACTCTTCAGAATGCCCTTTAAACATTGTAATTGTACCAGCCTCAACTATGTCCTCTGGCGGCTCATTCCATACACACACCACCTTCTGTGTGAAAAAGTTGCTCTTTACATCCCTTTAAATCTTTCCCCTCTCACCTTAAACCTACGCCGTTTAGTTTTGGACTCTGCTACACTGGAGAAAGGACCTTAGTTATTCACCCTATCTTTGCCACTCATGATTTTATAAACTTCAATAAGGTCACCCCTTAGCCTCTGACACTCTAAGGAAAAAAGCCCCAGCCTATTCATCCTCTCCCTGTACCTCAACCCTCCAACTCTGGCAACATCCTTGTAAATTTTTTCTAAGTCCTTTCAAGTTTCACAACATCTTTGCTATAGCAGGAAGACCAGAATTGAATGCAGTATTCCAAAAGTGGCCTAACCCATGTCTTGGACAGTCTCAAAATGACCTCCTGACTCCTATACTCAACGCACTGACCAATAACGGCAAGCTTACCAAAAGCCTTCTTCACTATTCTACCTGCGATTCCACTTTCAAGGAACAATGAAGCTGCACCCCAAGATCTCTTTGTTCAGAAACACTCTGCAGTACTTTACCCTGAATTGCCTTTCCAAAATGCAGCACCTCACATTTATCTAAATTAAAGTCCATCTGACACTCCTCGGCTCATCAGCCCATCTGATCAAGATCCCATTGTACACAATGATGTGGAGGTGCCGGTGTTGGACTGGAGTGGACAAGGTCAGAAATCACACGGCACCAGGTTACAGTTCAACAGGTTTATTTGAAAACACAAGCTTTTGGAGCCTCAGTCCTTTTTTAGGTGTTATTGAGATAGGTAGTATCAGACACAGAATTTTTAAGTAAAAGATCAAATGGTCACACCACTGATGAGGATGTACTAAACAAACCTAAGATGCTATTAAATCCTCAATCAGTTAAAAGCTTTTAATTGACCAATATGTATATGTAAATCCCCAAATTCCTTTGAAGTCACTGTCCTGAGAGAACTAAAGGTTTTATCAATGTAGGGAAGAGGTGACATTTTAGATCAGACAATGCGTGTTAGGTGTCAGGTCTTGTTTAGAATCTGTTTGTGTTTTTGTTTGGAGTCAGACTGGTTTTATTTGTAAAGTAGGAACTTATGAAACGCCACATTGACTGACTGTCTATAAATTGTGTGCTTTTGAACAAAATAGAATGTATCCGCAAATACAAATTCACCCCATAGAATCGAGTGTGTATGTGTGTATGCGTGTGTGTGTGCGCACGCGCTTGTGTTTGGTGACAGAGTGTGTGTGTGAGGCAGAGACAGTGTGTGTATGTGTGTGTGTGCTTGATAGACAATGTGTGTACGAGAGAGGATCTGTGTGAGAGTGTGGAGCTGGAGGAACATAGCGGGCCAGAGGCAGCATCAGAGAAGCAGAAAAGTTGACGTTTCGGGTGGGAAACCTTGTTCCTCCAGCACCACATAGTGTTGTCTCTGAATCCAACGTCTGCAGTTAAGTATTTTGATAGAGTTAAAATCATGTCAATTATTTTCTTGTTTGTGTTTTAAATGCAGGGTAAGAAAAAAGTGTCTCTTGTTTAAAATAAGATAAAAACTAGGGCCCAGGCTATCTCCTTGATATATTTTGAGGGAGTCTGGACTGGTCCATAACAAATGGAAATGCATCTTCGGAAGGCCCATTGTTTATTTCACAATGATCCTGGTGGATGCATACGCTGTATTCTAGTGCTGTTTAGCATCAGCCTGAACGTTGTTCATTGGGGTCATTGGCTATGTTTTCTGGGAATACCACTAGTCACCTATAAGCCAGACTTAGAGATAAAATGGGGAAATGAAAATTTGATGACCCTGGGAATGTAAGCATCACAGCATCTCCCTGGATAGAGGGCACAGTGGTGATCCAGTTCTGAAGTTTCTCTCAACAGTTAGACTAAGACTTTTTTCATAATTCCTGGTTAACACCAAGTAAGCGTATCAGAATTATCCAAAGTCCTAAACATAACTCAGTCAGACTTTTTTTTTTTGTGGAAAGTCTTGGAGAGTAGGGGAATTACCTGTCAGAAGTTACATTTCTTGGGCAATTCCTGCGGATGTCAATATCTTGGGACATCTTCACTTTCCCACCGTACATTTTGATTCATGTATCCAGTCTCTGATGATCGAATAATCACAAGACCTGGACCTAAAAGTAGGTAAATAACCAGAAAAATCTGATTTTTGTTTCTTAATTTGGTTTAGGAAAAAATAAAATGTTAGGGAGGTCCCCAGGAAAATGTTCTGTTTTGTTGTGTATTGACAGGTTCTTTAAATTCTGCTTCAGTAGGGAGGTGTTGTTATAGTTATATCCTATCTAAATATGGCAACATGGTACAAATACTGCATAGAAATGATGCAATGCTATCAGCAATTGTAATATGGAAGAAGCATGCAATAGACACAGCTAAACAATCCCACTACTACCATGCAAAAAGGAACAGACTTTGAATGGATATAGTGCCTCAAAATTGGGCATCCATGAGATGGCTGTGGGTCATCAATAGCAGCAGAGTTTTATTCAACTATAATCTGTAATCTCATGGCCTAGCACATTCTCTACTCTACCACTGCCATCAAACAAGGACATCAACCCTGGTTTGATAAATCTTGCAGGAGGACATGCCAGGACCAGCACCAGCATGCCTAAAAATGAGATGACAACCTGTGAAAGTACAACACAGGACAAAGTATCGTCTTGAATGGTGTTCATCTAACACCCCCATCTTTAACATTCACTCCCTCCACTATGAATGTGCACTAGCAGTTGTGTGTGCTAACTACAAGATACACTGCACTAACTCACCAAGCCTCCACCTTCCAAGTCTGCAACTTCTACCACTTAAAAGGGCAAAAGCAGTAGATTCAGGAGAACACACCACCTGAAAATTCCCCTGTAAGAATACATACGATGCCCTATCTTGGAGGTATATTGTCATTTCTTACTGTGTCTGGGTTAACTGTCTTCCTATCAGCACTATTGGTTTCCCTAAATCCCATGGACAGTAGTGTTTCAACAGCGATTCTGAGGAAGGGTCATTGGACCCGAAATGTTAACTTTGATTTCTCTTCACAGAAGCTGCCAGACCTGCTGAGCTTTTCCAGCAACATCTGTGTTTGTGGCAGTGGTTCAAGAGGGCTGAGTACTAAATGTTTGGCTTGATCAAGGCAGTCTTTCCTGTTGCCCAGATTAACAGTTATCCCTTAACCAACATCACTAAACAGATGATCTGGTTATTATGCAATTCTAATTCCTGAGACCTAGCTGTGTGTAAATTTTCTGCTACAAAACATTCCATCAGGGATGACACTTCAAAATTACTTAATTGGTGAAGAAATACCTTCACACATCCTGAGGTTGTGAAAGATGCAAGTTCTTTCTTTTGCCACTGTTACATAATTGAGCAGGCACCAAAGCCTGGCTAGACCAAAAATTCATGCTGAAATCTAATTTACAAATGGCGTCAACATGCCTACATTATACTCAAAACTTCAGCCCAGCTTTTCTGATCAGTGGCAATGCTGAGGACATATGTTTTGAATAAAAAGATAATTGCAATCAACATTTTTGCAACCTTGTAGCTGGGGCGTTCTGTCTCAGCTGCAGCAGTGATCCCTCAGCGCATCCATTCTTGTGGTCACTGGTGAAGATGGGTCCACATCTTTTTACAACATTAAGCTGATGTATTCAGAGAAGGTTCTAAAGGTGCAGTGGAGTGTGGGAATAGGTGGAGGAGTAGATTGGTGAGTAAATAAGGTGTGGCTAGCTGTTTGTGTTATTTTGAGAAGGTGAGTGTTTGGGAACCTGATAATGGGTGCTTGTGGAATTGCTAGTCAAGACTGTAGTCAAGACTGGCAGGTTAGTCAGGTCAAGGGTGGGCAATTAGGCTGCTCAGTCAGGCCAGGGGGCTGGGCAGTCATTTTGGTAAATGGTCAGTTGAACAAAGGCTATGGGATGGGTGGGAATGGGATGGGGAGTTTCTTTAGGGTAGTAGGCTGCATTATACAGTTAATCACTGAGTTACATCTGAAATTAAGCAGTGAAACAATACTAGGGTAAGTATCCAGGTAAATATCACACATCTGAATCTGTTCTCCAACTGTGGCTGAGGAAGTTCAAATCAGCCCATCAGAAGGTTTCACTTTCCCAGGTAATTAATGTACATGTTGATTGGTCATTAGTTGTGATGGATCCTAAAGTGCATCACTGCCAGATTTATCAACATTCACCACTGTTGGCATTAGAAGATCTGACCCAAACAGTGGCAACTTGACTTTAATAAGGCAGACTGTAACTGCATTGTACACACAGGGCCCAGATCCCTTGGAGATTTCCCATTGACTCAAATTTTTAGTGAAAAACCTCCAGAAGGTCTGTGGGCAATGTACAAAATACACATATTCTTGCTATTGATGGAGTCCAGCAAAGGCTCACTAGACCGATTTCCCACGTGGCAGGACTGACATATGAGGAAAGATTGGATCGACTGGGCTCGTACTTTCTGGAAGTTAGAAGAATGAGGGGGTAGTCTCATAGAAGCATATAAAATCCTGATGGGACTAGACAGTCTAGATTCTGGAAGCATGTTCCCAATGTTGGGGAGGTCCAGAACTAGGGGTCACAGTCTAATAATAAGGAGTAGACCATTTCAGGATTGAGATGAGGAAGAATTCATTCAGTTAGAGAGTTGTGAATCCGTGGAATACTCTCCCATAGGAAGCTGTTGGAGGCAGTTCATTAGATATATTCAGACAGAATTGGATGTGGTCCATGCGGCTAAAGGGATCAAGGGGAATGGACAGAAATCAGGAATGGGATACCATGATTGCATGATTAGCCATGATCGTTATGAGAGGTGATGCAGGCTCGAAGGGCCGAATGGCCTACTCCTGCACCTATTTTCTGTATTTCTAAATGAAAACAGCTGCTGGCACGATTAGACTGGCATTCACTGCACAGTTTGCACTGAACATAGCATCCATCTCTTGCGGAAATATGGAAAACCAAGAGGAAAATCCTTGCACTGTAACAGTCAAAGTCTGATAAAAAAGCAGAAGAGTCATCTAGACTGGAAACATTAGCTTCCTCTCTCACTGTGGATGCTGCCTGACAAGGCTGTGACCTCCAGCAGTTTTTGTTTTCAGAAGGGAGTAGTGTCCGTGCGGGCAGGCAGCCGCTGTCCATGGTACTAATATATATAACTAGCACAAGTTATGTTGCTGCCCCTGATGGTAACAGTTTTAATCCTTTCTTCTACTTAGACATCTGATTTACTCAGGACTCTACCATCGGCGGGTGAATGTTTGTGACTTAAGGCAGCGCCAAACAGAGGACACACCTTCAGCTTTCAGTATTTAAAAAAAACAGCTAATCTTGGTTTGACAGCCTAATCCACCTGTTGGAAGAAGGTACCAAGGACTTAAAGCCATCAGCTCGAGAAATATTTAATTGTCTGGTACATTATATTTGATTAAGACAGTGGCAAACTCCAGGCAAGATTAGGTATTCCTTAATTTTATCTAGACATAGCACTAGTCCCTCGCAGACCGTAACCATGGATTTAAACAACGCGAAATGCAATTAAAACTGGCACAATGTTTGGTGGGCAAAGTTTCATTGCAGATTAATAGCACATTTCTCTTCACATATCAGTCTTGTTCTATCAAGTAGACCATGCCGGGTTTGAGTTACCGATAAACAGAAATGTGTTCTTTAAAATGCCAAGGCATCTGCTCATTGACCCAACAATGTCAGTATGTGTGTAATTTTTGCTGAAATCAATGTAAATTGGACCAGTGTCTCGCTTTCCTGGCAATGATCACATTCCAGCAACTGTTGAAGCCAGCATCCAAAAGGCGACAAACTGCACCATTGTTAACCCAGTGTGTTCCTCCAGCACGAACAGAGCAATGGGACTGAAGAAACCATAGCAAGGCCCAGACTCGGAGTGGCTAGAGTTTTTGCAGCCTGATAGTGGAAGGCTTTCTTGCTTTTTGTCAGGGGTTTCCTCTGTTTGGAATATTGCCGGATACTGAAGGATGAAATGCTCCTCCCAAGATCGAGAAAACAAACCCTGGGAAAAGCAGCAGAATTGTTCAGCCAAGCTGCTGTTATCTCCCGGCTCACCAAGGCAAAGTTACACATATGAGGCTGCACCGATTAGACTGGAGCTGAACAACACGGGAACCAGGAAGGAACTGGCAAAGCAGGGGAGGCAGCTGAGAACCCCTGTTCTCGTCCTGGTCATTACCTGCCTCTTCGCAAAGGGACTTCACAAACGGTGAACTTTGTCTAAGTGCTCAGCGCCCTGGAGAGCAGAGTGCAGCCCAGTGAAGGCTGTCCCAGTCACCGGGTAGATATGGAACCCGCCGCCTTGTGAAAGAGCCCACCTCTCATTCTGTGGAGGACTCTCACAGCGTGAGGAATATCTCCAAGCGGACAGACAATAAGACCACCCAGATCCATTTCAGCCAGGGAAGCCTTTCAGATAACCCTGAGGAGAGCCAGGTGGCACGGTGGCTCAGTGGTTAGCAATGCAGCCTCACAGCACCAGAGACCCGGGTTTGATTCCAGCCTCAGGTGGTTGTCTGTGTGGGTTTCCTCTGGGTGCTCCGGTTTCCTCCCACAGTCCAAAGATGTGCAGGCTAGGTGGATTGGCCATGCTAAATTGCCCATAGTGTTCAGGGGTGTGTGGGTTCTAGGGGGATGGGTCTGGGTGGGATGCTCCAAGGGTCGGTGTGGACTTGTTGGGCCGAAGGGCCTGTTTCCACACTGTAGGGATTCTAATGTTTCCAGAGGTTCTTGGGAGCCTAACAGGTCAACCAGGGGTCAATATGTTGTCAAGAAGTATAGAGAAAGCCAGACCATGAAGATGATCAGATGCGACAATTTGCTCATGAAGGAGCAGAAACTGCAGCCTTTTTCTTGTAGTTCATTCCATTACAACTTCTCACTAAGATTTCCAAAGTTGATACAAAGATACAATTGGTTCCGCCGACTGCGTTCAATTCAAAGATTTGGTTGAGCGATGAACTATCTCGTTTCCATTATTTCCCATAAGAAAATCATTACTTACAGTAATATTTTATTTTCAAAAATCATATTTGCTTCATGACATTTCCATATAGAAGGAAGGGATTTAAATGTGTTCCTATGTTACACAATGAATTTCACATTTAGCAGTCATTGCTTTAAGAAAGTGCTGGTATACAGCAGCATCCTGGAGTCACAGCCACGAAAATGCGACCCTATTCTCCACCAGAGAGAAACCAATTGATTCTCCAAACAATTTATCTCCACAATAATGATCGTTTGCAACTAAATTGTTTGCAGTTTCATATTTTGAAACTGAACGAAACCAATTGATGTTGCTCCAAATCATCTTTACCGTCAACCGAAAGCACCATCACTCAATATGTTTGAGTTCGTCTCCACCTCAAATTCCACCAGAAGAAGTCCCAATCCCAACAGCAAGATAAAGAAGCAGAGTTTGGCTGAGGAGCTAGTGGAGGGCAGGAATTCATTGTGCCAGCGGCTGTCTTAGATGTTCTATCCTGAGCACAAGAAAGAAGATTTTTCGCTGTTGTTTTCAGGAGCTGCAGTTGCTTCTTTGGGAAACCGACTGGGCCTGTGGCGTTGTTCCGAGGTGCAGCCAAGATCAGATGTGCTGGTGGAGAATTATTTTCCCTTTTTACTCCTGCTCGCTGTCTGGAATGACTGGGATACCGACACTAGATTGAATCTCAGAGTTGAGGGCAGAAAATCAGTAGAAAACTGAAAGATGGGGAATGCACAAACAGATTGATTAGAAATTATGTGAACAGTAAGGATAAATTGGATGTGTGGTTGTAAGAAAAGAGTATTGAAGGGAAATAAGAGACCACACATTCATTGAGCATTATCATTCATGTTAAACATGGACACATGCGGGTTGGCCTAAACAATCTGTTTCCCTGTTTTTGGTAAAACAAGCAAGGGCAAGACTTACAATTAACGATAGGGTCCCTGATGATGTTGTAGAACAGAGAGACCTTGGGGTTCACGTGCATAATTCATTGTCATATGTAGACAGCGTGGTTAAAAAGGTTTAGTAGCTTGCCTTCATTGCTCAGACCCTTGAGTATAGTATTTAGGATGTCATTTGGAGGTTGTACAGGAAGCTGGTGAGGCCTCTTCTGGAGTGCTACTTACAGGTCTGGTCACTCTGCTATAAGAAGGATATTATTAAATTGGAGAGCGTTCAGAAAAGATTTACTAGGATGTTGCCTGGAGTGGAAGGCAAGATTTATAAAGATAGGCTGGATAGGCTGGGACTTTATCACTGGAATATAGAAGGTTCAGGGATGACCTTATAGAGGTTTATAAAATCATGAGGGGCTCAGATAAGGTGAATTACAAGGGTCTTTTCCCTAGGTTGGGGGAGTTAAATTTTTAAAAGTGAGAGGAGAAAGATTTAAAAAGGACATTAGGGGCAACTTATTTACACAGAGGGCAGTTTGTATGTAGAATGAACTGCCAGAGGGAGTGTGGATGCAGGTATGGTTACAATGTTTAAAAGACATTTAGATAAGTACATGAACAGGATAAGTATGGAGGGATAGGGGCCAAATGCAGGCACGTGAGATTATCTTGGTTTAGGAATAAAGTCGGCGAGAAGGGTAAGTTTCCATGCTGTATGATTTTATGACTTCAGTTATTGATGAAATGGACACTATTAACACTCGTTAGTTATTTAGAGTTTTCTCTTTACCAACAATCAAACAATCACTTTAATGGAAACCGCAACCTTTACTGAATGCTGTTCCCACAAGTAGTTACAAATGCATATGAATAAGGAGCAGAAGTAGGCCATCCAGTCTTTCAAGTTACTCCACTATTCAATAAGGTCATGGCCGACGTTTTTGTGTTTCGATTCTACATTCAGATCTATCCCTGATAAGATAGTAAGAACTGCCAATGCTGGAGTCAGAGATAACACAGTGTGGAGCTGGAGGAACACAGCAGGCCAGGTAGTATCAGAGGAAAGCTGACGTTTGATCCTTCTTCAGAAAAGCCTTGCCCAACGAGAATTCCCACCTTAAAAATAATTAATCACCCCAGATCCAATGCCTCCTGTGGTAAAAGTTCCAAAGTTTCAGAGCCCTCTTAGAGGAGAAAAAGCTACCCATATCAGTCCTGAAAGGGGCACTACACATTTTAGAACAAGTGTTTACCAGTTCTAAGTTCACTTACAAGAGGAAATAACCTTTACATGTCCAACTTGTCAGGCCATTCAGGATTTTCTAAAAACCAATGAACTCAAATGCAGGCAGTAAACTCACGTAGCCAGACCCTATCCAGATTAGGGACTCATGAACTCAATTTGAAAACAGTATTGTACGAGTATGTAAGACAGTTAAAGGTTGAGGGCCTCAAATGAATGAAGAGATAAGGGGACTGCCTAGGACCATGGAATTGTGACTGATAATCAGCATCATCTTATGGAGTGCAAAGCAGTCTTGAGGGTTCATGTACTGTATTCATGCTTTTAATTCTTTTGTTCTTATACAAATAGAGAAGTGGAAAAAAAGAGTCAAAGAATTTAGGGAGGTTCCAAGGCTCAGGGCATTGGGAACTGAAGGTGCAGCCATGAATCTGCAGCAATTAAGATTGTGTCTGAGTGTCTGTGTGTTTATTGGAGGAGTAGTAGAATCTGGAAGAAAGACATGGAGGCATTTGGAAATCAGGATTAATATGTTTTAAGTTTGAGGCATTTCTTTGGCCGGAGGCCAATGTAGGTCAACAAGTGCAGAGGTGACAGGTCCAAAGAGCTCAGTAGGAATTAAGGAACAGGGTTTTGCATGATTCCACATTTATGAAGGCCAAAAGGAGTGTATTACAATTATCGGGTCTGGAGGTAACAAAGTATTGGTGAAGATTTCAGCAGTAGATGAGCTGAGATACGGCTGAGGTTGGGAGACGCTGTGGAGGTGGAAATAGGTTATCATAATCTTGGTGCGGGTAAGTGGTCAGAAGTTCATCTTGTAGTTAAATATGATTGCAAAGATTACCAAGATTGCAAACAAACTAATTCAGTCTCAGTTGCCAAGAAGGTGGGTAGAATCAGTGGCTAGGGAGATGCATTTGTGATGGGAATCAAAGATAGTTAATTCAGTCTTTCTGATACTTGGTTGGAGAAACCCTCTGCTCACCCAGTAGACAGGTAGTCTGACATTTTGGGGACAATGAGATATCAAGAGAGGCAGCTGTGAGGTAGAGCTGGATGTCATCAGAATGCATTCAGGAGCTAATGCCAAGTTTCCAGATCACATGACTAAGATTCATCAGGTCAATGAGAAATAAGTGGGGAACATGGGATGGTAAGAGCAAGGGTAGATATTTAGGAGACACAGTAACAATGAATGAATGGTGCAGGATCAGAGAGAAAAGCCATTATAGATGGTTTTCTGATTGTGACTAGATAACTAAGAATGGAACCAAATGATAGCAGTCCCACTCATCTGGAAAATGGCGGAGAAGCATTGGAAGAGGATAATGTGAACAATTGTGTCAAAGGCTGCCGTCAGGTCAAGAGAGATGAGAAGGGTATTCTACTGTCATTCCCTGTATAGTTATGTTGCAGCATGCAGAAAACACAATCTTATTTTTAATTATAATTTTTGTTAATACAAGCCACTCGAAATTGTTATATAAATTTCATTTTAATTTTTCTTTCCCCTATTGGCAGGCTACAATATATTCACTGTTGTTTCTAAACATTGTTTCATGTGATGTGGGCATCTCTGGCAACATCTAATTGCCCGTGAATTGAATTTCAGAGGGCAGTTAAGAGACAACCACATTGTGGATCTGGAGTCAAGTGTAAGCCTCAGCAGGTAAGGACAGAGAATTCCTTCCCTATTCATGAACAGATGAGTTTTTACAACAATTTCATTGATAACTTACTAAAATTAGGTTTCAAATCCAGCATCATTAATTAAATTTTAAATTCCACCAGCTATCATTGCATTTGAACTCATGCCCTAGAATGTTAGCCTGAGTCTCTGGATTACTATGTCACTGACATTACCACCAAGCCACCATCTCCCATAGTACTTTAACAGATGAGTTGCTATTTGGCACTCAATGCAAAAAATGTTTAAAAAACACTACTAAAAACTATTTCTTTGTGACAAAGAATTTGCCCTAATATCACCTTATTTGGCTTGGTGTAAAATATCTTTTGATACCACTCTTGTAACCCACCTTGGGATATTTTTCTATGTTAGAGGAACTATATAAATACAAGTTGTTGTTGTTGAGATGAAAGGAAACACACCTCTGTTCATACTTTGATTGCATTGTACAAAATGAGTGTGGTTGTGGATATTTGGGACTGGAGATGTGTAGTGTTCATGCCATCTTAGATCGTTAATGGTCATTCTACATTATAATCATTTCCACACCTCACTACAGAGCCTCATTAGAGTATGGTAAGAAATCATATGATTTACACATGTAACTAAATGTCGCTGGCTGTTGGTCAATCTTTAGTCATTCAATTATGTTTCAACAGTAAACGAACAGCAATGTCCAAATTCATAAGTCAACAATATGTTTTATAGAAGTTCAAACACAATAATGAAGGAACTAAATTCTTCAAACCATTAATTTTACCTGATAATTTGCACAAATTTTCTCTTTGAACAGTATGCTGAAATTTGTATGTTGAGATCAATGTCAGTTGCACTTGCATTGCTTTCGTTCATTTTTCAATTTCTCCTCAAACTTAAAAGTGAAATCTTTATTTCTTTTGCCTCAACAATATTTTATCAGTTACAAGAAAACAATCTCAAAATAATTTCCAGTCAACCAACACCTACGAAAACATTAAATAAAAAGTGATAAAACTCTTCAGTTTTGTCCCTGTCACATGTAATCCCTTTCAATCCTATCATTTTATTCCTGGCAACAGGGTTCTTTAAAGATTTTTTTTACCTCACCCTAAAGATAAATTGAATAAAATTCAAGAATATTTATCTAATTTTTCAGTTTATACCTGATTGCTTTATTTGACTTGACATTGTAATGCTCCCAACAATTCAACGACCAAAACATAAGCAGCAAAGTTTATACTGAGGAAAGTTCTGAGGAAGGGTCACTTGACCCAAAATGTTAACTCTGATATCTCTCCACAGATGCTGCCAGATCACCTGAGCTTTTCCAGCAATTTCCCTTTATATTTATACTGAGCCTGGTAACTTTTAACTGAATTCCTTAATAGGTACTTACAGTGAAATTTGTAAAAATACTAACTAACACAGTAATGTAGATTTCCTGAAGTAAGCACAATACAAAACAACACAATACAATATCTTTAAAACATTTGTTGCTCTGTGCCTGCAGACACTCAACAAGGATTTTCTCTGTCAGTGTTCATTTCTGAATACATTGCACGTTTCTTACCATCAATTGTTGACCTGCATGGGAAATCGTGTCTCACTAAACTGATCGTTTTTGAAGAATTGACAAAGAAGATTGATGAAGGCGGAGTGGTGGACATTGTCTACGTGGACTTCAGCAAGATGTTCGACAAGGGTCTGCATGGTAGATTGATTAGTAAAGTTAGATTACATGGAATGCAGGGAGAACAAAACATGTAGATACAAAATTGGCTCGAAGGTGGGAGACAGAGGATGGTGGTGGAGGGTTGCTTTTTGGACTCGAGTCCTATGACTGGCAGTGTGCTACAAGGATCAGTGCTGGGTCCATTTCATTTCACCATTTATATAAATGAATTGGATGTGAGTGTAGGAGGTATGATTATTAAGTTTTCAGAAGACACCAGAATTAGTGGCATAGCGGACATCGAAGAAGGTTACCTCAGAGTACAATGGGACCTTGATCAGACGGGCCAATGGGCTGAGGAGTGGCAAATGGAATTAATTTAAATCAATGTGAGGTGCTGCATTTTGGTAAGGCAAATCAGGGCAGGACTTATACACTATCCACTCAGGAATGTTGATGGACAAAGAGGCCTTGGGGTGCAGATTCAGTGTTCCTTGAAAGAGGAATCAGAAGTAGACAGGATAGTGAAGAAGGCATTTAGTATGCTTGCTTTTATAGATTAGTGCATTGAGTAAAGGAATGGAATGTCATGTTGTGGCCGTATAGGTCATTGGTTAGGCCACTTTTGGACTACTGCATTCAATTCTGGTCTCCCTGCTGTAGGGAAAATATTGTGAAACCTGAAAGGATTCAGAAAAGATTTACATGGATGTTGCTGGAGTTGGAGGGTTTGAGCTATAGAGACAGGCTGAATAGGCTGGGTCTATTTTCCCTGGAGCATTGGGGGCTAAGGTATAACCTTATAGAGGTTTATAAAACCATGAGGGGCATGGATACAGTGAATAGCCAATGTCTTTTCCCCATGGTGGGGTGTCCAAAACTGAAGGGCATAGGTTTAAAGTGATAGGAAAAAGATTTAAAAGGGACCTAACGAGCAACTTTTTCATGCAGAGGGTAATGCATGTACGGAATAAACTGCCAGGGGAGGTGGTGGAGGCTGGTACAATTACAACATTTAAAAGGCATCTGGACAGGTACATGAATAGGAAAGGTTTAGAGGGATATGGGCCAAATGCTGCCAATTTGGACCAGATTGATTTAGGGTATCTGGTCAGCATGGACGAGTTAGACTGTTTCTGTGCTGTACATCTCTATGACTCTACCAGACCTTGCAGAGCGGAATGGGATTTAAGATCACAAGACCCTAAAACTTCAGAGTAGAAGCAGGTCATTTTGCCCATCAAGTCTGCTCCACCGTCCATTGAGATCATGGCTGATCTAATAATGCTTAACTTGACCTTCCTGCCCTGTCCCTACTACCCTTGATTATCTTACTGATCAAAAATACATCTATCTCAGCTTTGAGTATACCTAATGACCCATAATACACTAATGATAGCTTTTTACAGTGAAAAATTCCACACATTCAACACCCTCTGGGAAAAAAGATCTCCTCATCTCTGTCTTAGATGGGTGACTTCTTACTTTAATATTATGTTCTCTGGTCCCAGACTCTTCCACGAGGGTAAACAATCTTTCTGCATCTACCCTGTCAAGCCTCTGAAGAATCTTACATAATTCAATAAGATTTCTTTTCTTACTTCTACAATCCTAACTTACTCAACATCTCTTTTATTACAAGCATTAGGGCAAAGATATATTTAAGCTGAGGAGGCAGCACTTGATGAGTCATAGGAACACAGGAATGGGTGGAAGCCATTTGGTCTTTTGAGATCGTTCTACTCTAGAATGAAATCTTGGGTGATCTCATTATGGTCTCAGCCCTACTTTCCTGTATGTACAACATAAAACTTGTTTCACTTGTGTGCCAAAAACATAGCTAACTCAGTCTTGAACAAATTTAAAGATGCAGCCTTCTACTTTCTTGTAGTGAGAATTCCTTACGCTAGCAACCTCTGAGATTTTTCTCCTCATCCCTTACTTAAAGGAAGACCTCTTATTCTTAAACAATGTAGCCTAGTTTTAGTCTTCCCCATAAATGGAAAGATCCTCTTGATATCCATCCTATTCAGTCACTTCAAGATTTTATAAGATCACCGCTCTTGCTTAACCTGTTGAACCTTTCTCTGTAAATTCTTCAATACAGGAACGAGTTGAGTACGCCTTCTCTGAACTGCTAATAAAGCAAACATATAACTTCTCAAATAAGGACATCACTCTGTTGTACTCTGGATGTGGCCTCACCAACACCCTGCACAGCTGCAGTTACTCTTATATTCTATTTCCTTTGAAATAAACAACAATATTCTATTTACCTTCCTAACCACCAGCTGCAGAAATGTAGTAATGCGTTGTGATTCATGGAGCAGGCCACCCAAATCGCTCTGCATTCCCAATTCCTACATTCTTCACTTGAACGATATACCACTTTCCTATTCTTCATGTAAAAAATGGACAAGCTCATATTTATTCACTTTATACTCCATTGATCAAATTTTAGCTCACTCACTCAAACTCTCTACCTTGTCATACTTTCCTAATTATCTTGGACCATCAGCAAATTTAGTGACTATGCATTCAGTCCCTCCTCCAAACCATTTGACATAGATTTAAATAGTTGAGGATCAAGCAGTTAACTCTGTGGCAGTCTACTCATTAAAGCTTCTCAACCACAAAAAAGTCCAATTTATCTCTGCGCTTTATTTCCTTTAAGCTAATTAATTCTCTGGCCATGCTAAAGTGTTACGTACACCATGTGATCTCATCCTGTGTAGCAACTGTTGATATAGCACCATCTCACTGGGAGCTGTCTGACATGGAGAAATTAGATGGGGTTGTTCAGACACCAGACCATCTGCTTCTATAGCAGCCATGTGTCTGCTGGATTCTGCCCTCCCAATATCCTTTCGTTTGCCTGGGAGCAGACCTCTGGGCAGCACAATAGTTAAATAAACCTTTATTTCATTATTGTCCCTCCATTTGATTCCCCAGCATGTTCAGCACCTTGCACATTAGAGCTCAGGTCCACTGTCATAACAGTTTAAACATTCAAATGAGATAATTCCACAACACCTGGGTACAGATCCTACTGGATCATTACTGCAGCTGTCTATAGATTTGCTATGTGCTCCATGATGAACTGAAGTGGTAGCAAGAGTAAAACTGCATAAATGCAATGAGTATCAGCTCCACACAATTTGGCACACTTTGCAAATGAATTGGAAAGTAGCCAATAGCTTCTCAAACATTTACCTTCATCGATAAAAATATTAGCAACCAAGAAAAGTGGTAAGCTCAAACACCAGGTTGCTTGTTCTTCAAACTCCTATTACTTGATTTTCCTCATTTTCATTCCTTTATTATCAAATGCAGTAAAAGCAAATGACTCTGACGCCTCTCTGAGGGATTTCTTAACAACTCCATTTGCAGTGAGTCCGGGAAGAGTTTTCTGTAATCACCGTCATGATAAAGCTGCCTGGAAGGAGTGACCTATGGTCAACATCACAGTGAAGCAGTCTGGGAAGAGCGTCATGCAGACAGTGTCGCAGTGAAGCAATCTGGGAGAAGTGTCCTGCAGTCAGCATTGCAGTGAAGCAGTCTGGGAGGAGTGTCCTGCAATCAGCATTGCAGTGAAGCAGTCTGGGAGGAGTGTCCTGCAATCAGCATTGCAGTGAAGCAGTCTGGGAGGAGTGTCCTGCAATCA
>JAHRHZ010000075.1:1734867-1807326 GCA_024137785.1 Ginglymostoma cirratum | reverse complement strand
CAATCAGCATTGCAGTGAAGCAGTCTGGGAGGAGTGTCCTGCAATCACCATTGCAGTGAAGCAGTACGTGAAGAGTGTCCTGCAGTCAGCATCACAGTGAAGCAGTCTGGGAGGATTCACAGTGTCAGGGACCTGGGTTCAATTCCACCCTCGAGGGACTGTCTGTGTGGAGTTTGTACATTCTCCCCGTGTCTGTGTGGGTTTCCTTCGGGTGCTCTGGTTTCCTCCCACAATCCTAACTTATGCAGGCTTGGTGGATTGGTCATGCTAAATTGCCTGTAGTGTTCAGGGATTTGTCCATTAGGTGGGTTTTAGGGGGATGGGTTTGGCTGGGTGCTCAGAGGGTCTGGACTTGTTGGGCCAAAGGGCCTGTTTCCCCACTGTAAGGATTCTATGATTGAGTGTCCTGCAGTCAGCATCACAGTTTAGCAGTCTGGCAGGAGTGTCTTGCAGTGAGTTATTTTGAAAAAAAGAGTGACATCACAGAAAATCTGTAAGTTCTTTTGCTGGTAAGAATCTGCTGTTAGGACCATCTGTATATTATAAATCTCGAAGAAGTATAAAAATAATAAGATAATATTAGAGGATTTCAACTTTCCAACTTAATACTGGGATGGATGAAATGTGAAAGGCTTAGAGGAATGAAATTCTTAAGAAGCATCGAGGAAAGTCTTACAGGAGAAGAAGTGGTGTTAGACTTAATTTTAAGGAACAAAGACAGGCAAGTGGTAGATGTTGCAGCTGGATAGCATTATCAGCATCATTGTCAGACCCTCGCAGATGAGGATGACTCTCTTCCATCCTCAGGGTGAGTCTGTAGTTGGCTGTAGAGACTGATACAGCTACTGCAAACTCTGTTACACTTGGGGTAGGTGGTGGTCATGAGAAGAGGTGGGTGGGGCACTGGTGTGGTGGCGCACTCCTTTTGCTGTTTTCAGCTGGCTTCCATTTTTTCCCTATGGCAAGTCTTGAGGTTCTCAACACCTTCCTAGATGCTCCTTCTCCATTTTGGATGGTCTTGGGCCAGTGATTCCCAGGTGGATGTGGGAATGTTGCACTTCACCAGTGAGAACTTGAGGGTATCACTGAAGCACTTTCTCTATCCACCTGGGGTTCCCCTGCCATTTAAGAGCTGTAGTAGAGTGCCTGCTTGGGAATATTCCTGTTGGTTATGAAGATGATGTGCCCAGTCCATCATGGTTGATCAAGGGTGGTCAGTGCCTCGATGCTGGGGATGGTGGCCTGGCCAAAGATCCTGGTGTTCGTGCAGCTTTCTCCCCAGTGGATTTGCAGGATCTTGCGCAGACAACATTGGTGGTACTGCTCCAGTGCCTTGAGGTGTCTGCTATAAACACTCCACATCTCAGAGACATATAGGATAGGAAGAACCACCATAGCTCTGAAAACCATGATCTTGGTATCAGATCTGATGTTGTTCTTGAACACTCTTTTGCTCAGGCAGCTAAAGGCTGCGCTAGCACACTGGAGATACTGGATCTCTTCATAAATACCTGCATTGGCTGACAGGACACTCCCAAGGTCTTGGAAGTGGTTAACATTCTCTAAGGTCTCCCGGTGGATCTTGATTATTGGGAACTTGCTCCACAATGCTAGGCCAGGTTAGTGGAGGACCTTATTCTTGCAAATGTTCATTGTGAGACTCGTGCTGTTCATATGCCTCTGTAAAGGTGCTGACAATGGTCTGGAGTACATCCTCCGAGATTGCACATACATAAGCATCATCTGCGTACTACAGCTTGATGACACTGATTGGGGTGACTTTGGTTTTGGCTTGAAGGTTGAATAATTTCCCACAGGTTCTGTAAGTTAGCTCCACTCCAGCGGGGAGCTTGTCAGCGGTGAGGTGAAGCATTGCAGCGAGGTAGATCGAGAGCAGTATTGGGGTGATGACGCAGCCCTGCTTGACACCGGTCTAACAGAGAATGGGTCAGTGGTGGAGCCATTTGTTATTATCATGACTTCCATGTCATAGTAGAGCAGGGAAAAGATGGTGAAAAATTTCATGGTGCAACCAAAGCAGAAAAGGACACTTCCTGATTGACAGTGTCAAAAGACTTTGTAAGGTTGAAGAAGGCCAAATACAGGGGGAATAGCACTTCTGATGTGAGTGACGGTAACTCAATAAGATGTAAGGTAATTATTGATAAGGACAAAAATGGACCAGAAATAAAGGTTCTAACTTGGGGAAAGGCCAATCTAAATGAGATAAAACAGGATCTTGGCAAAGTAGACTGGGAACAGACTGCACGTCAGAGTATGGGACATAATCAAAAGGGTAACAGTGAGAGTGCAGGCCAGATGTTCCTGTAGAGATGAAAGGTGGGACTGGCTGAAAGATGAAGTTGAGGTTTTAAATGAGTATCTTGCATCAGTATTCACTGTACAGTAAGACTATGAAGGTATAGAAATCAGGGAGTGGGACTATGATATA
Source organism: Ginglymostoma cirratum (assembly GCA_024137785.1). NCBI lineage: Eukaryota > Metazoa > Chordata > Chondrichthyes > Orectolobiformes > Ginglymostomatidae > Ginglymostoma > Ginglymostoma cirratum. Next base: position 1,804,874 of record JAHRHZ010000075.1, on the reverse strand, counting down.
CTTGAATTAATTAGCATTGAGAGCGAGGAGGCATTAACAGTTTTACCAGGCTTGAAAGTGCATAAATCATCAGGACCAGATGCGATGTATCTCAGGCTGCAGTGGGAGGCAAGGAGAGAGATTGCCGGGGCTCTGACATTAATTTTTGAATCCTCTCTGGTCATAGAAGGGATCCAGAGGACGTGAGGACAGCTAATGTGGTTCCATTATTCAAGTAGGGATGGACCAGGAAACTAGTTGAAGGGTCACTGGCAAGGGGATACAGTTTAAGGTGAAAGGCAGAAAGGTTACAGAGGAGTTGAGAAAAACGTCTTTCAACCAGAAATGCACTGCCAGTTGAGGTGAGTCATCCACAATCTTTAAATAGTGCTTGGATCAGCACTTGAAGTGTCATAACATTCAAGGCGGTGGCTCAAGTGCTGGAAAGTGAGACTAGAGTATATTTCGCCTTGTGTTGGCAGTACAGATGTGATGGGCTGAAGGTTCTTTCCTGTACTGTACGATTTTATGATTCTATAACTCGATGAACGCCTGAAATGCGATAGCATACAAGGCTGCAGGCCAAGTGTTCGAAAATGGGATTAGAAATTCGATGACTTGCTCAAACACAATGGGCTGAAGGGCATTAATAATGACATGTAACAAATCTTCCATAATTCTGTGAGCATCTTCTATCCCTCAAAGACAAAAAGACTTTTGGAGTGTTTGCTTACAAATGAGTGCACATCAGAAAATCACATTCAGCTGGATCATGTTGTACATTTAGAATGGGCAACGTTTCCAATTGGCTGTGGGGACAGAGGTAATGTCTCCTTTAAATTTCAGAAAAACTGAGGGAGAGTACACCAGATTTAATTTTGAACATTTGATCCTATATGAATCTGATTTTCTCAACTAACTAAAATATATTGGGAGATTCATAGTAAGGATGAATTTAACTAAGTTATATTTTGGATTAGAATTAGAGTTCAATATTCATGAAACAATGTCAACATTTATTTGTATATCTGTAGTGTGCTGTCAGTTGGCAAACTTCTCTACGGGCAGAATAGCTTCATGAAATTACACAACGTAAGAATGCAGAAATCTAATTTAGGATCTAGCGTAAGAAGGGAAAGTTAAAATGTTCTGGCTAACATTTTAAGCCACTTGTGAATAATAGTTCACAACAAAAAGTCAGTTTATAGACACAATCTTGGCACAGTTTTTCTGGCTGATGGATCAGATTTAGATTTACGTTTACTGTCATGTGTACTCAAGCACAGAAATACAGGAGTACAGTGAAATGTGTACAAAGTCACCAGTCTCCAGAGCCATTTTAGTGTACAAAAAGTAGGATTAAAAACAGAAGCAGAAATAAAAGAAACAGCCAAAAGAAAATGGAAGTCCAGATAACTCTCCCACCTCCACCCCTGTGTCCTCATTACTAGAAAATAAAGTCACAAAGTCCATCCTTCCATCTGTAAACACTCAGGTGCCCGAGTACCCAATGCCACCATTCTGTTGGAAAATATTCCATCCACTGGGTTCCCACTGGATTAGTTCAGAGTGCTATTTTGGATCTTTGAGCCCAAAGGAAATGCCCAAATGAAATGTATGAGAGCTTCATTGAAACTATCATTCATTTTGGAATAGTGTGGAGACGTAAATACTTTTAACTTTTAAATTAAAATGAAAACTGAAAACATTAGTCAGGCACAGTTTTGTCAACATTAACAGCCTGTTCCAACACCAATTGCTAGATGGCAGTGTGAGCTGGTTCTTTGATTAAAAAAACATTTTGATGACAAATGGATGAAGTTAGCATGATCCTGATTATTCACTGAGGAAACATTTCTTAGAATTTTTCAAACATTTCTAGAAATATTTACGATGATTCGTCATGGATTTGATTCACTTTGTTAACAAAGGAGCACATAGAATTGCATTGGTCGTGAGCACAGAAACAGGCCATTCGGCCCAACTGGTCAATGTTCGGGCTTATGCACAACTTGGTCCATCCCCCATCCTTCCTCATGTAACTCTATCAGCATTACTCCCTGATATCTTCACCTTTATTTGGTTAGATAGCTTCCCCTAAAACACATACATAAAATTTGCTTCAGCTAGTCTCTGAGCTAGGAAGTTTCTTAATATTTTTGGTCTATCTTGTATTACAATATTGTATTATTTGCCTTTAGTTTTTCTCTTCCCCTTAAAAGTTTCACTCTCTCACTGTTTAAAATTTTCCATCAAAATAAAATTCTAAATTCCGTGATGGCAGAAAGCTGGAATGATACTGATATTGAGGAGGATCGCAAGAAATTACCAGGTAAACAGTAATAAACTTGCAGATTGCGGAAATTATTTGCAAATGATGTTGAACAGAGATAAATGTGAGGGAGTGTACTTTCGTAGGAAGAATAGGAACAAATTGAAGGTGCAATTTGAATGGGGTCATGGAATGAAAGGATCCCCAGTACAGACACCCTGATCACTGAAATTGGACCACAGGAAGAAGACCATTAAAAAAGTTAACCTAGAATGGATATTTATTTTGACAGTGATAGGATTAAAATATAGGAATGATGCGCTCAACCTAAACTTATATCAGGAAAGGATTCACAGTTTGAATGTCTTCTCTGTTGAAAAAAAAGTCTGACAAATGACGTAACAGAAGTCTTTAAAATTATGACAAGTTTTGACCAACTGGGTACAGAGATAAATTTTCTTAGAAAAAGGCCATCAATATAAGAGCCAGCAAGAAATCCAATGGGGAATTTAAGAGAAATGTCCTTACTCAATGAGGGGTGAGAATGTGAAACTTGCTATCACAGAGTGAAAATGAAGTGAAAGTACAGTTATATTTAAAGGGAAATTAGACGAACATGTGAGGAAAGAGGGAACAGGCACTTATGATGATAGATCTAGATCGTAACAGGTGGCATGAGTTGGACATAAACACTACATGGACTGGTTGGGCCAGGCTTTGTGCTGTGGACATTTTGTAATCTTCTGTTGCTGGTTTGTCTTTTCAGTGAACACAACTTGTTCATTTTTTTCAAAATTATATATATTGTGGTTCCATTTTTATCCTGATAAATTATTTTAGTGTATTCTGATACGTAATAATACATTAATCAGAATTCTACATGGAACTCAGAAAAGGCAGAATTTTCCAAGTAGGCGTCTGAACTCAGCCGTCAGACACAAACATGTCAGAAGTCCACACCATGAGGAAAACAGCCAGTTAGTGGGTTTCCCTGGAGAAGGGAGGGCTTGCTGTCAGTGAGCAGGCTTTCAAAACTGGAACACCTTTCAGACACAGCAGAGTAGGGGATATTCCAGGCCATGAGGTTGCAGATTGTGTTGGAGCAAGATATTGTTCCTGTTGATAGCCATAGTGCCTCATGGATACCCAATCTTAAGTTGCTAGATCTACTCCAAGTCTGTCCCATTTATCACAACGGTAGCACTTCATAACACAATAAAGGGTATCCTCAGTGTGAAGCGGATATTTTGTCCACACAAGGACTGTGTTTTAGTCACTCACGTTGATATTTTCAATCTAGCAATGGTGAAGATGAGATCAATTTTGTTTTACCCTTTTGATAGATAATTTACCAGCTGCCACATACCCAGTCTAACAGTTGTGTCCTTCAGGACTTGATTGTCTAGTCAGTAGTTGAGCTGCTGAACCACTGTTTGTGATGGACATTGATGTCCCTCTCCAGAATACTCTCTGTGCAACTAGCCATGTTCATTGCAACTAGTATTCATCATGGCAGATTACGGATTCAGCAGCTGAGTGGGCAAGGCAGTACATGATAATCAGCATGAGGTTTTCTTGTCCAGGACTGACCTGATGCCATGAGACGTCAAAAGGTGTGGAATCAATGGTGATGGCTCCTAGGGTACTCCCCTTTGACTGTATCCCACTGTACTGGCACCTGTGCCGAGTCTGACCTACCTAGGGATGGTGATGGTGTTGTCTGGCATATTAACAGGAAATATGATTCAGTGAATATACTTATATCAGGCTGTTGATTGACTAGTCTGTAGGGTATTCCCAATTTCATCAATTAGCTCCCAAATGTTAGTAAAGAGGACTTTGCAGGGTCTTCAAGGTTTAGTGATGTCATTTCCTGTGCCTAGGTCAATACCAGGTGACTCATCCAGTTTCATTCCACATCTTATTCAGATCTTATTGCAATTATATATAGCCTGACATCACCTAATACCTTACAATTTCTTACTCCTGTAACATCTCTGTCTGTCCCAATTTTTTATGCATGTTGTTTCTCTTGCTACATCCTGGTTAAAATGCCCCGCCAAATTCGTTTAAACATTTCCCAGCAGCACTAGCACATTACTCATGAAACTGATTCTACTACTGTTGAGGTGCAAGCTGGTCCCACCTCCCCATAACTGGTCCAATGTCTCAGGAATCTAAAGCCCTCCTTCCTGCATAATCTCTCACTCAACTGCTCTGGCAGATCAAGTGGCTCAGATGGTTGCTCTGCCTAAGCTGGAACGCACATCCTTAAAGTCTCAATTCCAGACTATTAACCACAGAAGGAATTTTTATACAGTTCAAAGCATGACGTTAGTGAGGCTGAAAATGCCTTCCAATGCTCTGCATCATTCTCTTACAGGCAAAATAACATAAAAATATGTCAAACTAATATTTATTCTATCCTAAAATAAAACAAAGAACTGTGCAGATTTGTTCCACCCTCCTATTTTTATGGTTGTCAGCATTTGGCACCAGGAATAGTCTACTTCTGAGCTCATTAAAATGTGTGAGAACGTATGGGTCACATTCAGCAGGATACTACATTTGTCTGTTTCAAAATGTTATCGACATTCAATTCTTCCCAGAAATAGAGGAGGGGTTTATTGCAAAATCTTGTAATTCAGGACAGTTCAGGGGTCATGAAAGAAGAGTTCAAAGCTTACAGTCTGTGTGTGTGTGTGTAAGAAGGCGGGGGAGAGAGAGAGAGACAGAGAGATGCTGACTACGTATTAGGACTACTGCAGTTGTCTGTATTGCTAGGTAGGCACTGAACTACACAAATTCTGGGTAGGGAACTTGGCAAGGAGTTAGATAGCTCTGTGCTGTTTGAACTCAGGAGGATATTCTTCAAGTTAGTAGGCAGCTAAATATTGGAGTCATGTTTCAGAAGAAGTCCTGGGAAATTAAGAAAGTGAGATGCTCATTGACCGTGTTGCGGGAAAATATGAAGGGTTCAGAGGAAGGCTGCAAGCGTCATGACTTCAGTACAACTGAGTGAATGGGAACTGTAAAGCCAATAAGCAGAATTTTCTGGATGTAACTGAGTAAGATTAGACCTCAGAGAGAAAAAGAATCATAGAAAGCTTTAGCTTGGTGAAAATAGCTGTCAGTGAAGAACTAGAGTTATGTGTGTGAATAAACACTGGGTAGCATTTTTGAAGTCCAGCTGAGCACAGAGGTAAAGGTGTGCTTGACCAGAATTTTGAGGCTATTCATGATGGAGCTGTGCTAGAGATGGAGTTTCAATGGAGGCAAGATCAATAAATGTGAAGAATTGTAATCCTTTGTGAAGTTTGATGAGATTTGATGATCCATTGTCTAATTAACTTCTGGGGGATAATGCAGAGAAAATGGTTGGGGGCCGGTGTTTATTTTGTGCCTGCCATTTGATGTGAGCTCTGGGGTGTTTGATCATAAACTGAGACAAATGTTTATTCTAAGTGCTGTGCCATAATTTGAGTTTATATTACAGATTGTTTTACTAATGTTGTATCATAAAGTTTACTGTTTGTCCAAAATTGTGAAATCTTCTTTCTTTTTCTCAGCATGTCCTCTAAATCTTACATTTTGAAGAGCTTGGAAATAACAAGTTACTGGTCCCTAGCCAGACCGTAACATAAATTTATTGGCTTAGCCCTGGATCAAAACACAATGTTCATGTTTATGTTATTAGTACCAATTTAGAACTCAATCATTGGCATTTAATTTTTTTCTTCAATTTAGCCTATTTTGTTTTAATCAGCCTGTCCAGAGATGTTATCACACACATTTGAAGCACGTGGGACTTGAACCTAGACCTCCTGGTCCAGGGGTAGGGACACTACCACTGTGCAATAAAGGCCCCTTCATTGGTTGTTTACCCTTTCCTCCAGAATACACTTCAGCTGCTCAAGTAACATTCTGAACCCAGTTACCAGAGAAGCAATGTATTAAATTGACTTATACCGCAGCAGAAATGCCTGTCTGTTCTTTTAACAATTGATCCTCTTTCACCATTGCATTTGCAATCTCCCTTCTGCCTTGCTTCCATGCTCATACAGGTGAAACATCCTTGATGTTAAGGACTTGGAAGGCAGGAACTTGGCTGGGAGGAGTTTGCATCATCAACATCATCATGAAGTTGATTGGTAGGAGTGTGTTGCAGGTCAGTATCAGTGTAAAGCAGACTAGGAGAATAGATTTCTTGAAAAGGCAGCAGTCGTAGGAGAGATAAAACAATGGCAGAGTGTCTTGTTTACTTGTTCTACCTGTCAGAGCTAAGGTGTGAAGGAAAATAGCTTGGTGATTTTTGGGTATTTTCTTGTGTGTCTCTTTTGAGTTACTAAGTGGTTTGAATCAGGAGATGTTAGTACAGCTGAGGAGTACAGTTAGGAAATTAATTAATGAAATACAGTAGAGATGGCTTGGCAGATGACACGTTGCAGCTGTAGTACATGGATCTTGTGGATGCCAGCATGATTCACTGTCGCCATATCTGCAGCAAGTGTTGGCTGCCTAAGGAACTTTGACTCAAGGTTGATAAGCTGGAGCGTGAATTGCAGTGGACACTGCAACACCACATCAAGAAGGGGGAGAGGTACAGGGACAAAGCATTTCAGGAGACACACACCCATTAATTACATGAAATTTAGTTCTTGATCAAGGACAGGAGGGTGTGACTGTAAGTGAGGTAGGTATTAGGATTCAGAATTTAGCTTTGGACAGGAAAGGGCAGAAAATATATTCAGAAGACAACAGCAGAAATTAAGACCAGAATAAGTAATAAAGTGAAAAGTCAAAGCACAAGTCTGTTTTTTTTGAATGCTAACAGCATTTGTAACAAGTTCAGTAAGTTGAAAGGACAAATACATGAATACAACATGATAGATTTAATGGAATGTGGTTGCATGGTGACCATTAGTGTGAAGTCAATATTCAAGCGAGTTGGTTGTCAGGAAGAATAAGCAAAAAGGAAATGGAGGTGGGGTACCATTGTTCATTGATGGCAGTCAGGAAATCTCTTTTTCAAATACACTAGACTTCTCAGTGGGGAAGGTTTGAAACTAATGTTTGTGGAAATCAATACCTACTACCCCCACTGCCCTTCTAATGTCTTCATCTAATTCACTAAGTAGTTTTTTCCCCCCATAATATCCTACTTCAGTTCTGTTTTATGTCTAGGAGCTGGTGGCTGTTTGAAATCCAGGATATGAGATTCTAAACATTTCCTTTTTTGATGTAAGAAGAAGGATATCAAAATTCATATCTGTTGTTATAAACAGTTCTTCCCTTAATGGCCTAGCCTCAGCTGGTGACAGAGGTCTCTACATGGTTGTGAATTCCTCTTTAACCACAGCAGAGTTCCCTTCTCACCTTATTCTTGACACCATACCTCACTTTTCAGCATGCCTCTTGTTACCACATATACTGGCTTTTCTTTGCTTCACTTCTATGAGAGAAGGAGAGATTGCTTTCAACTGCATTGTCCCAAAAAGGCCTGAAATCACCAGGGGTAACCATTCTTGCATTTGCTTTCCCCATATGTATCAAGGTCGCTTATCACACTAGCAGAGAATGTAGATTCACTGCTTGTTGCGGGCTAATTTCTGTCTGGAGTTGTTTAATTTTAGTTATACCTCTTTCATCCTCTAGTTCTCCTGTCAATCCTGCATCCTCTGCTCTCAATTCAATATTTTCTCTGTTTCTCCTTATAGTATCCCTCATTACATGTTTCTATCTGCTATCTTAGTTCTGTGTAAGATGTCACCTTCTCTTTTTAACTTTGTAACTTGTTCCCTAGACTCCTTGCATTTCTTACTCAACTGCAAGGCACACATGTGGGTGCTGAAGGCCAGTTTATTACAGAATTTCTTTATCTTAACCTTATCCTTCAAAACCTCCTGACAGAGTCTGTCAAAAATAGATTTGTACTTCCCATCACAGTCTTCTAGGCATGCTTCTTTTGCTTCAGGTGTCCTACTTTTTCAATCAAGCTTTCTATTAACTCTGTCTAGAAAAGGCCAAAGCCATTGCACCTTTCTGGTTTCATTTCAGGGTTTTTCCACAAGTGTGTAACTACAATCTAAGACTGCTGCTTCCCAAATTTAAAGCCAATTAAATTTTGACTTCTGTTCAGATATCTGATATCAGATATCAGATATACCACTTCTGACACCCTGCTGATTTTGGATGTCATGATCACATTACCTGATACAGGCAGTCGACAATTTGAAGCACTTTTTAAATAGTTTCCTGAGGTTGTTAAGAAGCAGCAGGTTGAATATAATACATTAGTTAGTTATACAAAAATATTCAATAGTGACAGATGAGACTGTTCCACTGATCCCAAAACCAGGAGCGCTGGACTGTTCATCCTTCAGTCTGAGGTGGATCTGTCTTCGTTCATCTCTTGAACTGATGTAGGGCAGCTCTTGGTCCCATCAAGGTAGTGCATCCAATTTCTCTCTTTCTTCCCACCTGTCCTTGTTGACGTATCTTACTTTGGTGCTAGTCATCTCTGCTGTGTCAAGCAACTGTCTAAACCCTCTCAACCAATGATTGTGGGAAGATACTCATGATGCCATTGTCTCCTCTGCCCATTTCCTTTTGAAGATTAGTTTTTGTTCCTTCTCAGAACAAAAGTTTCTTATTTTCTAATATGCTGTATTCATAATTGAGTAGTGTGGTGCCTGGTAAATCTCTTGTTTACCTTTGTCGAAAGCTAGTTTATACTGCAACACAGTTAGGTGAGGTGACAGGAAACACTAAACATGGAATACTAAAACAAACTAAAACAAACTCAATTCTAAAGGTGACCCCAATGTCCAATGCTTGGGGATTCGAGCTTAAAAATGGGAAACTCCTGTTAGGAAAACAGAGTTAACATTTCGAGTCCAGTGATTCCTGTGCTCTGACGAAAGGTCCCTTCTCGAAATGTTACAGCTGTTTTCTCTTCGTAGATGCTGCCAGACCTGTCGAATTTCGATAGCAATTTCGATTTGTGTTTCAGATTTCCAGCGTCCACAGTTCTTTGCTTTTTTTGAAAAAAAACGTGCTTCTCATTTTCAAACCAAAACAAGAAATACATTTTATTTCAAGCTCTGATCAACAGTCATCTAGACTTGCTCTCTCTCCATGGATGCTGCCTGACCCGCTGTGATTTCCAGAATGAACACAGCAGGACAAGCAGCATCATAAGAGCAGGAAAGCTTGACGTTTCGGGCCTAGACCTAGCTCCACACCTTGTTATCTCGGATTCTCCAGCATCTGCAGTACCTATAATCTATTATCTGTGATTTCCAGAACGTTGTGATTTCAGATCTCTTCATTTAGAAGCGTGAGTTCACTTGCTTTTATTTGAGCCAGTGTCGTTGGAATAATCTCCTTTGGTTCTGTGTTTTATCTGGTCTGATCACAGTTTGTTTGCTGCTGTAAGTGCGATCTGATCTGTATCAAGTCAGTGGAATGTGGTTTCAAGCCTTGGGTATTAGTGGTCTGCTCAGTGATGTAACCTCTTCCTCACGTGATGCGCTGGGGAATCCCTCGTTCGGCGGAGACCCAGTTCGACGCGATGACGTCGCCGTGCGAGGATTGTGCGTGCGGACGTCGTGAGCGGCCGCTGGGCGCTCGCGATCCTGAGGCCAATTCAGTCGGCGCCATATTGCGATCCACTGGGGAAAGAGAAAGAAAGTGAGTGAGTGCGGACCGGGAGACGAAGGCAAAACTTTGGAGAGAAGCTGAGGGAGCCGACGCCCGCTTCAGGTTGAAGCAAACTGCACCCAGTTTGACGCCTGGCGAATTCAATGGTGAGCGAGGGAAGGCAGCAGGAGGCGGCTGTTGTCGTTTGTGGAAGTTGTGAGTCCGCGCTCGCCGTTTACGGGGATTCGAGTGAGAAAGAGGAGGGACTGTTGTCCCATGTCCTCGGGAACTTAGCGCAGGGCGGAGCGGGGAGGACAGGCTCCGGGCGAGTGGTAACATCCAGCCCAGTCCCGGCCGGTAAATGGGTAACGAAAATGGTCACTTTGGGAACTTATGTCCTGTCAGTGATTGTACTCCAAATGAAAAGGAACAATATTTGGGCGGCTGGGGCCGGGGTGGGAGAGGTTCAGAGGCAGTCCCGAGTACCCGGGAGGTGGGGAAGGTGTCCCGGTCCCCGGTCCCCGGTCCCCGTTCCCCGTCTCCGTCATCAGGGCAGTCGGCTGTGAGGCGTTGTTTTCTCCGGAAAAGTTCCTGGGCTGTCGGTCCACTTCATTTTGTGAACTATTCACACGTTTTCGCCCACAGGCCCCGTTGCAATTAAAACAAAATCACTGTTCTTTGATATTTTTGTATCTTATGAGGGTTCACTGGTGATATGTTGTATTAGCTTTGCGCCGGTCCCGAGTTAATAATTCTTTCAGATCATAGGCGTTGACTTCTCATTTTCCCAAAAAAAAAGTCGTAGCAACAAGTCCTTGTTTTCTCAAGTTGTCGTTTCTGGGCGTATGCTTCTGGTTGAACTGGTAATACGAGCTTTCACTGGGTTTGAATTTATCGGTTAAATCTAGCACTGGAGTTGTTTGGATTGAACGCCAGTGTCTGAAATTGACACATATGCCGTCAAAAAAATTGTTTAAATTGGTCGACTTATCAGTGTAAAACATACAGTTCTTAACAATTACATATATAACATGCATCTCGGATAGAACTTGTTTAAACTAATCCAGTTTCTACGGTCTCTCAACTCAAACTTAATGTTGGTTGAGGATCTGAATGTGAACTAAGTTATCAGGACAGATCAGGAAGCGCTTCCTACAAGGGCTAGTGCAAATTCAAAAGGCTGTGGATGTGAATTGAATTGTTGAGGACTGTGATCAGAAAACTTGCTGGGTGCCTGTGTAGAGTTATGGAGCAAAGCGGGTAAATGGAAGTTCAGGTATGGATCACCTCTTGAATGTTTGCGTGCTTGAATGGTCTACTCCTATTTCCGTGTGTTTCAGTTTAACACTTAAATGTCATAAGTAGTCAATTTATAATTATCCTGATAGTTCATGGAATTCATTCAATGTATTCTTTTTGCAGCACTCCTAATTTAGCAGGACATTTTGAATGGCTTTTTACCCGCTGCCTTTTTCATGTTATAAAAGCACATTACTACTGAAGAGAGTTTACTTTCCTTAATTGAATTTCTCTGTCAAGTTAACATCAATTTTTTAAAATTAAAAATATTTGCATTGGAACTGTACCTGAGTACTTCATTGTGATCTTTTGTTCATCAGTGCTATTAAATCTAATGGTTAAGGGGCGGTCTACTGATTTTTCTAGTGACTTCTTGAAGGAAACTTGGGATGTTTTTGGAAATCTTGGCAATGCTAAGAGGTTGACTTTTGGAGCTACAAAGTTTATAATTTAAATTAACTTTAAGTTTTATGTTGATGTGGCATTGCTGCAGTTGTGTTCTGGACTCTGTGCTTGAAAGAATGCCTTGTGTGATGGGATTGGTTTGTGTAGTGATAGTACTTTAAAGAAATAAAACAAACAACTGTGGATGCTGAAAATCTGAAACAGAAGTAGAAATTGCTGGAAATCAGCACATCTGGCATCATCTGTGGAGAGAAAGCAGAGTTGACGTTTTGAGTCCATTGATCCAGCCTCCTGCATTTCCTGTTTGTGATAATTTAGATATCAGTTAAGCTACGTTTGGACTCTTTGTCCACCCCAAAAGTATTCGACAGATCTTGTGTAAAATGTAATTAAGATTTTAGAATGCAAATGAATTGTGGGGTGTTTAGTTTTTCTGTTAAAATTCAGGATAATTATCTAAAGCTCTAATTGTAACACAGAAATATTTAGAAATTGCGCCTGTGTTGGTGTCGTTCCTCCAAATTGTTCTAAAACACATCCTAATTTCAATCTGTGTGACTGGTTTCCATTCCCTTATCACTTCAGTTTTTTTTCCTTCTGGAAAAATGTTTTAATGCATTTTCTTGTGAAAGAAACAGGTAGTGTCTTGAAGGTGGACTATTTCATTGAGTCATTAGAATGATCTGTGAAGGAAGAAATGTCAAAAGATGATGGAAGGCACTCTGCAAGTGGTGAAACCAGATTATGGGGTCTTGGATATCGCCAGTTCTCAAGTTCACTTGTCCTCTACTGGCACAAAATGGTGAATGTATAAAATGAATCTACAACACACTTCTCCATTTGCTAAAGTAATTGCTTTAAAGAAAAACATGTATAAACGTTAGGTTACAGTTTAATAGTAAAATTGAAAGTTATGAAAAAGTTTTAGTTAAGTAATCAGTTTGCATCTCAAAATGTTCGTGGAGATAGACTTGGAGGTGATGTGACCATTAAATCAAATTAATCTAGCCTTTCTTTTATGAAGGTCGTCACTACTTGGCACTGCATGGTGTAATTGTTACCAGTTACTACTTAACAAAAGTCTGAATTTCATACAAGTTTTGTTGTTGGCTGGCAGGATCTGCTTTATTGTTAAAGGAGTTGTAAGTTGATCTGCGGAAATGTCAGCAGGTAACCTGACTTTGTCAAAGATCAAAAGTCATTGAGCCAACCAGATAGTTCGGCCAAAGGTGTTTCCCTCGGGACTTGGTGATAGGTACATAATAGCCAATGCCAAATTCTTTGCTTTGCCTATTCCTGACCACTAGTTGATTTTCCTGTTGACTTTCCACTGATTTTGATTTTAAGGCTCCTATTCTTTGTCGGTGATATTGAACATGGTTATTGTCATGTTGTCTCTGGATTTTTAGCTCTTGTGCCCATGTCTGGACTAATGAACTTTGAGATGTGAAGTCTAGTACAGTCAGTAAAGAGAGATTTTTGGTGAATAATTGTAGCTTGATAGTGCCACTGTTGACTCCTTCAGTTGCTTTACACGTGACCCATCCTTGTAGCTGAAATTTCCATACCTGGAACAATTCCAATGAATCTTCTCTCAACCTCTAAGGTCCTAAAATACTTCCTAAACTGTGGTGATTAGTAATGAGGCGTAGCACCTGACTTTTGGTCTCACCCAAATTTTGTATAGACTAGGCATAACTTCCTTACAATCGATACGTGTTGACTACTCTGTCAGTGTGTCGTTTCACCTTCAAAGATTGAAACTCTCAGAGCCTTGGCATGCTGTATTTCTGCATGCTAAGCAAAACTGCCAATCAGTCTGTTTTGCAGCCACATGTCTCTTCTGCCAAATACATCACGTTTCACCACTTGGTATTGAATTCCATCTGCCATTGTCTGCGTGTTATAATAATATATCTAACAGCTGATTGGTATCATCAAGGTTTGACACGCATCTAAGTTTGGCATAATCAACTACTGAATTTTTAACTGTGTTCTGATAACTATATCACTTATTTGTCAAAGATAAAAGCAGTGGTTGGAGCTCTGACCCTTGGGGAATGCCACTGTCAATCATGCTCCAGTCTGAAAAACATCTGAACAGTTCTGAGGGGTCACCAGACCCGAAATGTTAACTCTGATTTCTCTTCACAGATGCTGCCAGACCTACTGAGTTTTTCTAGCAACTTTGGCTTTAGTTTTTGAAAAATATCTACTTGCTGCCTATGTTTGCAGCTGATGTTATTGGTGGACAAGTTGAATTCCAGATTGAATTCTGGTTATCCTGGATATTTTGGTTTGCTTTAGTTTTATTGAGGTGGTTTCTTGTGCAAAATGCTGTACCGTCTAAAATAGAAATGAAGATAGAGTAAACCAAACAATTTACTCTGAACAAAAGTTCAAGCGTTTTCACCCACACAGTAAATATATAATCCCAGTAATCACAAAAGTGCCACTTTGTAAATTGAAAAGAAAAACAACAGGCTTTGTGTCAAACCCAAAAGACACCTTGTATAATATCCAAAGTTGTAACTCCAACAGTACTCGTGCGTCCAAGTCCCTAACACCTTGGTTGGTTTAATTCACTTGCGACTTCATTTTATGGCTTGGAATTGCATGTAGCTTATTCCTGGAGCTATTGTAAACCTGACCTTAAATGTACTAGCTTTAAGTAACCTCTTCAGGGTTTTATCCCAATACTTCTGATCTGGGACAAATGTTAACTCTTCACTCTACAATAACCTACTTCATTATATCCTTTCTTTCGCAGGATTGCTTGTTTACAGACATCTTTGTCCAAGTTATAGAACTGTACAGCATGAACACAGACCCTTCGGTTCAACTTGTCCATGACAACCAGATATCCTAAATTAATCTAGTCCCATTTTCCAGTATTTGGCCCATATCCCCCTCAATCCTTCTTATTCATATACTCATCCAGATGCCTTTTAAATGTTGTAATTGTACCAGCCCTCCTGTGTTTGCATTTAAATCATTTATATAAATGACATAAAGCAGTGGACCCAGCACCGATCCTTGTGCCACACAGCAGATCACAGGCCTACAGTCTGAAAAGCAACCCTCCACCATCACCCTCTGTCTTCTACCTTCGAGTCAATTCTCGTCCAAATGGCTAATTCTCCCTGTACTCCATGTGATCTAACCTTGCTGACCAGTCTACCATGAGAAACCTTGTTGAACGCCTTACTGAAGTTCATATAGATCAGGTCCATCGCTCCGCGAGAGGATGGTTCCCCTCATGGGAGAGTCTAGGAATTGGCATGGTTCCAGAATAAAAGGATGCCAGTTTAAGACAGATGAAGAATTTCTTTTGAGCGTTGAGAGTCTTTGGAATTCCTTGCCATAGAGAGCTGTGGAGGTATAGTCCTTGTGTATATTTAAGGCAGAGAGAGATTGTTGGTCAGTGGGGTAATTGATGGTCATGGGAAAGGGCAGGAAGTGGCTGTGAGAAATGTCATCAGATCAGCCATGATCTTATTGAATGGCAGAGCAGGCTTGAGGAGCTGAACAGCCTACTCCTATTCCTGTAGTCTTAATGTCATGGTTTGGAAGGTGCACTTGGTCAGTTTCTGCAGTGCATCCTGTAGGTGTTACACAATGCTACTACTAAACGGTGGTGGGAGTGAATATTTGAATGTTCAGGTGGGCTGTTTTGAATTGGATTGTGTCAAGCCTTTTGATACTGCTCCCATCCTTGCAAGTGGATTGTATTCCATCGCACACCCGATTTGTGCCTTGTAGATGATGGACTTTGTAATTGGAGGCTTTGGAGAGTCAGGAGGTGTGTTACTCATTGCAGGATTCTTAGCCTCTGACCTTCTTTTGTAGCCATTGTATTTCTATGACTAGTCCAATTGAGTTTCCAGTTAATGGTACGCTCCAGATGTTGACAGTGATGAATTCAGTGATGCTAACACTATTGTGTTAAGGGGCAATTATTAAATTGTCTCATGTTATAGGTGGTCATAGCTGGTAGCTGTATCATGTGAATGTTAACGATGAGTGACTTGGCACTTGTCAATCTAAGCCTGGATGTTGTCCAGCTCTTGCTGCATTTAGTTATGGACTACTTTAGTAATCTAAAGAATAAGGAATGGTATTGTGATGGAGAGAAAATCATCGAAACCATTGAAGATGGTTGGGTCCCGGATGTTACCCTGACGAACTAGGGTTCTTGGTGCAATTGTAGTTTTCCTACCTCTGGACCAGGAGACCTGTGTTCAACTCCCACCTGCTTCAGAGGCATGTAATTACATCTCTGAACTGGTTGATTCTAAAATAGATACCTTGAGGAATTCCTGCAGAGATTTCCTGGAACTGAGATGACTGATCTCCAACAACCACAGTTATCTTCCTTTGTAGCAGGTATGACTCCAACAAGCAGAGACTTTTCCCCAATTCCAATTGACTTCAATTTTTCAGTTAAGAGCCAACCACATTGCTGTGCGTCTGGAGTCTCATGCAGGCCACTAGGCTAAAGATGGCAGTTTCTTTCCCTAAAGGACATCATTGAACCAGCTGGGATTTCCTAACAGTTGACTATGGTCATTAGATTGTTAATTCCAAATTTTTGTTTTATTAAATTCAAATTCCACTATTTGTCATGTGATTTGTATCCAGGTTCCCAGTATGCTTCCTCAGTAAATGGATTGATCTTAATTCTTGGATAAGGCAGGTAGACAGATTCTGATTGCGCAGGATGTTGCCATGTGAATGCAGTAGAAGTTGACAGTCTTCATGACCTTCTTGTCATATAAAGTTATGTACAAATTCCTTTTGCCTTGATAAAACAGGATCCAGTGTCTTTTAGTGTGTGTGTCTGTATTTCACTGAGTAGTTGACTGACGATCTTCAGTTGATTTCTGCTGTAACTCAGCACGTTCCAGATTATTTAGTGATTTTCACTGGCAGACTTGCATCTGATAGACATTTTTTGAGACTTGCAAACATGGCCTCGTTGAGCATGATTAGTTTTATGTCTGTAGCAAATGTTCAATGGGACATGTTGCTTGATATGGTCTGCTAGTCATTGAAACAAATGACCTACATACCTGACAGCACACCGTCACTGAAATGCATTTGGCTACTTGTTTGAATGATAGGCAGAATGTCATTTTGACTTGGTGGCGGTATCTTACTAGTGGAGAAATTAATGTTTAAACTAGCAGATAATGGTATACTATATGGGAGAAGCATGAGACTCTAGTTTCACTTGTTAAATTTATTGAGATGCCTTTCTCTTCTGGGGTAACCAGAGGTAGAATGAGCACAAGGTGTGGAGCTGGATGAACACAGCAGGCCAAGCAGCATCATAGGAGCAGGAAAGGGCCTAGACCCTTCATCAGAATGAGCACTGCTCAGGGCCAAAAGTGGTGAACACAGGCTCTTTCGTGTGATTGCACATTATATACTGATCATCTGGTGATGGCATCTGTATTATACAGGATAGCTTAAAAATGCCCTGACTTGCCAATAAGCCAACAACGAACAGGTGGCTAGGGCCCTATTAACAAAGTTATCAATAAGATTTATTGTGTAGTATGTAGGACTTCTATAGTTCTAATGTGTATATTGCCCAGTGAACCTCAGTTTGATAGTATTTCACAACCCATTGATCGTCTTCTACAAGAATAGATGGTTGTTCTTACTGCATCACCTTGCTAATGATGGCCCAGCCAACCAGCGTTCTCACTGTGGAAATGGTATCCCATTTTTCATGTCTGCTTCTTGCATGGTCCTGATGAGTGCAGGATGAAAAAGCTTCAACTGTTTGTCTCCTTTCAGCAATGTTGAAGTTCTGCACAACAAAGCAATTGTTAATCATAGAATAATTAGAGCAGAGATGGAGAAT
This sequence comes from Ginglymostoma cirratum, assembly GCA_024137785.1. Classification (NCBI taxonomy): domain Eukaryota; kingdom Metazoa; phylum Chordata; class Chondrichthyes; order Orectolobiformes; family Ginglymostomatidae; genus Ginglymostoma; species Ginglymostoma cirratum. The sequence goes on along the minus strand of JAHRHZ010000075.1, from coordinate 1,787,406 downwards.
GTTGTGCATATTGTGTGCACACTGTCTCCCTGCAAGTGAAATTCAGCTTGTCTGGCTCACTATATACTTTCCTGTCTCGCTACTGTTTTTGTCCCTTCGGATAATTGCACAGTTCTCTCTCAAAAGCTGCAATTAAATTGCCTACAGCACTTTTTTCAGGCAATGCATTGCAAATCAAAGTCATTGGCTGTGTTTATGTTTTAAAAAAAAGGTAAAACTCATCTTGATACTTTTGCTATGACCTTAAATTAGCATCTTGTAATTCTTGATCTTTACTCACTGTATCTATTTTGCCCATATTCCTAGTGATTTTGAACGTCTTTATCAAATTTCCTCCTGATTTTGGCTTTAAGGAGAACAACTCTGCTCCTCTACATCCACAAATCTGAGATTCCTCATCCCTGGAAGCATTTTCTTCAATTTTTTTTGTGTGTATCCACTTTGAAATCTTCCCTGTCTGAAGTGTTCCACCCAGCACTTGGCACAATTTTAAAACATTCTTTCATGGGGTGGCATTATTGTCGAGGTCAGCATTTGCCCACCCCAGATGGCAGTTAAGAGTCACGTGCATTTTTGTGTGTTTGGACTCCTTTGACGACTTGACTGGGAAAGAATGGTGGATTTTCTTCCCTCAAAGGCATTATTGAATCAGATTTTTTTCCCACAATAATCAAAAGTGGTTAAATGGCCGCCATAAGGCTAGCTTTTTGTTCCAGATTTTGATTTATTAAACTCCAATTTCACCATCAGCCTTGGTCAGATTTAAATCCATGTCTCCAGATATGGAACTTGGGCCTCTGGATTATCAGTACAGTGACATTACCAGTACACAACAGCTTGCCCATGATACTCCAGTTGAGGCTGACTTATTAACATTATCAATATTGAAGATTTATCAATGTCTCCTTACTTTTATGTTCTTTGCTTCTTTCTCAATGTGCTATGCAGCCTTCAATAATTTACGCACTTATACTCAGGTCCCTCCACTCCTATATCCCGCTTAAATTGCCTGTTGTTTTACATTGTTTATTCCTCCTCCTTTCTATCAAAATCTACCTCTTCATACTAGTCTGCACAAAATTTCACACCATATGCTCAGCTGCTTGCATCACTGTCTTGTCTGTGTTCTCTTGTGGTAAGTCACGAGCTTATGAAGCATCCAAATTGTGCATCATCAGCAAATAGCGAAATTAAACCCTTTACACAAAGTCATTAATGTAGGTCAAGTAAAGCAGTGATCCTAATACTAATCCCTGAGGGAGCCCACTACATATGTTCCTCAAGTCTGGAAAAACAGTCCTCCTCCTTTTACTGTTTTCTGTCACTCTGCAAACTTTGTATCCCTGCTGCCACTCCTAATTATTGCAGTAGCTTTGTTATGGAGGTGCCAGTGTTAGGCTAGGGCGGACGAGGTCAGAAGTCTCACAACAGCACGTTTTAGTCCAATAAGTTTGTTTGAAATCACAAGCTTTTGGAATGCTGCCCCTTTGTCAGGTGAATTGCATCCTTTATTTTACATTTTTCCTCGTGCTTTCTCTCAAAATCTACCTCTTCACACTAGTCTGTATTAATCTGCACTAGTCACCTGAAGAAGAGGCAGCACTCTGAAAGCTTGTGATTTCAATAAACCTGTTGGACTAAATCTGACGTTGCGTGACTTCTGACCTTGTCATAGTTTGTTTCACTTCTTGCCTCACCGTTTCCTTCCCTTTGATCGTTTCCTGACTTCTCTTCCTACCTGCGCGAGCTTCATTTGGCCGCTCTGCCTACCTGATGCCCGAGTTTTCTGATTACACACTGTCTCGTGTGTACTTTTTGTTTGATCATTCCACTTTGCCAGTGTTGTTTCCAGTTGATTATTTCCCAGCTCTAACCGTAAACAGGTAACAAATTTTTTTAAAAAATTATTTCAGCCAACCATTATGGTGTCTGTGCTTCTCTTAAGACCCACTGAAGTAGTGTTGTTTATGAGCCTTGATGTTCTGAGTTATACCAGATGTTCATTTTTTTTTTAGAAAGTGCAGTACCCCAATTTACATGACTTTCAGACCAAAGTATGAACCAGGTTTCTGTACTGATCAAGAATTATTTATTGCAAGTAATTAGACTATAGCTATAAGTAAATAGATACAAACCCTTGACATACAGCACTACTAACTAAAATTCTAATCTCCTTATAAACTTCCCTGTATACACAGACAAACAGATAGGAAAAATAGGTTATTGAAGGTAGAAAACTAGAATGTCAGTTCATTGGAATTTGCTTCCCAATTCTGATGTTGAGGTGTTCCTTCTTTGGCTGGCCAGACCCCGTGTTTCGATATCTTTCTCTGTATGCTTACATTCGTTTATACGAAGTACAGAGTAACTGATTCACTTGGGAAATGCCTCTGATTTATCAGTTCAGCATGAAGCAATTGTTGTAGGAAAGGTCATAGATCACAGAATCTCTACAGTGTGGAAGCAGGCCATTCAGCCCAACAAGTCCACACTGCTGGTCTGAAGAGCATCCCACCCAGACCCAGACCCATTCCCCTACCCTTGCATTTTCCCATGTCTAACCCAAACATCTCTGGACACTCTGGGCAAATTAGCATGGCCAATCCAGCTATCCTGCACATCTTTGGACTGTGGAGGGAACCTGGAGGAAACCCACGCAAACACGTGGAGAATGTCTATGTGGAGTTTGCACAATGGCCTGAGGGTGCAATTGAACCCTCGTCCCTGGCGCTGTGCGGCAGCATTGCTAACCACTGAGCCACCTGAATTTTTGACAATGGAGAGCAGTAGCTTCTGGGCTGGGAGAAGATTCACACACTTTCTCCTTTCCCACTGTATTTCTGTGACTTGTTTTCCATTATAAGCTGCTCAGCCATCTGAGAATGAATCACAGTTGCTAGCAAGCAAAAAGTTTCAGTCATCATCAACTTATTAGTCCACGGACCAATCAATGACTTATTTCCAATTAGAGCTGCATCAGTACAAACCCTTGGCTCCAGATCATCTACAATTTAAACTTCGATTTCTGCTTATTCAAATAGCTGTTTACCATTGGTGTCAGGTTATTCGCTTTCAAAACTGCAGTCTTTTGCTTTCAAACACTGGGTTCTGGAACAGTTTTATCCATTTCAGCCCCCACTTTTTAAAACATGAAAGTAAGAATGCACAATCTTTCCACTCTGTTTGAACTTTGTCCAACTTCTTTCATCTATATGTACCATTGTAATCCTTTATTCCTTTTACCTTCACGTATGTTTGCCCAGTTTCCCTTAAGTCCATCTATACTATTCACTTCAACTACTCGCTGTGATAGTGAGTTCTATGTTCTTACAAGGCTTAAAGTTTCTTCTGAATCCCTGTCTGAAAAACACATACAAATATAAGTGGAATTATGTGGCATGCAAGTGTTAGGCTCGCTTTTCCAATTCTGCAGCAGCTTAACTAGCAAACTGTAAATGAATGCTGAAGAAATGATAGACAAAAATGCATTTTTCAGCTTCAAAGCACCACTGCTGCAGATCTATGCTTGGTCTTTATCATTTTGTTTTCTCCTGATGATGCACGAGACACTTATGAATTTTCAGAATCTTTCTACCACAAGTAAAATAAGCTGGTTTTGGAGACTGTATCCTGCCTGCATTATTAAAATGGGACTTGAGGTCAAATTTTAGATGAGCATCAGGCCTCCTGAAGATGCTGAGTTGCCCCCGACAGAGGAACTCAAGACTGCAGCTTGCACTTGTGCCGGTGTTGAAGTTTGCTGTTGAAAAATCAATGTCCAATTTTGTAGGCACATTGAATCATTAGCCTCCATCCATTTTTTCCCTCATCTAGCTTTCTGATATCCTTTGAATAGAGTAATCAGCTGTCCTTGCTAATTTGGCCTACGTGTGACTCCAGACCTACAGCACTATGGTTGATTCAGAAATGTCGTAGCAAGTGTTTGTATAAAGTTGGGCAATAAATACTAACCTCGGCAGTGATGCTCTTTCCCTATTAAACCATTAAAAAGAAAAACGTTCCTAGCACAAGGTTTCACTCCTATCTTTATTGGCTGCTTCTCTTAGTTTGCGCACATTGTTGATGTTCTTGCTCCTAGATCTGCAGGACGTTCTGGATAATTTGTCCATATAGTCTGATTGCATTCTCGAATCTCATGTTTTATCCACACCCCGCTGCCCCAGCTCAAATCTCCCAGTTTCATTCCATACATGTTTCTTAAGTGACCACTGTTACTCTCTCTCTTTGTGTCTAAATCTCCCAGGTCCATTTCTCCTATCTGTTGTCCCCTCTGACCACCGTGATGCGGATAATCTAGGCCATCCCAACCTTGCATTTTCCTGCACCATTTCTCCAAAAAAACCATCCCTTTCCGATCACACTTGGAAAAAGATCGGGCATTGACATTACGAAGTGGGGAGTGCTGTTCAGACTAAGAATCTACAAAGCAGTCCTTGGGAGATTTGGCAGCCACATTGTGGCTGGATATAAGTATTCTAGCCATGGTTTGATGTCTCTATTCTCATGAAAATGAATTTATGTTGTAAAGTAAGCATAAATAGAACTTTGGTTATCAGAGCTAGGATCAAGACTTCTTGCCTTGGATGGATGATGATTACTAATTTGCTGCACTTTTTGTGGTATAGATTTAGGGGATTGAGTGAAGCAATGGAACTGGATCAAGTATGATGTGGTTTATAGAGCTGATGACGAATGCGAAGTCTTTTGATATTGAATGCTTAGAATGACCTTGTCCCGGTTGCTATTACCTGCAATCCTCCTTCCTTGGACAAAATGTTACTAATGCCAATAATCTGTTAATCCCTAATGTTTATCATTGCTCTGTTTTTGAGGTTTGAGTTTATTTGTTTATGCCATTTGCTTCTGTTCTTCTGTTCAACTCCCATTGCTTTTTATTTGTTTGCTGATTTATAAGATATTAGTTGTCACATGTCAGCATGGAACTTAAATGTTTTTTGTACTGTTAATGTCAGATTATTATTGAGTGCATCTGTAATTTTGAATTTGCTACCTACATTGAAAACTTGCAATGTCACTCGCAGTTAATTGTGTTAACTTGTATAAGTGTTTTAATCCAAATGCATTCAATGGAAGCAGAGTGTGAGAAGTAACTTCTTTCATTTATTGTCAATTCTCAGACATAATCATTGATTCGTTTTTAATACATTCAGTGAGTAATGTGGTGTGGCTCATGGTAAATAGGCAACAATTCAAGGCCTGGATCAATGATCCAGAGGCACAAATTTAACTCTGACCTGAGCAAACGGGGAATTAAAGTTTCAGTAATTAAATAAATGTGGGATAGAAAGCTGGTAACTGTAATGACGACTGTCCAATTAGTGAATTGTTGTAAAAATCCATCAACTTCACCTATGTCTGTAGAAAAAAGGAATTGGCCAGCCTTTATTGGTCGGATCTGTGTGGCTCTTAACTGTCGGCAATGTGATTGACTTTTAGCTGCCTTCCGAAATGAGTTAGGGACTGCTATAAATGGGCTGTGCTAGTCTTAGTGTTAACATTCTGTGAATAAAGAAAATAATTTAGCTGTGAAACTGAGATATTTAAACAGCAGTATCTAAATTGCCATTTAACTTATTCAAGAAATTGTTTATGAAACAAGTCATAAACCAAAACTATTCAACAAAGGTCAGATTTTAGGTTTGATCAGTTTACCAGTATAAATACAGCTCTACTATATTTAAAGCTCCTGACTGTATATGATTCTTCAAGCCGTTATTATATTTTGGTATAATTTTTCTCTTGCATCACTTTTACTTTTTACCTATAGATGACCTAATTCACATCAAACAGCATGTCAGAAATGTCCCATTTTCCTTAACCATGTTAAAAATGCAACTGTACAGTTTTCTTAAAAATGGTTTTGTAAAGAAAAGGGCAATAATTTATATCTTTCCATAATTCCAAACAAACTCTTCTCCCAACTCCGAGACCCAGGTCTTGGCTCCCCTCTCCGTAACTGGATCCTTGACTTAGAATAGAATCCCTACAGTGCGGAAACAGGCCCTTCGGCCCAACAAGTCCACACCAAAACTTAGAGCATCCCACCTAACCCACACCTCCCTGAACACTACGGGCAATTTAGCATGGCCAATCCACCTAACCTACACATCTTTGGACTGTGGGAGGAAACCGGAGCACCCGGAGGAAACCCACGCAGATACAGGGAGAATGTGCAAACTCCACACAGACAGATGCTCGAGGCTGGAATCGAACCCGGATCCCTGGCGCTGTGAGGCAGCAGTGGTAACCACTGAGCCACCATGCCGCCCGGCTTCTTGACCCATAGACTGCAATCATAAGAATAGGCGATAGCACCTCCTCAACACCAGTGCCCTGCAAGGCTCCATGCTCAGCCCCTTACTGTATGCTGTTTATGATTTCGCCCCAACTCACTTTGCTAGTTTACTGACAACAACACCATTGTAGATCAGATCTCGGGCAACGATGAATCAAAGTACAGGAAAGAAATTGAGTGCATAGCAGCGTGGTGTAAAGATAATCTCCCCCTCTGTGTGGGCAAAACAAAGGAGCTGATCATTGACTTTAGGAAGCAGAGTGGCGGACTTGTCCCTCTCTGCTGCAGTGATGCTAAGGTGGAGATGGTGGAGGGCATCAAGATCGTGGAAGTGATGATTGCTAGCAACCAGTCCTGGTCTACCCAAGTGGATGTGACATTCAAAAAAGCACAACAACATCTCTATTTCCTAAGGAGGCTAAGGAAATTTGGCATGCCCACGAAGACTTAAATTTTTATCGATGCTCTGTAGGAAGTATCCTATTTTCGTGCAACACGGTGTGGTATGACAACTGCTCTTCCCAAGACCACAAGAAACTGCAGAGTGTCATGAACATAGTTTAGTCCATCATACAAACCAACCTTCCATCTGTTGACTTCATCTGTACTTCCTGCAGCCTCAGGAGAGCAACCAGCATAAAGACCCCCTCCTACCCGTTATACTCTCTTCCACCCTCTTCCTTTGGGCAGAGTCGTGAACTGCCGTCATACTCGGTGTTGTTAGGAAGGGAATTCCAGGATTTTGGCCTGGCAAAAGTGAAGGTGCAACACCATAATTCAGTCACAATGGCAAACTTGCAGGTAATTGTGTTCCCAATCAACTGCTGCCCTGTCCTTCTAGATATAGAGGTCACTAGTTCAGAAATTGATGGAATGCAGAAATTGAAACAACATGCTTCCATTGTGCGTTGTTGGCGGATGGAGTGAATCTTAGTTTGGAGGATAATTGTCCTGAATGGGGTTGAGCTTTGAGTAGTATTGGAGCCACAATCATCCAAGCAAGTGGAAGATATTGCATCACACTCTTGATTTGTGTCTTGTTGGTGGGCAGGCTTTGAGGAGGTGAGTTACTCACCTCAGAGTTTCCAGCCTCTTAAATACTGTGCCTACAGCAGTATTTATATGCTGGACCAGTTCAACTTCTGGGATGTTGTTTGTACAGATTCATTTATATTAAAACCATTGAATGTAGGTGGGATGTAGTTCACTTTCTACTTGTTGGAGATGGTTAAGCCCCCAAATCTGTAGTGTAAATGCTACTTGCCACTGGTCAGCCCAATGTTGTCCAGGTTTTGTTGCGAGTGAACATGGAATGCTTCTGTATCTGGACTATTGCAAATGGCATTGGTATTTGACTTCTAAATTTAACCATTTAAGCCAAATTGTATAAATTCCATGAAATTGTAATTAATAAAAGGGTTAAAACTTTTGCTATAGATAACACCGTGGAGCTGGAGGAACACAGCAGGTCAGGCAGCATCAGAGAAGCAGGAAAGTTGACGTTTTGGGTTGGGACCCTTCTTCAGAAATGAGGGAGGTGGAAGGGAGCTCTGAAGTAAATTGAGAGGGGAGAGGTGGGGACTGGGGAAGGTAGGTGGGATGGTGATAGGTGATTGCAGGTAGGGATTGGGGATTGGTCAGAGGGGGGAGGAGCGGATGGGTGGGAGAGAAGACGGACAGGTTGTGTCAGGTCAAGGAGGTGGGGCTGAGAGGGAGGATTGGACCTGGGATGAGGCTGGGGGTGGGGAGATTTTGAAACTGGTAAAATCCACATTTAGGCCATTGGGCTGGAGGCTCCCAAGGCGGGATATAAGGTGCTGCTCCTCCGGTTTCCTGGTGGTGTCAGTGTGACATCTTGCTAATGCATTTCTGAGAAATTCTCATGAAAAAGAAATTCATCATAAAAAGAGGATATTACTTTCATAAAATCGTTCTGAAAATTCAGTTTCGCTTGGCAGTTTAAACTACTATATTTATGGGACCGAAAGATAAAAGAACTAATTCTGTCACAAACTACAATATCTTCATAAAACTTCATATCTTCATAAAACTTAACGAAAATAAATGGAAAATAAACTTTCACCAATTTCAAGAGCATTAACTTAGAATTCAGCCAGCATTACTCTCTCGCCTGTGTATAGAATCTTTACAGTGCAGATAGAGGCCATTTGGCCCTTAGAATCTGCACTGACCTTCAATAGCATCCCACCCAGACCCCCTTCAGACCCCCTATCTCTGGAATCTAACCATAGCTAAACCACCTAGCCTGCACATCTCTGGGCATTCTGGGGCAATTTGCCATGGCTAATCCACCTAACCTGCATATCTTTGGACTTTGGGAGGAAACTGGAGCACCTGGTGGAAACCTTGCAGACATAGGGTAAATGGGCAAACTCCACTCGGACAATCACAAAAGACTAGAATTGAAGGTAACAAGGCGTGGGGCTGGATGAACTCAGCAGGCCAAGCAGCATCATAGGAGCAGGAAAACTTTGAACCTGGGTCTCTGATGCTGTGAAGCAGCAGTGCTAGCCACTGCCACCATGCCATCCCATGTAATATAAATTACATGAAACTTCAATCTTCAATGCTATGAATATGTATATATCATGTGTATATTTATATCATGTATTTATTTTTTCACCACATAGTTTGATGTAGAGTTGTTTTATAAGGAGGACCATTATGATATTCTGCAAGAAGGGCTTGAAAATGAAGCCACAAATTTATTTTCCACTTGCTGAGATCATTTGGAGCCTATTTGGTCGTAAATGTTCTGACCTAAGGAAATGGGATGTAATTTGATCATGAAGGAGGTGTTCTGTTTGATTTGTAAATGATTGGCTTTATTTCTATGCTCTTTAAAAGTGATGATGTAGAGGTGCTGGTGTTAGACGAGGATGGAGAAGGTCAAAAATCACAACACCAAGTTATAAACCAACAGATTTACTTGAAAACACAAGCTTTCGGAGTCTTAATCCTTCAGGTATTGGTGAAAGAGGTAGTATCAGATGCAGAATTTATAAGTAAAAGATCAAAGGGTCATACCACTTACGAGGATGTGCTAAACAAACCTGAGATGCTGTTAAATCTTTAAGCAGTTAGAATATTTTAATTGATTAATATGTGTATGTAAATCCCGAAATTCCTTTGAAGTCACTGTCCTGAGAGAACTAAAAGTTTTATCAATATAAGAGGTGACATCTTCAGTCAAACAATGCATGTTAGGTGTGAGGCCTTGTTCAGAATTGGTTTGTGTTTTGGTTTGGAGTCAGACTGGTTTTATTTCTAAAGTAGGAATTTTTAAAACGCTGCATTGATTGACTGTCTATAAATTGTGTGCTTATTGAATAAAGTAGAATGTATTGGCAAATACAGATTCATCCCATAGATACACATGTGCAAGTGCGCTCGTCTGTGGAATGTGGATAGTGTCCTGTGGTGCGACATGAACCCAAGAGGCGGTCAAGCACGTTCGGCCTTGGATCTTCGCGTAAATGTCCTCCAACGCGGACTTCGGGATATGCAACAATGCAGAGTTGCCAAGCAGAAGCTGATAGCCAAGTTCGGTACCCGTGCGGATGGCCTTAACCGGGATCTTGGGTTCACCTCACTACAGGTTACCCCACTACACTATACACTCTCTCTTTCTCACACACACGCACACTTACACAAACACTCTAACACTCACTCTCTTGCACTCACAGATTTTCTCTCATACACAGTCTCTCGAGCACTTTCTCTCTTTCCCCCCCACCCCACTCTGTCTGTCTGTCTGTCTCTCTCTATCTCTCTCGTGCGCACACGTTCTCGCACACACAAATCTATAGGGTGAATTTGTTTTTGCGGATACATTCTATTTTGTTCAAAAAACACGCAGTTTGATAAAACCTTTAGTTTTCTCAGGACGGTGACTTCAAAGGAATGCAGGGATTTACGTATATATACTAATCAATTAAAACCTTCTAACTGCTTAAAGGTTTATTAACATCTTAGATTTGTTTAGTACATCCTCATCAGTGGTGTGACCATTTGATCTTTTACTTATAAATTCTGTGTCTGATACTACCTCTCTCACTAACACCTGAAGGAGGAGTAAGACTCTGAAAGTTTGTGCTTTCAAATAAACCTGTTGGACTATAACCTGGTATTGTGATTTACGCCTGTTACTCTTTAAAAGGTCAATGTGACATAGAACATTTTGACGTAGCTGTATGAGATGCATGTACTCTCTTAAGTATCAAATGCACTGTTGCAAATTTCAATGTAAACTTTATTTAATCATTACTAAGGTGTGCTACCAATTTTTCTGTTAATTGTATTGTTGCGAGAACATCCCAATCGTTTTGTTTATCCTTTACCCTCAGTAACCAAAAGTTAGTGACATTTTAAACTGATCTTTAACTTAGTGAGATTAAATAATTGTGCAAGATTTCTGAAGTAGTCGACGTTATCTGGCAGTTGTCCTTTGATATAGGGTCATTAGTGTTTTTATATTATGATGTTTGACTTTAGATAAAGCATAGGATTAAAGTTTATAACTTATTTATGTTACTTAAGAGAAAGCCAGACTAGCAGCCTGTGTCTCATTTATATTTGAGGCCTAAATATTATTTTCTTTCAGTAGAGAGCTCTGTCTTGGCTTCAGTGCAATTGTGGACTTTTCCTTTTCCCTTGAATATGAAGTTGTTCTCAACTGTCGAATTTTCCCATTTGATAACAAGTATTTACCTTAGTTTGAGATGTTGTTCCTCTCTTCTATTTGACCGGTCAGTATAATGCCTGTTGCGCAGCCTTTAATACAATATCACTTGATCACAAGTTTGAAGTGCTTTAAATTCTGCCAATGCTGGCGTGTAGTTACTTCTTTACAGCATAAAAACTAGGAGCAGAAATAGACAGCATTGCTCTTGAGCCTGCTATGCTGTTCATCATGATAATAGCTGAACTTGTACATCAGTTGTTCTTCTCACTCTCCTCCCTCCACTCCCTGAAAAATATGTTGATCTTGGTCTTAAACATGCTATTTGTGTAATCCATGGTCTTTCGGGATCATGAATTCCAAAGATTTATACTACTGTAAAGAGGAAACCCCTCTGCACTTTGGTTTTAAATGGCTTCCCCTATATTATGACCCATAGTTCTCTTTTCTCCAATCAGGGTAAACAGCCTCTCAGCATCTATCCATACAAGCTCCCTTGGAAACTTACTTATGCCAGTGAGAGAAAAACACGTTCTAAACCTTGGAGATACGGGTCATTTTCTTCAAGTATAGTGTTGGGATTGCAATCCGACTGCTTGTTAGCTCCCATAGACAAGTATATTCAACTTGCTGCGTGTTGTAACAGATTTGTCTTGCAATCTGAGTGTATGTCGTGTGGAAATGTTAAGACCTCCGTTCTCTTGCCTGTAGTCAAGGTTTCGGTTCAGAGGCCAAGAAAGATGTTCAGGCAGGTGCTTTTGATACTTACATGAATTGTCAAACTGGTTTGCTCAATGTTGGCTCACACTCGTGTAGAGAGAGAGAACTATATGAGGGATAGAAATTTCTGACCCAGCCTTTTTAAACCTGGTATGGCAAGCAAACCTGAAAATCTCCCACAAACACTAATTTCTTTTCCATGATTTATGATTAGTTCAAATGATCGTATACAAGAAGAGGCAGGAGAAGGCTATTTGGCCCCATAACCTTACTGCACTATTTGTTAAGATCATGGCTGATTTGACTGTACAAATCCACATTACCACCTATTCCTAATTGCTTTCACTCTCTCTGAATGCGAATTTATCCATATCTGCCTTGAAGGCGCTCAAGGATACTTTCTCTGAAAAGATGGTGGAAACAGAGTTCTGATGACTTGTTATCCTCCAAGAGAAACAATTTTGTGTCATCTCTTTTAAGTCAGGGCAACCGCTGACTTTTAAACACTGATCCTCATGTTCTCAATTCTCCAACAATAAGAAACATCCTCTCCACATCCAACTTCTCAAAAACACCTTAAGATCTTTTTATGTTTCAATCAATTGGCCTCTTGCTCTGCTAAACTTCACCGGATATAAGCATGGCCAGTCCATCCATCTTTCATTACACAGCCCACCATTCCAGGTAATGTCTACTAAACCTTCTGTGAGCTTCCAATACATTTATATTCTTCCTTTAAATAATGTGACTATTACTGTATGCAGTGTTCTGGATGCAGTTCAGCTGTCACCCTGCACAATTGAAGTGTAACCTCCTTCCTTTTGTATTCAATTCCCTTCTCAATAAATGAGAACATCCTGCTAGCTTTTTTAATTACCCGGTTCATGCGCTGGGGCACCCAGGTCACTCTGCAATCTCTTAACATTTACTGTTTTCTTATTGGCAATTTAATATTTTTCAACATTATACTCCATTTACCACATCTTTTGCCTATTCAGGCAAACTTTTTATTTTTGTGTCTTCCTTATGTTGTCTTATTGCATGTATGTTTAATACACTGTTACTTCCTGGTAGACTGATTATCTTCCGTGATGCATTTAGGAAAATGACTATGGCATTGGCCCATGTTGAAAACCAGAAGATGGCATTGTCACGTGTTCTTGAAATAATTGACTTCAGTTGAGGTCTGCAGATGAAGGCCTTGCCATGTTTGTTTGGAGACAGAATGGAAATGATGTGAACTGAAACAACTGCATTTGAAAATCTTCAACTTTCAAACTTTTAATTTATAAAGGATTACAACTGTGCTGCTGGACCTAAAACTGATCAGTTTTGCGAAGTGTGAAACAATCAAGTGTGTTGCTGGAAGATTTTTGTGTAGCTTTTCTCTGTATTTGCAGAATCTCAGGATGTTCAGCAGTGACAGATCCTGCTTATTGCAGGTAGCTCTTTAACTGTCTCTAGCTAATTTCATTTCTTAATTCTTTTTGGTTCTGATGAAGAATCTAGGGTAAATTATGGAGGGCTTGCATATGAATGTACAGTTACAATGTTTAAATATATTATTGGATAAATGTATGAATAGGAAAGGTTTGGAGGGATATGGGCCAAAAGCAGCCAAGTGGGACTAGTTTAGTTTTGTAAAATGGTCAGTGTGTACTCGTTAGACTAAAGGGTCTGATTCCATGCTGTACGACACTATGACTTTGAGATTAGTAAATAAATACCTGACAGTTTAATTTGCAACAACAGTGTGGCTCAATCCCTTGCATGCTTTCACAGTGAAACAATATCCGTTGCCTAGATTCTTCAGTTTGGAGAAAGTCAAGACCTACCAGTTTTTCAGCTCTGAATTTATCAGTGTTTATTTCATACTAATAGAGCTCCATTTTTAAGCTTATATCCTGTTTTAAATCTTTTGTATGAATCTTAAAACTTATGTTAAGATTGGACAGTGTTGTGAGCAGGTTAACAAAGTATATCAATACTAGCACTATACTGGAAGTGTATTAAGTGCTTTCTCAATTTATGAATGTTTTTAGTTAATTTATATTTCTTTTATCATTTCAATCTGTACTAGAAAGGGAATTTCAGCCATTTTTGGTGTAATATAGTTTTGTAATATTTTCAAGCATAACCCAAGTGTAAAAGGACAGTGTTCATAATTGCATTGCTGGGTCTTTTATGACTTTGGATAACATGAAAACTTGACAACCCTTCACTTGTTCTCAATTGATTTCCCAAGATAGTAATGTTAAGTACACACTTCTAACATTCCTGCTTTTGAGTGCATCCATCTAGATATTGTTTTGCTTCAACCCATTATATATTTCTTTTTAAATAACAGCATTACTGCTAACTTGCATTTTCATTGATCGACAAAAACCTAAGAATTAGTACACAATGTACTTTGTTCAGACTTTTCTTGAGGCAGTAGTGCTGTTAACTTTTCTTTTGGTCTCTAGCTGAGCTCTGAACCAGCAAAGTGTTTCTCTGTTTTAAATACATTTTATCATGTGCTTAAGGAAGGGGAAGAAACAGATTCTTCATATACATGGCTGTGATGGAACTAATACATCTCTGTGTCATTATGATGCAATTTGTAATGTTCTTGAACTCTGTTTGTAATCAATAAGATGTTAGCTGTCAAGTTAATAAGATTGGGCTCAATGGTAGGACTCTGTCTTGTCTGTGTCAGAATTGAGCTCAAGTTCCATTCAAGAATCCTGTGCATCAAACCTAGGTCAATGCTCCAGTGCAGCACTGAAGTTTAACACTATCTGAAGTACCACTTTTCAGATGAGATGCTAAGCTGAGTCACTGTCTAATTTCTCGGGTAGATTTAAAAGTTCCTGTGCACTATCGTAAAGAGTACAATGTTTTAACGGTTTATAATTTCACTGATATCACTAAAATAAATTTCTGGTCATTATTGCACTTTCAATGTAGGACCTTGCTGTGTCCAATTTGGCTTACGTATTTTCTGCATTACAACGGCTACTGCCCTTTTGATAAGTAATTAATTGGCTGTAAAATATTTTTCCATGTGCTAACACCGATCTTCTAGTTTTTTCTTCTTTGTATAAATAGTAATGAATTATACAGAAATAGCAATACTTAAATACATTTTCCTTGGCTGTGAAGCTATTATTGCTATGTGACTAGATGATGCAAATTTGTCAGCTTTGACAACATTTTTTTACTGCTGACATAATGTTAAAGCTAGTGATTGCCATTAGTTACAAAAAAATGTTGGAGCAATTTGAGGTGAGAGGCTGAATTCAAAAGGTGTGTAAATTACATTGCTCTGCTGTTATATTCAAATGGCATCTTGCTGTTTCCTTTACCCTTAATTGGCATACAGATGCTCTATTTGTGAGGCAGGTATGAACTAAACCTGACAAAGTTAAGACTTCCAGTCTAAGCATTGTTTAAAAATATACTAAGGACTAATTTTTGCCAGTCAATCTTAGGTATTGAAAATTAACAATGACAAGGTGAAACCTCACTCCTTATGGCTTTCATCATTGTAAATTTTAAAAATGTCAAATTTGAAATTGAACTATTTTTCCTTCTCATTTGTTTCTTACTGCCCTTACTATGCTTCAGAACACCTGACTTATTGCAGTCTCAAAAATCTGCTAAGTTTGTCTAAAGGTTGTCAACTTCTCATTCATAAAACTATATTGACGCTGTTTGTTCAGAACACGCGTCAAATTGGACTCAATGTTAAGTCTGTCCACAAGGCTTGCGTATCTGCAAACTATATTCTGCTTCACCAAAATTTGATACATTTTGTCAACAGATGAGTTTGTGCTGCTCTGTATTAACATAATTTAGATTGCCTAGATTTACTTCAGATTACTGTTGTTTAGAGCTAGAGAAAGCAACCTTTTGGAGCTGGAATACTTTTAAATATTAAGCAAATCGGGCAGTATCTTTGGATAGAAGCAAAAGTTAATGTTTGCGGTTAGGGACAATGCTGGAGTAGTGATATTACCGCTAGACTATTAAATCGGAGATAACAAGGCGTGGGGCTGGATGAACACAGGCCAAGCAGCATCATAGGAGCAGGAAAACTTGACGTTTCGGGCCTAGACCCTTCATCAGAAATCTTCATCAGAAATTAAATCGGAGACCTAGGCAATGTTCTCTAGTTCAAATCCTGCAATGGCAAATGGTGGAATTTGAATTAAGAAATCTGTAATTGAGATTCGAGTGATGATCATAACACTGTTATGGATTGTCAGAAAGACCCATCTGATTCACTAATTTATTTTAGGAAAGAAAACTGCTGTCCTTACTTCGTCTGTTCTACATTAGTCCAGCATTGTGATTGACTTTAACTGCCCTCTGGGCGATTGGAGGGGGAAGTAAATGCTGACCTAGACAGCGACGCCCATGTCTTATGAATAAATAAAAAGAAAATTTGCTTCCGAACATTGTTCTCAAATCAGTTGTGTTTGAAACATTTTTAAATTTACTGTGTCGATTTCGATAGATATTTGCTGCAGTGAGCACCGAAGCAAGTGGATAAAGTGTACTCAATGTAAAGATTGCAAGCTAATCAGTTTTATAGAGCTTTATCTTGTTTAAACATTTAACATTGTATCATCATTTCTATTTATGTCCGATGACCTCTTCAGTTGACAAAGATCTGTCATGAAGATCGACGCACTTGGCCCTTGCTACAGGAAAGATTCTTTACTCTTGTTACTGAAAACTGAATCTCAATTTCTACCCGGAAAAGATTATAACTTTGTAAATATTTTATTCTCCTCCTTTTTATCTTGATTGTTCCGCCTATAAATTTGGGCGTTTTACAGAGGATCCAGAAAAATCTTAGATTTTAAAAGATCTGTAGGATGTGGATTCAAAATACAAATTCACCAATGTATCTGATGCTTACTATTTGACCTTTTAATATTAAAACTGTGTATATAGTCTAAACATGCTTAAAATCCTTGTGTGTAATTTGCACCAATATGATGTCATGCTTTACACACAAAACTAAGTTTCAAGTCCAGTGATCCTTTAAAATAATGTTACCATAGTCTTACCAGACTATAGAGCTGCTGTGTCATTGGTGAGAGACAACTGCTTGTGGTTTAACCCAACGGTCACTATGCCTCAGGAGGGTCCTTCATGGAAACCTCAGCCCGTGAAGGAATTGTCATCACTCTGCATCAGAAACCACTATCCATCTAACTGAACTTGCCATGTCCCCTCCCTGACTTTCTCAAATGTTAACTCTATTTTCTGTTGACGATGCTAACAGACTTTTGTGCCAGTTAAATTAACATCCCTTGTTGGGAAATGTGCTAGAGTGTATTCTAAATGATATAATAGCAGAGCATTTAGAAATACATAAATCCAAGCAGAGTAGCATGGTTTCATGAAGAGGAAATTATGCCCAACAAACCTATGACAGTTTTTTTAAGGTAACAAGCAGGAGCACTGAAAAGGATCCGGCACACACATTTGGGTTTCCAGAAGGCTTTTGATAACTACCTTATGTGCAGTACCTTAATAAGATACCCGCTTGGTAAAGGGGGTTGTAAATTAGCACTGATAGTGGATTGGCTGATTTAATAGAACATGGTTGGGATAAAAGGGGCATTTTAAAGGATAACAACCTGTAACTAGTGGAGAGCCACAAGGATCATTGCAGGGGCCAAAATTATTTCTAATTTATATCGATGACTTGGATCTGAAGCGAATGTACCGTTACCAGCAGATGACACCAATAAGGCAAGAAGTGAAGATGATCCAGGAGTCTGGACAGGCATATAAACAGGCTAAGCAAGTGAGCAAGAAAATGGCAGAATATAAGGTGGGATAATGAGATGTTGTGCACTTTAACAGCATGAATAGAAGAGCTGAATATTTAAATAGAGAAATACCACAGAAAGCTGCAGCTCATGATGTGGGGGAACCTTATGTTTGAATCACAAGTTGTCCAAGTTGAGTCAGCTCAAGGGGAGTGTCTATAGATTGTTGGCCTTCATTTCAAAGGGAATGGTGTATAAAAATGAGGCCTTGCTAAAATTAAAAAAGACACTAGTCGGACCACAGCTGGAGTACTGTGAACAGTGTTTCTAAGGAAAGATAAACTGGGATTGGAGAGAGAGTCCAGAGCAGGTTCGCTATTTGATTTCATGTATGAAGTGATTTTTCTTATAAGGAGAGCTTGAATAGGATCGGCTTCTACTTGTTGAAGTTCATAAGAATAAGATATGACCTTATTGAAACATAAAAATTTATTAGGGAGCTTGACAGAGTAGATGCAGAGGGTTTTCCCCTTGTGGGAGAATCTAAGACCAGAGGATGTAATCTCAAAATAAGTGGTCACACAGTTAATATGCAACTCCTCCTCGGAGTACATCTGAGGTTAATTTATTTGTGGAATTCTTTACTGCACAGGGCTGTTGAGGTCATTAAAATTATAAACATTAAATATATTTAGTCAGTAAGGGAATTGTGTTATGCTCATAAGGCAGGAAACTGGAGGTGAGGATTCCGATCAGCCATAATCTCACTGAATGGCAGAGCAGTCTTAATGAGCTGAGCAGCCCACTTCTGCTCCTACATCTTATGGTCCTATGAGTGTTTTTGACTGGTGGGTAGATTGATAACTGATTTCCTCTTGTGGTAAATCCTGATCAAAGGACAAAAAATAGAGCCATCCTACTCAAGGACCGTGTCAGATTGTGTTTCTTTCAACAAAGGATTGTGAAAATTTTGAATCTTGACTAGAAAATAACTTGGCTTAACTTGCCAATTGAAACTTCAAATTGAGATTGTCACATTTTTCTAATGATTGTTTTGAGGATTGTGGAACTAAAGTGGGCAGTTGGAAGTATGATCAGATTAAACATGACCAACTGAACATCAGAGCAAGCTGAAGACTGAATTGCCTTTGCTGCTTAGGAATGGTAGAAAAGGTTTAGGAGTAGACCATATGCAGACTTCTGGTCTCAGAATTGTTGGAAGTGGAGTTGAGGCAGAGGATCATCCTCTTACCCATTTATATTGACCTCCACCTGACACATTTTTGTAATCTCATTTAAGTGCTCAATGTCCAATGGCAACTTTTACACTACTATATTGCCTAACTTGATGTCATCGGCAAATCTAGATATACAGCTTTCAACATTGATGAAAATCATCTATCAATATAGTAAAATGTTGAAAGCCCCAGTGCAGATTCTTGGGAGACATAGATTATATGTTTACAATTTGAGTAGATACCTATTGTCTTCATCCAATTTTCAATTTCCAGCCAATTCTGTACTCGTGTCAAGAGATTGAACAAGTGGCAGTGTGCTGACGCTTTTAATGCCTTGGAATTGGAAACTTTTTAATTTCCTTCTGGGAGTCTATTAATATAATAGCTGTTGTCTGCCATGGTTGTAACCTTCTTGAAATACTTGACTCAGTTTCAGTTGGGCACAACATGTACTTCACAAATCCAAACTGGTCTTCACTGATCTGTTCATAACTGACCAAATGTTTGGTATATCTGATCCAAGTAATGCATTCTACTAACTTCTTATCACAGATGTTCAACTGATGGGCATAATAATTCCTAGGTTAGTTTTTTTTAATTCATTCACCCATGTGGGTGTTGCTGGCTGGGCAGCATTTATTGCCCATCCATATTTATCCTTGAAAATGTGTTAGTGAAAGCTGCCTTCTTGAACTGCTGCACTGTATTTGCTGTAGTTTCCCCTACAATACATAAGGTTGGGACTTCGAGAAATTTCATCCAGTGTCACCAAAGAACACTGACATATTCCCAAGTCAGTATAGTGAATGTCTTGAATAGGATCTTGCAGGTGATGGTGTTCCCTGTAGCTGCCTTCTGTTTACAGAGGGTACCTGGGAAATTTTCCACGTCAGGTAGAGACCAATGCTGTAACTGGTTAGGGAGCAGAAAGTTCTGGAGTGCATGTGTTCACTAATATTGTCAGAATGTTGTTGGGGCTCACAGCTGTTGGAGTATCCAGTGCCTTGAGTTGTACCCTGATACCACGTGGAGTGAATTGAATTGGCTGAATGTTTGCTTCTATGATAGAGAGGACAGCAAATGCTGAGATGGATCATCCACTCACCACTTCTGTTTGGAGTTTCAAATTGAAATTTCCATACTACCCAGTGATATGAGACTCACTGAAAGCAATTCCCTTCTACCTGGCCTATTAAACTAGGGTTAGGAATAGAACTTTTCATACACATTCTATCATAGTTTCTTTTGCGTTAGTATAAGTCTGCAGTGTGCAATTTAGAACTGTTTGTACATGCAATTTCATGTCATCTTACAGTCCCAGGATTCTTTCTTCAAATGATTAATAGAGCAAGCCATTGTTTGTGTTCACCTGCCCTTGCAGCAGCCCAAGAATATGGTTCACAACCACCATATCCCATGAAATAATTTGTTTTTGAATTGATTCTACCAGAGGTTAAGTCTCTAATATCCATGAATTGTCTGGAAATACATGTTTGGAAAACTGGAACTGGAAGACTTGGCTGGCAGAATGTGCTTGTTTCAGCTGGATCCTTGAACTTAATCTACATGAAGGATTTGGTCAGTTGAACTATGGATTTAAACCTGCTACTGGTCTCCCTAGCATGTGCTGAAATGTTCCCCATTGTTTTAAGGCGGTATGCCTTGAATAAATTCTGCTAGCCTTGTATGCCAGTTGTTTTGGATGGTAAATCTCAACTCACAGCTAGGATAGTTTAATTTCAATTGTTTGTGTATAAACTGGAGATTAGGGGCGTGGCAAATTTGATTAACTCTTTAGGTTAATGCCATTAAACATCAGTGCGTATAAAAGTTGCCAAATCATGTTGCCGCTGTATAAAACTTTAATCAGACCACATTTGGATTATAGTGTGTAGTTCTTGTCACCACACTTTAGGGAGGCTTTGGAGGGAGTGCAAAAGTGGTTTACTGGATTGGAGACTATTAGCTATAAGGCAAGGTTGGACAAACTTGGATTATTTTTGCTTGAGCTTTGGAGGCTGAGGGGTGACCTGACAGAACTATATAAAAGGAGGCATGGACTGGGTGCATAGTCAGCCTTCTCTCAACGTGGCAATGTCAGATACTAGGGGGCATAGGTTTAAGGGCTGGTACATGCCTGGAACACACTGCCAGGGGAGGTGGTAGATAGCAATGTTTAAGAGGCATTTAGATACATGAAGTTAGAGGGATAAGGACCATTTGCAGGCAACTGAGCTTAGTTTAGATGGCCATCATGATCACCAAAGATATGGTGGGTTTGAATGGCCTGTTATGTGCTGTATTGTTCTGTGTTTTAACTGAAGACTGCTGCATCCATCTTTGGTGAGAGTTGCGTTGTTTTCTAAGAAACGCATCAAATTAATTCTGCCATAAGAAAATACTTGTTGCATTGAAAACAATGCTTTCTGATATTTCACCAAGTTCCTTACAGCAATTCCTAACCGATGCTGAAAAATTGCATCGCGCTTGTGATAAATAAGTTCCAGGTTGTTTCAGATGAGCGTAACAAAATGGGATGCGTAGGGTTAAACAGCAATCCAGCAGCTAAGCTGAAGTAAATTGTTGAAAAGAAACAATTCTGGAAATACTCAATGGTTCAGACGTCTTCTGTAGAGAGAAGCAGAGTTTAGGGTGAATGGCCTTTCATCAGAAAGTGAATGTGAAGTCTTCTGTTGTAGTAATATTCAAGAGAAATGGGATATTTGAGTGAGTTATTAGCAGAAAAACACGTCCCTGAAAGGGGAAACAGCAGCAGCTTGAATAGTATTGTAACTTTTAAAGAGGTAATGTAAATGTGTGAAAGAGGAGAGAAATAAATTACAATTTTCAGTCAGAGCCAGGGACGTTACCCTCTGTCATAAGACTTCCTGCACCTTTGATTAAGGGAAGCGTGCACACAACCATTCTTACAAAACTTCACTGGTATTTTTTAGAGAAGGCAAGTGGTCTAAATGTGACTCCAGACCTCCAACAATGTGGTTGACTCTGAACTGGCCTCTGAGCAATTTGGCCTGGGTGATAAATGATGGCCTAGCTGTGAATGAATTAAAATGTTTTGTTCCCAACTAAACATTTTTTTTTAAGATGCTCCTTAATTTCTGCCTCTTTGACAAAGCATTTGACCATATGCCCTTAATTGTTTTTAATGGTTTGATGTCTTAACTATAGCTGGTAGCACTGGTGTAAATATATGTTGTGATGAGAATGCACAGACTAAAATTTTGAGTAGAGCTTTTGAAGCAGATTTTTGAGTCCTCTATTATACTTGAGAGGAAAGAAAAGTATTTGGACAGATGTAATTTCTATCACGTTGAAGTAGGTAAGTCTTTTTTAATGCTACCAAATCATATGTAAGATTACGTGAAGAATTTGAAACTATCAAGTTTGTATATTGCTCCTAATTAAGGATCCAAAGCTCATTTTGTGCAATGGATATTTATGTAAATCAAAATTACTATGGTTGACTGTTTGGAAATATTCAGTTGATACAATTATAGAGCAAAAGGAGGTCAACCCTCAATCAGGCCTGTGCTAACTTGCTAAAAGAGCTATCCACGTGGTCCCTCCCCATCATTTTTCCCCAGATATTTGTCCGTTTTTAAATGCTGCTAAGGGTTCTGGTTCCATCCTTGTTTTTAGTTGCTTGTTTAATTGCCTAACAATCTATTTGGATTTAATGCATTTGCCATTTTTTCATTATGTACTGTCCAGATATACTCCAGTAGCGCTTTTTCTTACATCTTCATTTATAATTTTTATTCTTGATGTCTTGTCTTGTAAATACCTGCTTTGGCTGTAGAAGTGGATGCTATAGATTACCATTTATTAATGGGTTTTGTCACTCCTAAAGATCATTTATCTTGGAAAGAAACTTAAGTCAAATATAAGTTCTATTTAAATATACCATGTAATTCATGTCTTTCTCCCTTACAGAGAACAAGATGGTGGACCGTTTAGCAAACAGTGAGGCAAATGCTCGACGCATTGGCATGGTTGAAAGTTGTTTTGGAGCAGCTGGCCAACCTCTAACTATTCCCGGTCGAGTACTTATAGGCGAAGGTGTTCTTACAAAGCTTTGTCGAAAGAAGCCGAAAGCAAGGCAGTTTTTCTTGTTTAATGACATCCTTGTTTATGGTAATATTGTCATCCAAAAGAAAAAGTACAACAAACAGCATATAATTCCATTGGAGAATGTTACAATTGATTCCATCGAAGATGATGGTGAGTTGCGTAATGGCTGGCTTATTAAGACACCAACCAAATCTTTTGCTGTTTATGCTGCTACTGCCACTGAGAAATCTGAATGGATGAATCATATTAACAAGTGTGTTACTGATTTGTTATCAAAAAGTGGGAAAGTACCCAGTAATGAGCACGCTGCTGTTTGGGTGCCTGATTCAGAGGCAAATATATGCATGCGTTGTCAGAAAGTCAAGTTCACACCAGTCAGTCGTCGACATCATTGCCGAAAATGTGGATTTGTTGTGTGTGGGCCTTGTTCAGAAAAACGGTTTCTTCTTCCCAGCCAATCCTCCAAACCAGTACGTGTCTGCTCCTTCTGCTATGATCTGCTGTCTACTGGCCAGCTGACTGCAACTCTGCCAAATCGCTCCGAGTTTTACCGTGGCTCCCTCCAGTCCCCTAGAAATTTATCAGATGAAGATGATGATGAAGACAGCAGTGATTAAGAAGTGAAATGTCAGCTTTGGTATTTAAATAATTGGGCTAGAACTTCAAATGAACTGCTTTTGAGGTGAATTAACTCCACACCAATGTCCTACGACAATTAGCCATAAATTATACCGACAAACCTTAATACAAAACTTGTGCCTGAATGTTGGATATACTAATGGTTTGTACTCTATCTTTTGCTGATATACATGTTGGCTGAAAAATATAATTCTTGACTGTAATTTTTAGTTGATTTACTTTCTGGCTGCACAAAAATAAATAAATCTTGCTGCCTTCCATTTACATTATTCTGTCTGTTTACCTAAATATTTTAAGTTTGAAATTTCATTTGAAAACTGCTCTAAATATTCATGTTTGGATGCAGCAATTATGATTTAAAATTGGGAGAAAGAACATTCAGATTTGGCAAGATGAAAGTTTAGGCATGTGTTACTGTCAAATATTAACATTGGTCAGATTTAAAAAGAATCTTGAAGCTTTGTAATTTGAACAATAGCTTGTACAAAATCAAAACTGAATGTCTGAACTAAACAATGCAGACAAGTGAATTTAATGTTGCACGTCTAGATAGAATGAAGGAAATGTTTTATGTTGCAAACTTCTAGATCTCCTCTCCAATCTCTTGTCATTGTCGGAAATATCTTATTTAATCTCAAATAACACAACATTTTGTGGAGCTCTCCCTCAGGTGGTAATATGTTTAGTAAATAAGTCTGAAGTCATTCTTTCAAATAGTATTGAGCTGACAAAAGATTATTCTGGGCAACAGTGTTTTATTCCACACCAAATATCAGTTAATATATTGTAGAGGAATTTCTCTTCTGAAGTGATGTCTTTAATGCAATTCAGATAGTACAGGTTACATATAAAAGGTAACTTCCCTTTCCTTTACCTGTCCCAGCTTTGCTACTAAAATGTTGCCTGTTTAGGAAAAGAACTGAAACTGATATTAATCCCTTTATTTGTGCAACTCCAAAAGCATTTTATGGAAAGCTGTGAACTGCTGCAGTTGTTGGAAATTTGAAATAAAACAGGCCATTCTGGAAATACTTAAGCAGCATCTGTTGAGAGGAATAGTTAGCTTTTCAAGCTGATGATCTTTTATTACTCTCGCACAGCACGTAGCAGCACGAATGCTCTGTTTAAAAATTAATCAGCTCAATTCATAGCAGTATGGTGATTTGCAAACTGCCAGAGCAAGCTGATATGAATTAATTATACTCAGTTGACTTGCATGGAATTAACATCATTACCTCATTAGACCGACTGACTTGAAAGTGGATTTGGAGAAATTGTAATTTAATTGCTTTCTTTCGTGGTCAAGAACACACCATTTGTCAGTATATATGGCCAATAACACCTTTGCTGCCAATTGGAAATCTGAATTGCATGATCACATTTGGAGTACGGTGATTTCCAGTTACTAGTATGATAACAATCTTCTTATATCAGTTTGGCTGAGGAATTTCCGTTCCAACGTTTGTAGTAAAGTTGATGTAAGACTAAGTACCATGTTATGTATTATTTTCTGTGGTATAATTAAATTTGGCAAGACTTTTTAAGTGAGACACACAAGTATTCAGTTAATGAAATGCTTATTTAGTTGGATTAAATTAGTTCTTTTGAAAGCCTCATGGGTTGTTCTTAAAACATTGAGCTATAAGGTCATTAACTGAAACCTGGCATTCATGTTTGTTTTAATTGTCTGGAAGCAGTGAATAAATTTAACCAACTGAGTATCTTTAACAAATGCAAGCATGTGAGCAAGTTGGTGGGGAGGCTGGAGGAGATAGAGGTGAATGGGACATGAGAACTCCTTAGACTATGTAGTGCCTTGACAAGTGTGTTCCAAGGAAACCAACCCTTTGTACACTGGTAAAGTTTTACAGTTTTATTGCCATCTAGGTAACGTGTAATTTGTCTGGTAACAGGGGCATAGTCCTGTACAAAACTGTCCATCTTTTGCTTTCCCTTTTGTAAAATTGATTTGATTAGCATGTTTTAAAAAGCCAAATTAAATTTGAAAATATCCTAATAGTTGCATCCTGCACATAGACAGTATTACAAGTTTGTGGTGAATGTGTGCAGTAGAGATTGTCCTTTGGCTTATGCATTTTTAATAACATTGGTATGCAGCAGCTATCTTCATGATGTGAAGTATTTGTAAAAGCAAACATCAACAGAGGCAGTATTCCATTGTTTTCTAAATGCCAATTATAGAGAATAAATTTAGTCTTTCAAAGGTGTTTTGATGTACAGTGGAGGAAACAGTAATTATCAGCTCTGATAGTGTGGTTCACTTTGTGGTAATATCTAAGATGTAGCAACAAATCACATTAGATTTTATCTCATCTTTATAGCCACAGCTTTAACCATACTCACTTGCTGGTTCTTACATTGACCCACTGAGGAACCTCTTTGATGGACAATGTTGTTTCCATCTGCTGGAACAACTGGAATTTTAAACTGACAATTGAGAGAAAAATAATCAGCTGTAACACTTGGCGAAATCCAAATTTTAATTGCAACATTTTTGGAGGAAGCTGAGCTCTGCTAAATTGATAGCTTTTTTTTGATAAGAATGACTTGACTTTACTTATGTTTCTTTGTCTTGTGTTTTAGTAGAGTATGTTTTTCTCTTTGGCTGGTTAATTAGTAATGTGGAGTAGCATGAAATATAATTATTTTAATACTTAACTGCACTGTTTGACCTATTTTCATTTGTAATCGCTATATTTATTCAGCAATGGTGTTTTTTTTTGAAGTACCAGGAATTATACTCTTTCTCCAGTTTGGCACCCAAGTAAATGAGTTCCACTGAGTTCCATTTGGCTGATTCTCCAAATTGTTTGGCTGTAATTGAGCTTGCGAATGTCTCAAATTGTGCTTGTATGCAGCAATGTGGTGAACAGTGTATATACATCAGTGTGAAGGTTTTTGTTTAACAGATTTGGTCACAGGATCAATAATGTAAAGTCAATTGAGATGACCCTTCACCCCTGACTTGAATTAAGAATTGCATTTAGTATACACAACTTTTATTAAGCTCACACTCTGATTTACTGAGTTTTTTAGACTTCAAAGTTGCTAATCAGTTACATTGTGGAATAGATTTTTGATAGAGCTTTGTGCATTGAGTCCTTTGATTATTAAGTATCATGACTGCACGAGGTTACTGAGCCAGCTGGCATTTTTTGAAGTTTGTATTGCTTTCAAATCCTGAGAAGCAACTTTTCTCAACTCAAAATTTTCTATTGCTTATCAGCTGAATACGTGGAGTGTCAATAGAAAATCTGTGCAGTTTTCTGTACCCCTTCTAATGCATTCAGCTGTTGAAGCAGAGAAAAAAAGAAAGAAAGCTTGCACCCAAGAGAAACTACTAATTTTCTGTGTACCAAATCCATTTTGTGAGGTAACCTAGGAAGTCATGTTACTTCCAATTATGTGAAACAGTAAGATGACTAAAACCACAATTTGAAAATCTAATCTTTCCAAACACACTCGCGAAAAATCAGTGTACAAAGGGTATATAAATTTAAGGAAGATTTTCAAAATGAGTTAGACTAAGATCCTGCCCTTCAGCTTGCATCCTACGGATATTCTGTAATATAAAGGAATGGCTTTTTTTTAAAACTTGCAGTTCTTTTGTTAAGGTGTACTATTTTTCTATGATGTACGTTTTTCAAAATTGGCACTTTATTTTGCTGACAAAGTATGTTGCTTCAATAAGAATTTTCCAAAAATTATAAATGTGATATTATCTTTTACATTCAAGCTTTCTCTTGCAAATGTAGAAGCTTGCACTATACTGCACTGAGTTTGACGGTGAAATATCTGAATTCAGCACAGTTAAATGTTTATTATCTGCAGTTAATGATTAAAGTGTTCGTGCAAGCTGTTTCTTTTGTATATGTTGATGTAGAATTCCTTCAGTTATTCATCTTTTAAGTCTGAGATGTAGATTTTTGTTTTGGTGTTGACTGTTAATGTGTAAACTTCAAACTTTTTGAAAGGGCTTAATACTCTGTAACAGATATATTTTGTTACACGATGTATTGCATTACTTAAAATACTTTTAGTGGATATCTGACACTAATACCAAGTTATGAAGTGATTTAGGGCAGACTATGTAATAAAATGCAACTAAAATTGTCTTTAAAAATAAACTCTTTTTATCTGTTTCTAATTGTTCAGATCTTGATGCACATTTTGTCTGAGATCTCAGTTTATCAAGATGCACAGTTGTGTTCCTGTGACAATCTGTGATTTCCTTGTCAGGCCAATTGCTATTCAGCAGGGAAAGTGGTACCTACACTAAATGTGCATAAATTGCCAGTTCACATTTTGTGTAACATTTTTGGGAGACAAGTGAAAAATTTCTTCAGTATGGTTTGTCTGCAAAAAACTTTATCCCATATTGTTATGGGGAGAGAAAATGTTTGTAATTATGAACTTGTCATTTGAAGCAAACCAATCACTCTACTGTCTACTGGACTTTAATCTTCATAGTACTGTTGTTGTTGTAAAGCAGTCAAAACATTTGTCAGTTTAATCCTCAGGAACACAACCATTTGGATTTCATCAAGATATATCCCTCATATGTGCACTCTGTGCAAAACTGGAGATTATTACTTCAAATGGTAAAATTTAGATATAGCTTTAAAACAATTATCAAGTCCCTATAATTTGCATGTGCATGTTCAGGCTAATAGTTATCAACACCTGTGAACACAAGTGAATGAAAAATGCTGGAAATACTCAGCAGGTCAGGGAATACTTGTGGATCAATGTGCAAAATTTATTCTGCTTCTCTGACTGCAAGAATGGCACTTCAGTAAAAGCCCTGCAAAAAATAAATATCAAGTTAACCTTGCCATTCATGTTGTTCTTTATCACTTAAAGACTTTTCGTAGTGAAGGACCCGAAGGATTTATTGATGCTGCATCTTCTGCGTATTCCTAACAGTTTTTGTTATACTTCATGTTTCTGACATTTGTATAGAGTCTTTAACAGAAAAATGCTCTACTACTTTTGAGAGAACACAGCATTGCATTGCTCTGTTTAGTATGAATTATTCATACTCTTTTGTACTGATTTTGAAGACAAATCTGAAATCATTAAGTAGGCAAATTTACAGTGACTGGCGTTTTAGAGATAAACATATCCAATGCATGATTGGGCTGGAAATAAGCCACAATCCTGAAGTGTGAATCTCTTGATATAGACATAAGTTTACAAATATCAGTAATAACTTATTAAACTTTTTTCTTCCTTGTTTTTACGAATGAAATGTTGTTTAAACAACTTAAAGATACTTTATGTAGTCCCTTTGGAAAAAATAAAAATGTAGAAGCTGAAAAACCAAGATTACAATAAAACATTTAAGACATAATAAAATTGGTATGTTTTGGTGCCTTCAAGCATTAAATTTTCTGAGCTTTGGATAATAAATTTTTGCATGCCAGCAGCAAGTAGAAAAATGTGGGTTGTAGGGGGATGGGTCTGGTTGGGATACTCGGACGTTTGGTGTGAACTTGTTGGGCTGAATGATTCATATGATAATTGGATTTGAATTGCCAATGCAAACATGATTTTAAAAAAAAGCCTGGTTGATTTTTAGTTTTGCTTCAGATTTCAGACCAACCAGCTGAATTGTTAAAATCTTGCATTCAATTTTCATTGCTATGTCAGGTGTCATTCTTGCTAATGAAAAGACTCTAGTTAAGCAGCCATGTGCTGCTACTGTTACAAGTGGAACTTTGGAAAAGCTTTTGCTGTCTAGCAAGTGGCTGTGTTGAAGAAGAGAACTAGCTGCAGTTATTTTGTCCAGTCTGTTGAGATTATGGCACTGTCGAAGTCCTAGATCTCCTTCCCAAACAAGTTATGGTGTCCCTCCAACTGAGGACTGCAGTAGTCCAGGATGGCAGCTCTGTGTTGCCTTATCTAGGACACGTGGATGAGTGGTAAATGCTGACCCAGCCAGCGATGTCCGTATCCCAGGAGTGAATGCAGAGAAAAATACTGACTGAGATATGAGTCATAAATGTGATTCATTACATCTTGGGAGTAGTTGGTTCTGTGGCTAGTCACTGCTTCTGCATGGAGATTGGTTTTGGTTGTGAAGGAAGCAATTGCTTCATGGCTCAGACAGGAAACAGGACGAAAGTTTTACAGTGCGTGTTTGGTTTGTAGTTATTGGAATTGGTGTTGGAAGCAATAGCTGTGCATAGCAATTAAGCTTTCTAGTTGCAATTTTTTTTTTTTAAAAAAACGCCGTTTGACTGTCAGAGCTATTTGTCAGCTATGATCCTTTTAAAATGTTAATGTTCTCCCACTTCTCCTTTTCCTGAAAACCTGAATTCAGAGTGGGGGTAGAGGAAAGCTATTTTTTCAGTAGCTCACCAAAGCAGATTTCAGTTAGATTCGTCAGTGAAAGCAACCTTTGATTTAGGGTGTTGAAATTTTTTTCACTTTGTTGTCAGCCTTATCACTTCAAGATTACATGCAGAATAAGGCATTCCTCCTTCTTTTCTAATTGCTGTTACACTCAAATCTTACATCAAAAAAGTTGAATGTATGTGTATATTGACATTAATATCGTGAGTTCCAAAGAACAGAGTACAGCACAGAAACAGGCCCTTCGACCTACCAAGACTATGCCGATACATGATGCCTTTCTAAACTAAAAAAATTATGCCTCTACATGGTCCATAGCACTCTATCCCCACCTGTTCATATATCTGTCAAGATGCTATTTAAATATTGCTATTGTATCCGTCTTCTCCACCACCCCTGGCAGTGCATTCCAGGCACTTAACATCCTCTGTGTGGGAAAAAAAAACTTGACTCTCGCATCTTCTTTAAACTTTCCCTCTTTTACATTAAACCTACATCCCCCAGTAATTGACTGGAGAAAAAGACACTGACTGTCAGTCTATCCACTCCTCTCATAATTTTGCAAAGTTCTATCAGGTCGCTCCTCATCCTTTGTTCAGTGGACAAACTTAGCTTGTTTTCACGCCTCTTCCCCATAGCTAATACTTTCCAAACCAGGTAACATCCTGGCAAACTGTTTCTGTACCCTCCCCAAAGCCTGCACATCCTTCTGGTAGTGTGGTTACCAGAACTGTATGCAATCTTCCAAATATGGCCTTAATAAAATTCTGCAACATAACTTGCCAATTTTTATTCTATATGCCCCACCTTATAAAGACAAGCATGCCGTATGCATTCTTGACGACCTTATCCACTTGTGTTGCCACTTTGAGGGAACTGTGGACCTGTATGCTTCTATCCCTCTATGTTGATGCCACTAAGGGTTCTGCCATTTACTGTATACTTCCTGCTTGCATTAGATCTTCCAAAAAGCATCACAATGCAATTGTCCAAATCAAACTACATCTGCGATTTCTCCACCCAAATATCCAGCCTATCTGTATCCTCTGGTAATCCTCCTCACTATCTGTAGCTACCCCAATCTATGTGTCACCTGCAAACCTATTCATCAGGTTACCCATATTGTACTCCAAATCATCTGTATAATAAAGAGCAGGGGTCCCAGCACTGCACTTGGATATTAAATTAGTGGTTTGTGGTGTTGGTTTATTATTGTGAAGGGGTTTACGCATTAACCAGATTAGTCTTTCTGGCAAAGTGCCATGATTTAAAACTAATGTGTTAAACAGAGCAGGTAATTGTGAGGACCCCTGGAGTATTATTAAAAGTTGTTTATAGTGTTGGGGTTTACAATAGTGAGAGAAAATATTAAGCCATTTACTGAAGCAGAATCTAGGATGATTTGGTTCAGTTTGAAGGAAATCTGATTCAGAAACCAGTACCTTCTCTCCTAGAAAATGGAGATTGTTTAGAGCACCTAATGAAATAGGTTATCTCAGTGAAAGAATGTGAACTGCACACCAGGGGTTTCTGGTTTGAACTGTGCAGGTTGTTCAAAGTTGTGCACACATTCAAGGGAAAAGACCTCACAGCTCACAGTAGAGGAGCTGGAGAAGAAATGGGGTAAGTCAACCCTACGAATTATAGGACAGGGAAGGAACATTTCCCTGAATTATGATTAACTTTATAGTGATAGTAATGGGAAGTAAGATGGTATTTCATTTTGCTACGTTTTGAAATCTTTCAAACTTTTATGTTTAGGTTAATTCGGTAAGGTCTATTTTTATGTTTATACATTTTTTATTATTGAATTGAAATCTGCAACCTTGTGTGCTTTTAACGTCATATCGTACAGCAAGGAAACAGACCCTTCGGTCCAACTGGTCCATGCCAAACATAATTCCAAACTAAACTAGTCCCACCTCCCTGCTCCTGGCCCATATCCCTCCAAAACTTTCCTATTCATGTACTTATCCAAATGCCTTTTTAAATGTTGTAATTTTGTACCTGCATCCACCACTTCCTCAAGAAGTTCACTCCACCCATGAACCACCCTCTGTATAAAAAAATTTGGCTTTTTTTTTTAAACTCTTCCCTTAAAAATTTGCACTCCAGGCTTGAAATCCCCTATCCTAGGGAAAAGACAGCTACCATTAACTCTATCTATACCTCTCAACCTCCTATGCTCCAGTGGAAAAATGCCTGGCCTTTCTTTATAACTCAAACCTTCCATATCTGGCAACTTCCTGGTAAATCTCTTCTGAACCCTCCCCAGCTTGATAATATCCTTCCTATATCTGGTTGACCAGAACTGGTGAAGTTCTTCTGGAATATTGTGTCCAATGTCCTATACAACCTCAACATGACTTCCCAACTCCAATACACAGCAATGAGCAATGAATGATCAGTGAAAGATTGCCACATTAATTTAAAAGAAAACTAAATCCGATCTATCAAACCAGATATCAATTTGGGATCTGACTTGCCCAGTAGTAACGTCAGCTGGGTTCATAACACCTTGTGTGATTGATCTCTCTGTTCTAGTGGGATGACTTTTCCCACATCATTCATCCTGTTGGCCTGAGCAAGCTTGGGACATTTTCAGCTGGGTTGAGGCTGTATGACCACCAAGAGCATTGAAGCAGTATGGAAGAGAATATTTCGTCAGATGGATTTTTGTTGTAGTAGTGATATTCTTTGTGTTGTTAGGCTGCAGGATGACCTAATATTAGAACTCAACTTCTTCCCAAGTTGACTGCTATTTTGTCAATGTACTGTTGTGGGAAGTTGAAGATTCTTCCGTTAGTCTATGCATGAAACAGTTGTGTGAGCATGGAGTAGTCATACCGTGGGACCACTGTTTTCCTTGCCTGTTAAGTTTGTTATTCAGATGGAACATCTAATTAAAATGAAATTATGACAAGTTTAGCATATTGGCATACGGAGTTAGTTTTCTCAGTGCTGTCAACCATATGTTGAAGTGTCTTGGCCTAGAGCTGGTGTTACTGGATGGATCCCCAAGCTAATGATCTGGAGAAAAATGTTTGAATGCCACCATGGCAGATGTATTTGAATGCAATAAAATATATAATTTAAAATGGCTAGCCAAATGATGATCTTGTAACGATTGATTATGTAGAAATCCTATCTGATTCACTAATGTCCTTTTACAGAAGGAAATCTGCTATCCTTCTGTTTTTCTATATTCTATCATGGAATGTGCAAGAGCTATCATTATTGCCCATCACTACTGGCCTTGAACTAAATGGTTTGCTTCAAGGGCGATTGAGAGTCCTGTATTCCATTGTAGGTCTGGAGTCTCATACAGGCCAGATTGATTAAGGACAGCAGATTTCCTTTCTTAAAGGATATTGGTGCGAAAACCTGTAGGCTCAGAATATCTAAATGAGGAATTGGTCTTGCTCGAGCTAAGTATGGGATGGCATTCAACAGGAAATTAGAGACACACAACAAGGGTGGTACGGTGATCATGAGTGACTTTCTAGTTTGCATAAGAGACTGGACAAAATTATGTAAGAATATGGTGGCAGATGAATTCCTGAAGTGTTTACATGATGCCTTTTAAAATCATTATGTTGAGGAACCAACTAGGGAAATGAGTTAATAAATAATCTTGTGTGTGGTCCTTCAGGGAAGCGTGACCGTAACATGATGTTCTTCATTGAGATAAAAAGTGAAGTAATCCAATCTGCTGTCGGGGACCTAAATCTAAAAGGAAGCTGCGAAGGTATGAGGCATGAGTTGACCATGATAAATTGTGTAACTTCATTAATTGATGGTGGGTAGGAAATGGTTAACGTTTAAGGAATGAATGCATACATGGCAACAGTTGCACATTCCATTCTGGTTCCAATAACAGGAAATGTGACCAACCATGGTTAACAAAAGAAATTAAGAATAGTTTTAGATCCAAAAAGAAGTTATACAAAGTTGCTAGAAAAAGTTACAAGCCTCAGGATTAGGGACAGTTTAGAATTAAACAAAAGAGGGCCAAAGAAATTGATTAAAAAGGAAGAAGTAAAATAAGAGTAACCGTACAAGGAACACAAAATGCAGTGTAAAAGCTTTTAAGAAGAATGTAAAAAGAAAAACAAAGTGAAGACAAAATGTGTAAGTGTTTTGTAGTCTGAAATGGGAGAGGTGATAATGGAGAGCAAATATATTTTAGAGCAAGTAAACAACTACTTTATTCTAGAGAGTGGTAGAGGATCTCACCAGGTATGGCAGCATCTGTGCAGGGAGAAAAATGCAAAGTTAAGATTTTAAACCTGACGCAATTGTTCAGAACTGGCGCAGAGTCATATCAGACTCAGTGTTAACTCTGTTTCTCTCCCCACTGCCAGACCAGCGTAGCTTCTCAAGCATTTGAGATTTTTTTCAAATTTTCAGCATTTGTATTATTTTGATTTATTTAACTAATTTAGTTCTGTCCCTAGAGAAGTTGCCAAAAAGAACTTCCCAGAAATGCTCATGAAAGAAGAGCCTTTTGGGAAAGAGATTGAAGAAAGTTAGTATTCATTAAATAAAAAATCTGCTGGAGAAATTAATGGGACTGAAAACTGAAATCCCTCTGGCCTGAAAATTTGTATTCCAAAGATGGCAACCAGGCAGACGCTTCCAAAATTCTGTACACTCTGGAGCAGTCCCAGCAGATTTAAAGGTTAGCAAATATAACCCCACTACCTGATGAAGGAGGGAGGAAGGAAGAAAATGAGGAATTATAGACTAGATAGTCTAATGTTAGAAATGCTGGAGCCTAATGCAAAGAATGTGATAACAGAGCACTGAGAAAATATCAACTGATTACACAAAGTATTTCCACGTTGGAAGTGTTAAATGTAATGAACAAAATTGAACAGTGACTGAAGCTTTTTGGGGGATGATGTAACTTGTAGAAGAAACGAGGGAGAACAGGTGAATGGTGGCATATTTGGATTTTCAGAAGGTTGCACAGGATATTAGTGTACAAGGTTCTAGCATCTGGGATTGTGGCTAATTTACTGGCATGGATTGAGAATTGGTTAGCAGACGGGAAACAGTTGTAATTAATAGGTCTTTTACAGAGTGGAAGGTGGTGAGTAGCAGCATACCCCAGAGATCAGGACTTCAGCCTCAGCCGTTCGCAATATATCTCAATATTTGATTTGGAATAGATGTAATATTTCCAGCTTTTCTAATAGCTCAAAATAGGAATTGACTGTAGTTAGGAAGTCAAGGGTTAAAGGGAATATAAGCAAGACTTAGTGGGGAAATATGTGGCTAATAAAGTATTACATATGATTGACACAATCACTTTGGTAGGAAAAACAATGGCAGTTATTTAAATCGTAGTTTGGGAAACAACGTATAAAGGGACCTGGGTGTTTGTGTGTATCAGTCAATGAAAGTACTCATGCAGGTGCAGCAAGCAATTATGAATTTTGGCCTTTATTACAGGATGATTTGAGTACAGGAGCAGGTATGTCTCGCTGCAGCTGTACAGGGCCTGGGTGAGTACTACTTTGAGGAATATGTGCATTTTCAGTCATCTTCCTAAAGAAGGTAATGGCCATTGAGAGCAGCAAAGTATCACCAGGTTGACTTTTGGAATTGCTGATCAGTGATGCAAGGAATGATTAAATTGCCTTGGCTTGTATTTGTGCAGTTTAGCAGAATGAGATAGGATCTCTTGGAATCAATATTCTCTGTGGCTTGTGAGGATTTTTAAAGAATGAGGTGAAAAATCTCTTCGTTCAGAAGGTGGTGACCTCGTGGAACTCTGCATGAAAGCTGTGGAGGCCATGTTTTTGAATACAGTGAAGAAAACAAGGTAGATTTCTAGATGCTAAAGACATCAAGCGATCTGAGGAGAGCAGGACTATGATGTTGAGATAGAGGATGAGCCATGGCCGTATTGACTGGTGGAGCAGACACAGTTGATTGTCCTATTCTTGCTTACGTTTAATGAACCAGATGGGTTGAAAACCCATCAAAAGAGTGGGTTTGTTACCATTAAATTAACTTTTAATTTTAGATGATTTGCATTTAAATTCCATCAAACTTTGCCTGGTCTGGCCTATATGTAACTCCAGGCCAATAGCAATGTGGTTGTCTCTTAACTACTCTGAAATGACCTAGCAAACCATTTGAGTTGCCTGCTACAGAGTTGAAACCGAGGAATTAAATTGGATGGCAAG
This sequence comes from Ginglymostoma cirratum, assembly GCA_024137785.1. NCBI lineage: Eukaryota > Metazoa > Chordata > Chondrichthyes > Orectolobiformes > Ginglymostomatidae > Ginglymostoma > Ginglymostoma cirratum. The sequence continues at coordinate 1,751,332 of JAHRHZ010000075.1, read as the reverse complement.
GTTCCTTGAGTATGATTATATTCTATATGCTACTATCACCATCCCTAGCAGAACAGCTTCAGCATAAGTTAAGGAACGGTATTATACAGTCGGGAAGGAATTGCCCTGTGACTCTTCAACGTTGATCCTCAATCCCATGAGGATCAGGTCAGACTGCACAAAAACCTGACTGTTGATTACCACCTCCTGCCCCTTTGTAGCTAACAAATCAGTGTTCCTGCATGTAGAACAACATTTGACACAAGCACTCAGACTAGCAGGAGCTCATACTTCACTTTGAGTGAGGGAATTCATTATCCATCACCATGAGTAGCTCAGTAGAGTACTATTCACCAACCTAGCAAGGCCTTAAATGAGGTGGTGGAGTTACAACACAGACCTACAGCCAAACTGGAGGCAGCGTGCAATAAACGGCCCCAAGTGATTTCATTACCAACAGATCAGGTCTAAGGTCTGCAGCATAAGTGTGATTGAACAACTTGTGCCAGGTGGAGACTCCAGAGATCTCCTCATCCTCAATGATGGGAAATCCAGCATAAAAGACCAGGCTGAAATATTTGCGTGAGTCTTCAAGAATTGCCAAGTGGATACTCCATTTTGGCCACCTCGGCATCACAGATGCCAGCCTTCAATTAATTCACTCCACCTGTTTCTTCTAATGTGAAGTGACTGGATCCTACAAAGATAAGTCATAGTCATAGTGTCGTGAGCGATACAGCATGGAAACAGATCCTTCGGTCCTGAGGAAGGGTCACCGGGCCCAAAACGCTAACTCTGTTTTCTCCTCCACAGATGCTGCCAGACCTGCCGAGCTTTTCCAGCAACTTTGTTTTTGTTCCTGATTTACAGCATCCGCAGTTCTTTTGGTTTTTCTTCAGTCCAACTAGTCCATGCTGACCGTAATTCCAAACTAAACTCGTCCCATCTGCCTGCTCCTCCTGACAATGTTCTAGCAATAGTATTGAAGATGTGCTCTAAAGTTTGCTGTACCTCTAGTCCAGCTGTTTCAGTACAACTAAAACACTGGCATTCTCCTGACAGTGTGGAAAAATTGCTCAGGTATGCCTTCTACACCTCATGCAGGACAAACCCTTCCCTGCTAATTACCACCACATTGATTTACTCTTGATAATCAGTAAAGTGCCAGCCATCAAGTGACATTTACAGAGGAATAATCTTTTCACTGAGTTAGTTTGGGTTCTGTCAGGGCCACTCTATTCCTGACCTTATCACAACCTTGGTCCCAAATGACTATGATCTGAATTTGAGGTATGAGAGTGACCTCCCTTGACATTAAAGTGGCATTTGACAGATTATTGTAGCAAGGAACCATAGAAAAACTGGAATCCATGGGAATCAAGGAGGTGGCTTTCCATTGTTTGGAAACATACCTGGCACAAAGGGAGATGTTTATGATTGTTGAAGGTAAATTATCCCAAATATATGATGACAGGAGTTCCTCGGGGTTACATCCTTGTTCCAGCTACCTTAAGCTGCTTACCATGCATCATAAGTGGTGAAGGTCACTGACTGCAAAATATTCAGCACCTTTGTCACTCCTCAGCTACCAATGCAATCTGTGTCCATATGCTGCAAGATCTGGACAGCATTCAAATGGCAATTAGTATTTGCACTGCACACGTCCCACGTAATGGCCATCTCCAGCAAGAGAAAATTTAAAGATCATCTCTTGCTGTTCAATGACATTATCATCACTTAATCGAATCCTCCACTATCAGCATCCTGGGGTTTGCAATGATGAGAAACTGAACTGGCCTAGCCATGTGAATACTGTGTCTACGAGAGCCCATCAGAAGTTAGGAATTCTACAGCAAGTAACTTGCCCAGTGCCTGTCCACCATCTACAAGCTGCAATTCGCAAGTGTAAGGGAATACTTTCCACCTATCCGAATGGGTGCAACTCCAAGAACTTGAGAACCTGCAGGATAAAACAGCTTGCTTGATTCACATTGCATCCACCACCTTGAAAAGCTTCACAATTGCAGCATAGTGGTAGCAGTGTGTAGCATTTACAAGATGCACTTCAGTAATTCACCAAGGCTCCTCCAAAAGCACCTTCCAAATCTGTGATATCTTCAAACTAGAAGGGCAATGGTAGCACATGCATAGGAACGCTACCTGCAATTTCACTTCAAGCCACACTTTCGACACAAACTTAACTGCATTATCATTCCTTCATTGTCACTGCACCAAAAATCCTGGAACTCCCTAACTGCACTGTATGAATCCCCACACTCCAAGAATTGCAGTGATTCAAGAAAGGAGTCTTTGACAACCTCTCCTTCATCTTGGGGCAATGAGGGATGTGCAATAAATGCTGGCCTATCCAGTGATTTCCCTATCCTATAAACAATTATTTTTCATTCACAAAGCATGGATGTTGCTGTCTTAACCTTTGAGCTTTGATGTTACCTCAGCATGTGAGTGGATGAGGCGGCAAGTGATGGGGTCAGGAGGACATAATAAAGCTGTCTGGTTAGCATAGCCAGAAACAATAGTTCAGTTTAGGGTTGGTCGTATGGTAGGGGGGGTTTACAAGGTTAGTTACAAGGCGAAAGTAGTGTTGGTGTGGGTCAATCAATATGAGTGATCGGGTGTTATTTCTGTGGCTTTACAGGATTTAGATTAGGTTTATAATCTGTCAGTTTTTTCTTGCACAACTGTTTGGATAAGTACCTTGGAACTTCTATGTGAGATTTAGAATAAAGTGCTGGTCATTTTGGAGAATAGGAGTTAGGAGCGCCTTTTCTTCACGTTTGTTTTCAACATCTAGGAATTAACTTGTACTCTACTGCAAGGAAGAAGCTAACTTTTTGGTGGGTATCTTGTAAACTGCTCGAGTTTATTCCATTCCTAAAGTATGAAATAATACAGGAATGGGTCAATAAAATATCTAAAAACAGGGAAAATATTGAATAACTTTTGCAAGCAGTTAATTAAAACCATAAGAGGACAAGAAATGGCTGCAAAATGTGGGAGCAACTGGATGCATTTTTTATTCACTTGTGATGCAAGTGTTGCGGGATGGTCAGCATTTATTGCTTATCCCTGGATGTCTTTGAGAAGGTGGTGGTGAGCTACCACCTTGAACTGTTGCAGTCTATTTAGGTACACCCACAGTGCTGTTTGGAGGGTCGTTCCAGGTTTATGGATGCCATTGTGACCCAGGTCAAATGAGTCCTCACTGAGTTGTTTGCAGCTTCAGCAGTTCTTGCTCTGAGTTTGAACTGAAGGTCAATCTATAGACACTGCAAGGTGTCACGGGGGAGATGTATCTATGTATATTCCTGTAGCAGAAGGTGGTCACACCCCTTTGGGTAGGGCATTCTGATATGATCAGTGGTCAAATAAAAAAACTGCATAGAAATTGGGAAAATCAAATTGGCAGTAGTAGTAGCTTTAGAGTTTTTTTTAGAATGCACATTTGGAACTAAACAAAGAGCAGACTATTTTCGATTTGGTATTGTGTGATGTGACAGAATTAATTAATGGCCTCAGAGATAAGACACCCCTTGGTAGCAGTGATCATAACATGATTGAACATAACATTCAGTTTGGAAGGAAGATTGTCGAGTATCAGTATTTTAAACCTAAATAAGAGCAACTTGTGGGTACAAAAGATAAGCTAGCTGATGTGAACTGGTGTAACTAAGCCAAGGATAGATCAGAAGAGACACAGTGGCATTCATTTGAGGGGATATTTTAGAATGGTCAATAAATATATTTTAACCTTAAAGAAAAATTCTAAAGCGTCCATGGTAAACTAAAGCTAAGGAAAGCATCAGAATTAAGGGAGAAGCATAGCTCTTCCAAGGATGGTGTGACATAGAATCAAAAAATAGGAGCAAGTGAACTATATCCTATACCTCTTCTTGAAGACATGATTTGGATTAAACCATAGAACATTCCATGGACTCACCACTCTCTGGGTGAAGAAATCCCTCATCTCAGTCCTAAATGGACTACCTCATATCTTTGGACCGTGGTCTCTGTTTCTAGACACCCTGGTCAATGGGAACCTCCTTCTACATTTTCTTTGTCTGTTCCTCTTGGAATTTTATCTGTTTCAATGAGCACTCTCTTATTCTTCTAAACTCCAGTGAATATAGTCCTAACTGATTGACTCTCTCAACGTGTTTCAGTGCTGCAATGCCAAAAATCAGTCTGGTAAACATTTGCTGCACTCCTGCTATAGCTATAACATCCTTCCTCAAATGAGGAGACCTAAACTGCGCACGATATTTCTAGATGTGGTCTAATCAAGGCCCTGTCAATTATAGCAAGGCAACTCTGTACTCAAATCCTTTCACAAAGAAGACCACTATATCATTGCATACGTCACCTGTATGTTTATTTGAGGACTCCTAGGTCTCATTGCGCCTTCCCTTTTCTCAATTTATCACCATGCAGATAATAATCTACTTTCCTGCTTTTGCTATCATTTTGGATAACCTCAGATTTATCATGACTAATGACTGCAAGTGAGCAAGGGGTGGTCAGGATATTTAAAAATGGCAGAATGTGTAAATGGTTAAACAGGAGAAAGAAATTAAAGAAAGAGGGGAAGCTCACTAAAATGTAAAAATGGATAGCAACAGTTTCTACAGATATTTAGAAAGGAATCGAGTAAAGTGAGGTAACAAGGTGTAGAGCTGGCTGAACACAGCAGGCCAAGCAGCATCAGAGGAGCAGGAAAGCTGACATTTTGGGTCTAGACCCTTCTTCAGAAATGGGGAAGGGGATTCTGAAACAAATAGGGAGAAAGGGGGAGGCGGATAGAAGAAGAATAAAGGAGAAGATAGGTGGAGAGGAGACAGACAGGTCAAGGAGGCGGGGTTGGAGCCAGTAAAGGTGAGTTAGGGAGGGGATAGGTCTGGCCAGGGAGGACGGGATGAGGCGAGTAGGGAGGAGTTGGGGGTGGGGCTTGAGGTGGGAGGAGTGAATAGGTGGGAGGACAGGTTAGGGAGGCGTGTACGAGCTGGGCTGGTTTTGGGATGCAGTCGGGGGAGGGGAGATTTTGAAGCTTGTGAAGTCCATATTGATACCATTGGGCTGCAGGGTTCCTGAGCGAAATATGAGGTGCTGTTCCTGCAACCTTTGGGTGGCATCGTTGTGGCACTGCAGGAGACCCAGGATGGACACTTCGTTCAAGGAGTGGGACTGGGAAGGGGGAGTTGAAATGGTTCGTGACTGGGAGGTGCAGTTGTTTGTTGCGAACCGATCGTCGGTGTTCCACAAAGCGGTCCCCAAGCCTCCATTTGGTTTCCCCAATGTCGAGGAGGCCACAACGGGAATAGCGGATATAGTATACCACATTAGCAGATGTGCAGGTGAGCATCAGTTTGATGTGGAAGGTCTTCTTAGGGCCTGGGATGGAGGTGAAGGGGCAGGTGTAGCTCTTCCTGCAGTTGCAGGGAAAAGTGCGGGGGGTGGTGGGGCTGGTGTGGAGTGTGGAGCGGACAAGGGAGTCACGGAGAGAGTGGTCCCTCTGGAAAACAGATAAGGGTGGCGAGGGAAAAATGTCTTTGGTAGTGGGGTCGCATTGCAGACGGCGGAAGTGTCGGAGGATGATGCGTTGGATCCGGAGGTTGGTGGGGTGGTACGTGAGGATGAGGGAGATTCTGTTTTGGTTGTTATTGCGGGAGGGGGTGTGAGGGATGAGTTGCGGGAAATGCGAGAGATGCGGTTGAGGGTGTTTTTCGACCACTATGGAGGGGAAGTTGTGATCCTTGAAAAACGAGGACATCTGGGATGTCCAGGAGTGGAATGCCTTATCTCGGGAGCAGATGTGGCGGAGGTGAAGGAATTGGGAATAGGGGATGGCCTTTTTGCAGGAAGGTGGGTGAGAAGAGATGTACTCTAGATAGCTGTGGGAGTTGGTAGGCTTGAAATGGATATCCGTTTCCAGGTGGTTGCCAGAGATGGAAATAGAGAGGTCTGGGAAGGAGAGAGAGGTATCGGAGAGGGTCCAGGTGAACTTAAGGTTGGGGTGGAAGGTGTTAGTGAAGTGGATGAACTGTTCGAGCTCCTCGTGGGAGTACAAGGCAGTGCTGATACAGTCATCGATGTAACGGAGGAAGACGTGGGGGATAGGGCCAGTGTGGCTTCTGAACAGGGATTGTTCCATGTATCCTACAAAGAGGCAGGCATAGCTTGGGCCCGTGCGGGTACCCATGGCCACCCCCTTTGTCCGTAGGAAGTGGGAGGAATTGAAAGAGAAGTTGTTAAGGGTGAGGACGAGGTCAGCTAAGCGGATGAGGGTGTCAGTGGAGGGGGACTGGTTGGGCCTGCGGGACAGGAAGAAGCGTAGTTGCGTGGGGAATGCAAGTGTATAGGGACTGGATGTCTGTGGTAAAGATGAGGTGTTGGGGACCAGGGAATCGGACATTTTGGAGGAGGTGGAGGGCGTGGGTGGTGTCACGGACGTAGGTGGGGAGTTCCTGGACCACGGGGAAGAGGATGGAGTTGAGATAAGTGGAGGGGAGTTCGGTGGGGCAGGAGCAGGCGGAGACAATGGGTTGACCAGGGCAGTCAGGTTTGTGGATTTTGGGAAGGAGATAGAAACGGGCGGTTCGGTGTTGGGGAACGATGAGGTTGGAGGCTGTGGGTGGGAGGTCACCTGAGGTGATGAGGTTGTAGATGGTTTGTGGATGGTGGTCGGGGGTGGTAGGAGGTGGTGTCGGAGAGTTGGCGCCTGGCCTCGGCGATTAGAGGTCGTCAGTGGCTTTGTGAAAGGGAAGTCTTTTCTGCAACCTCTGCAGTGTTTTTGATGTAATATGTTGACCAGAACTACACTTAGTTTTAGTAAATCATTCTAACACCATGTTGCAAGTTCAGTTTAGCTTCTTGACTGTTGAATTTGGTTCCTCAAGAAATTAACCCAACTAATAGATTTGCTTTCTGTGAACGGCCTTACTGACCTACCTTACAACTTTTGTATTGTCTTTCTATTATAGTATTCTTTTACTGCTGTATCCCATCTAAATTTATTAGTTTAAATAATTGGCTTGGCAGTAAAACGACTGTAGTTGCAGAAAGAAGGCAAGAACTGTGAACAGGATTATGATGCATGAGACAAACTTGAAGAAAGGGTCACTAATTTCTACATCATGATTTGTTGGGTTATTGTTCTCAGACCAGCCAGGTAAATTGTGATTGTTCAGGGTCTTGCTATGGGAATGCAGCAGATTGGCAGTGGTCATGATCCCCTTTCTTCCATAGTAAAGGTGTAATGCAAGTACAAATTGTTCAAAGAGGAGCAAGGACAGTGAGCATAGAGCCATCTTGATCACAAATTCAGTTCAGAGTCTCGTTCCACCCTGACGTGTGACTATATTGCTGTTCCTTTGTGATTGGTCAAAATTCTGGAATGCTCTTCCTAACAGCCTGAGAAAGTACTTTCACTACATGAGCTGCAGCACTTCAAGAAAGTTATCCTACTTGAGGCTAACTGTTTGAGTAATAAATATGCTTGCTAGATAAATGCCAATCCCATGAATGAATTGGAAAAGGAAGATTGTAATGGTGCAGTTCTATGTCTTTTCAAAAACAAAAATTGGATCTGGCTATGATCGACTAATTTAAAATGCAAATCTGGTTCCAAGTGATTAAAGGTTTTAGTTTCATTTATTTTTGAAAATAAAAATAAGTTAATGCCTTCACTCCTATGTATTCAAGTCATTCATCACCTAATTCTGAGAGAATGTTTGGGCATGTACACTCAAATCTCTGCCAAAATAGCAATACAACTAACCTCTGCAAGTGTGGGCTGAGATGTTTAGTCATCTTATTTTCCTTCCCTTTTTTGGTAGGAACCAAGTACATGGTTCTTGCTTGGCATCTTTAACTACTATTTAGTTGAAATTGAGAATTTGAACAAGTCATGACTCATATGGATTAGGCCTGCATCCTATTATTTTGAGTACAGCATGTTGAAGCAATGATCTACATCGTCTTTGTCCCTAAACTTTGTATTTCTGAAGCATGTTAAAAGTAAGTAAAGTTGACTGAATAATCAAGAATAAAAATGTTTTTATTAATGTGTGAATTTTTGGCTGATCAATGAATAAAGCAAAGGCATGGTCCTACCAATGGCTGCGTTTAAAGTTGAGTTTGTCCAAGAGGGAAAAAGTTGCATCTTTTTAAATTACACCTAATTACAATAGAACCCAATTTCAGAAGAATGTTTCATTTTTTAACTGAAAGAACTTTTTTAAACTTTGTTTTAAATATGTCAAAACCTGAGAATGCATTTGATTCCTATACCCTGTTGTTAAGTTGATGCTTTTAAACTTTGTGAGTTTTTTTGAATAGTTGAGATACTATATCGTATTGAAACAAAGAACTGCACTAATGTAAATGGTGTCTGGTTTTCTGCACAGAAAAATAAATTAGATGCTGTGAAGTTTTTCAGTCAATGTAAAATATTAAAACTGACAAATTGTACCAAATATTTCAACTTTCCAAAAAGGAAATGGATATCTAACAAGTAAGGGAAAAGACTAGAATGATAGTCAAGGGATAGGCTTTGAATATCTTAAAGCGGAGAGTCTTGGGGGTGAGTTTGAAAGTGGACCAAAGTGGAATGCTCTACCACTAACAGATAAGTACAGAAGGTGCTGGAATCAGAGGAACTGAGCCTTAAGAAATTGCAAAGGCATGTAGAATAAAGACATTGAGAGAATTGAAGACTTATTTAAGCTTGGTGGGTTAGATAATGGACAGTGAATGCTGGTGAGGGAAAGTGATGGTTACAGCAAGTAGCACTTGTTGAGTATTAGACATGTAGAGGTCAAATTGTATATGAGTGCTGAGAGAAGATTGTGGATAAAATGTTTGCAAGCAAAACAGTAGTTCAGTTCAGGTTGAGCAGGTAGCCAAGGTTTGCAAAATTGGGTTCAGGCTGTGTGAGAAAAGGAAGACTGACAGTTCGGCAGCACTGTTAGTGACCTCACATTTTGCAGACATTGACATTTAGTCATTGTTGTGCATTAGAAATGCAGCAGAAAAAATTTACACAGCAAGGTACCATGAACAGCAGTGAAATATTGGCCAGATTAACTGCCTTTTTGGTTACTCGAGTGATAAATATTGATCTGGTGATCTCCAGCTCTTCTTTCAAAATTGTTCTGGGATCTTCCACATTTACCTGGGAGGGTAACAAATACCAATTTATTATCTTAGCCAAAACACAGCAGCACTTTCTCAACGCATTGACATTTGGTGGCACATAAGGAGAATGGGAAGGGAGCAGAATTAGTGCTGTGAACTGAAGATCATAGCGTCTGCACTGACAAAAACTACTCTAAATTTACACCAGTCCTACTTTCCAGCACTTGGGTCACAGCCATGAATGTTATGACATTTCAAATGCTAATCCACATGCTTTTTAAAGTTCGTGAAATTTCCTGTCTCAACAGCCCCCTAAGGCAGTGCATTGCAAATCCACATTACTCTTTGGTTTGTTGCGGTTTAAAGCTGAATGGCTTTCTAGACCGCTTCAGGGTCAACCATAGTGCTGTGGGTCTGGAGATTAGACCAGGTTTGTGTGGCAAATTAGTGTTCAAGATTGCTGTTATGACAATTGACAATAGTTAGACTTTAATTCCAGGATTTATTGAATTCTAATTTCATCAGTTACCGTGATGAAGTTTGAACATATTCCCAGGACATTAAATTACCATCCCTGTGACAATACTGCCAGGACACACTAACTCCTGAGAATAGATTCTGGGCCATATCTCTGTTATGTTTCTTTGTAACACCATATAATTGATTCTAATTATTTAAAAGCAGAAGAAAGCTTGTCACTTTAGTCCAACAAGATATCAGTGCATAAACTGTTCTGAGGAAGGGTCACAGGACCTGAAATGTCAACTCTGATTTCTGTTTACAGATGCTACCAAACCTGTTGAGCTTTTCCAGCAACCTCTGTTTTTGTTTCTGATTTACAGCATCCACAGTTCTTCCAATTTTTATTAAGAAATCAGTGCATTACTGAAATCCAGAGAGCAAGTTGCAGAGTTCATTCACTAGTCCATATTACATCTTCTAAAGACATGTTTTATTTGAATATTCAATTTCTGACTTCTAGTATGCACTTAAGAAACACCTTTTAAGAACAAAAATAACCCCTTGAGATTAAGAAAAACTAATTGAAAATTTTGTTCATATGCCGGTTTGGAAAAACCATTTTCTCCCTCACTAGTCGTGCACACCAAGTAAAATATTTTGAGTGATCTGTGAAAGAAATACAAATATATTGAAAATAACTCAGTTTTAAGTGAGGACTGCTTTCTGCACATTTGAATTGTATAACAATCACAGTAATGTCTTTATAGGAACCATGCAACAACCTGCTGAATTAGAGGAAATAAGGACAGTAATTTTAGATCTTTTAACTTTATTTCTTTACTTACAACATTATATTGAGAAGAACTGAAATATTGTAACTTTTAACTTTTTATTTTTCTGCTTCATATCTATGATTTTGCACCTTGTACCTAAGATGGTGCTGTGAATGGCAACATTGTACACTTTTCACTGTACTCCTGTATCCCTGTACTTGAGAACATGTGACAATAAAACCTAATTCAAATTAAGTATTTGGAAAGCCGCAGCAATAATTGTCCAGTGGAAGAACAAGAACTGCATAGGGTACAGAAATTCTATGAATGCAACATTATGAAGTCACATTTATTGTCACAACATAGGGTATGCTTCGTCAATTTAGAACTGTTGAGGTTTACAGCGTAGAAACTGACAGACCATTCAGTAGCTGTTTGCTAGAACAATCTAAAACTTTCTCATGTCCTGCTGACTCCCAATTAAATTGCATTTTCCTCTGCTCTATGCAACATCTCTACATAAAAAAAAATGTGGCGGGAATGTCCACTTTAGACAGAATTTTCTGATTATGCCCAAACTTGTGTTGATTGGGTGACAGTTTATGTTCACTCTTCCATTGAAACTTCTTTGCATCATTACAAAGAGAATCTTGAATGAACCAGAGAAATCAGGTAGCGAAATAGAATGTAATTGCTTTAATTTCTTTTCCAACAAAATGTATACCATGATCATTTCAAGGATATTCTGATAGTTTTATTAATGACACAACAGTTTGGTGATAGTGAAGACTTACTGGTGATTGACTCATTATTGTTAGTGATTTCACTGTCTTTTGAGGGTTCTCTCATGTCTAAAGATTTCGATGCAAGTTTGACAAGGATCTTCCTGGAACTGCTGCTTGATATTGATTCGTGGGGCTCTTCTGCTTTGTCACCTCTGACCTTCACTGGGCTTCTATTTACACGTTACATGTATAGCATAGATGGCCTTCAAAGCATGCTGCACCAAGCTCCAGTGTTAACGTCCACGATAGCTGGTCAGCTGCAGTGCTCTCCAAAGAGATGATGCATTCAAAGTAGAGTTTTGGAAGACATTTTTTGAAAGGTGTCCTTCACTTCAAAATGTAAATAGAAGCAGGAGTAGCCTAATGACCCGTCAACCCTGCTGCACAATTTTATATAATCGTGGCCAATTTTTGGGTTTAAATCCATTTTTCTGCTCAGTCCCAACCTCCATTAATTCCCTAAGAAATGAAAAACCTATCCCCATTTGAATATATTTAATGGTGGAGCATCTACAATGCTGCGGGAGGGGTGGCTAGCGAATTTCAAAGAAGCACATCCTCAGAGAGAAGATATTCATCATCTGTCTGAAATGATCGATACCTGTTTGTAGATTCCCACAGAGGAAACAACCTCATTGTATACCTCTTGTCAAAATCCCTTTATAATCTTGTGTGTTACAGTGAGATCACTTACCATGCTTCTAAATGCCAGAGAATGTAAACCCAAATTATTCAGCCTTTCATCATCAGATAACCCCCTCATTCCAGTGACCAACCTAGTGAACATTACTAAAAAGTTCCGCAAAGTCAAAGATAACACACTGACCCATCAAAATCTACCAGCTTGGTCTACTTTTTGTTTAGCTACCTCAAGTTGACAGTTAACAGTTCCTGCTGCATGTCTATCCCAACCATGGTCCAATCAATCAGGACACCTTTTTTCAGGCTGTTTGAATTTTTCCCTTTCTTTGGTTTCTTTTGTTCCTGTCCTGATGACTTCTAGATTAAAAGGTGACATGAAGTTGAAGTTTTTAGCAATGCATAAGTTCCGTACTACCCAACAATTAAATTAATACAAAGGTTCACTAACTCTAGTTCAATTATATCCTGCCTTAAGTGAGGAGACCAAAAGTATGCATGGTATTGTCGGTGTGGTCTCATATTCTTTGGCTGAGAAATTGTTGAAATGCGTTGCCTGAATCCGAACAGCAGGCCCATTGTTTGTGATCTTCTCACTTTCATGAATAGCGATGTTACATTTCCTTCCTTACAATCTGCTTGGATCAGGAGCAATGGGGAGAAAGTCAGAGCTGGTCAGTTCACGCAGTGTAGGAGGGGATTGTTGTTCCAGCCCCAGAGCTCGAAACATCACTCAACACGGGGATCGACCTGATGGGCTTTTTGTGAAATGTGCAGCCTGCTGCTGTATTAGCAATGAGTTTTTACTAATTTTACAGGGGCCGAAACATATCGAGCACTAAGTAGGTGTGGGGATTAGTAGTAACAACTCTGTGTTAGTTGAAGTCTCTGCGGTGAAGCCTGGTCTCCAATTGTCTCGGCTATGCAACCTCTGAACTAATTTGCTCACCAGGAAAGTTTGCTGATTTGCATACGTTAGCCTCCCCATCCAAACCCTGGGATGAAATTTGTGATCTGGAATATCATGAACCACATGGACATCCCCAACAGTGACAAATCTGAATATCACTCTGCTACCATCGCCCAGGACCTCCAGTGCTATGACATCACCAATGCTGCCCCAAGGAAAACACGATTGGCTGGAGCAGGTCAAAAAAACATGGCAATGAATACACCAGCTTCTGAAAAGGTATCATAGAAGAAGAACACCAAACCCACCTGTAGTGAGAACTGCAGATGCTGGAGTCAGAGATAACACATTCTTATTTTGTAACTCAGAGGAGCAGGAAAGTTGATGTTTCGGGTCAGGACACTTCTTCGGAAATGGGGAGGAGGAAGGGAGCTCAGAAATAGAGGAGTGGGGCTGGTGAAGGTCAGTGGGAAGGTGATGGGTAATTGTAGGTAGGCAGTGGTGGGGATTTGTCAGTGGGATGGGTGGGGCAGACAGGTGGGAGAGAATATGGACAGGTTGTATCAGGCCAAGTAGGCAGGGATGAGAGGGAGTGTTTGTCATGGGCTGAGGCCAGGGGTGGGGAGATTTTGAAACTGGTGAAATGCACGTGTAGGCCATTGGGCTGCAGGCTCCCAAGGTGGAATATGAGGTGCTGCTCCTCCAGTTGGCAGGTGGCATCATTGTGACACTGGAGGAGACCCAGGATCTTTGGTTTTGCCACAAAAATGAACTTGTTGACCATCTCAAGCCTCACTGCAGGATAAAGAAACACTTCATGACTATTCAGTTCACATTTACCTAGAAGCAGTATGCCATAGCCATCAGTGCATATGCCCCAGCTCCAGAAGCAGCAGATAAGGCCAAAGAGGAACTCTTTTGCAGGCCTGATGAGTCACTGTCCAGTGTCCTAAAGGGAGGTAATTTGATTCTCCTTCGAAAGAGGAATGCCAGAGTTAGGAAGGTTGCAAACCTTTGGAAAGATGCTATTGGCAAAGAAGGTTTTGAGAAGGCAAATACCAATGGACTTCTCCTCCAGGCAAAAATACTTAGGGTATAATTTGGTCATGAACCCTATTTCATTCGAATAAACAAAAACCTCGTGGCAACGCACTTGCTACAGACAACGGCGCCTGCTAGATTATGTCATCGTCTGAGCAGGGACTGCAAAATGTGCTGCTGCAGGATATTCAATGTTTCTGGAACCCAGGCCACTGAAGAAAGATCTACTTAGTCAGGACCTCACAGGCATCCTGGCCATGTTCAACAACATCAACCACAGAATGCGCACAGCAGTTGATCAGCCCTTAATCCCATCACAGACAGTACTTGAGAAGAGACTCTATAAGTTTCTCCCGCAGGAAGCGTTAAGACAGGTTTGACAAGGAAATGCACTGGATCACGTGTGCAAGGCATTCCTTAATGCTAAGCACCATCAAAACCTGAAGGAAGGATACCAGGTGGACAGAAGGTTGAGATCCAAGGAAATAAATAACATGCTGGGTAGAAAAAGTGCAGGAACTCCAACTCACTAACATCCATGACTTTTGCATTCATCAGTCCTGCCATCTGTGGCCCAAGTATCCAAGGGCCTAGAACATTCAGAGCTCGGAAGAGATTCAAGCTTGTCAGGGAAATAAGATAGTGCTCATTGGAAGGAATACTTTGAGGATCCCCTCAACCAAGGCTCAGTCCTCAACCTGGGTGCCATGGCCTCATGCCCCAACATACTACCCATCACCTTTTCTGGTGCCACTGTGTATTCAAGAAGGAACTGAATTTTGAAGGATATTGGTGGGATGCTAAACAAGTAGGCTGCTTTATCCTGGATGGTATCAAGCTTCTTGAGTGTTGTTGGAGCTGCACCCATCCAGGCAACTGGGGAGTATTCCATCACACTCCTGAGTTGTGCCTTGAGGATGTGCCTGCTACTTTTGGCCCTGAGCAGTGGCCAGCCTACCTCAGATTTCTCTATAAGGGGAAGAACAACAGGTGAAGCCAGCTCTCTCTCACTGCTCCCTTAAAAGAGGTTTTCTCCAACATCAGGATGTTGCTGTTGAGTCAATAAGATGTTTTGCCTTTCATGCAAATGAGTAATGTGATGACTTCCACTATTGGTGTGATGCCAGGTATGTGGCTGTTTATCCCAATGACTGTCAGACCATGTCAAACAACACTGGCCATTCACAACTGGCAGTGCTCAATCAGCTGATGCTGTAAGCCTCAGAAAATTAAGTCTATCAATAACTAGATGTGATTCTGCTTTCGGAAATTAATTATTAAATAATTTGGATTGTGCTGAATTACACTCGAAGCCATTTTAAGATCATGAACTGGGCTCGCAGTGTAATGCATTTTGTATGTACTAGAAGCTACATATGTTAATACACAGGGCCCTCCTTTAAATCAGCAAAATACATACATACATACGTTACACCTTTTTTATGAATAAAGGGCTCATGGAGACAGCCAGTCTCTGCATTCTCATGGCAATGCCTTGACCAATCAGAATTACCTGCCTCAGAGATAGTAGGAACCGCTGATGCTGGAGAATCTGAGATAACAAGGTGTGGAGCTGGATGAACACAGCAGGCCAAGCAGCATCATAGGAGCAGGAAAGCTGACATTTCAGGCCTAGACCCTGATTTCTGAAGAAGGGTCTAGACCCGAAATGTCAACCTTCCTGCTCCTCTAACGCTGCTTGGCCTGCTGTGTTCATCCAGCTCTACACCTTGTTATCTCAGAATTACCTGCCTGGTCTGCGAAGATTGCTAGTTAACTGCTTTTGCCTCAGCACCATGCCACTGATGGCCCAACCAGTCAGCACCCTCTTCTCATTCCGTCTAAAATGGTGTCCTTTTGTTTAAGTCAGTTTCTTGTGTCAAATGCAAGGTGGAAAGCTTCAATGTCTAGTCTCCTTTTAGCAATGTTAAAAGTTGGGCTCTGCCACACAATAGATAGCAGTTGATACTTTATATCAACTCACACAGTTGTATTTTCCGGTTTCTCAACTATTTTCTGAATGCCTAATTATAAAGCACACAAACACACTTTGTGTAAACACCTCCAAGTAAATAAAAGTTAACTTCTCATGTTTGTCACTACTCCCCACCTTCAAAAATCTGCTGAAAAATATTCTGTTCAAACATATTTTTGGACACCGACCCAAACTCTTCCAGTTCAGTGTGCAATCAGCTCATCTATGAACTATCCTGGAACCTTTTGCTACATTGTACTTGTCCTTAGTCCCTTTCATATGATGAGATGAGTAGGCAGTTAACAACCTGGTAACACCTCCACCAGCTTCCTTCCTGTGTGAAGACCTTCAATCTGCCCACCAATGTCTGCAAACCGAACCAGGATTGTAAGCTCACTTGCAAAGAAATTAGCTTGGAAGTTTGGAAACTTCACCACTCCATGGCATCATACAATTATGCAATGTTTCAGCAAAAAATAGGAAAGGATGAAAATAAAACACAAAAGTCAAAGATTGTAAAATTATCTCTTAAACTGACAAGCAAGTTTGTTGCAATATTCCCTTGACAGCAGTACTGTGTTACATAGATATTGATACAATACATTACTAGTGGAATGAAAACACTTCCTCTGCTGAGATAGTAGGAACTGCAGATGCTGGAGAATCTGAGATAACAAGGTGTAGAGCTGGATGGACACAGCAGGCCAAGCAGCATCAGAGGAGCAGGAAGGCTGACGTTTCGGGCCTA
>JAHRHZ010000075.1:1584317-1734467 GCA_024137785.1 Ginglymostoma cirratum | reverse complement strand
CATATTGGTAACTGATTATTGTCACTAAATAGAGATATGGTTTAGTATGTTGAAGGTCAGTAGTGATTCTGATAGTAAACACTCTGAACGTGATTTGCAGTTCCCTGGCAGTTGTTTTATGCCAAGGCTACGTGGAGACTGTTTAGTATTTAACTCACTGCCACATCTCTTCTCGGTATGCCCACCTTGAAGAAATTCTGCTCCTATCTCTGATGGGATTTCTGTTCCAATCTTTCTTCTTGTCCACTGACATTAATTTCACTGTCAGTCCTGGTGTCTCACCAAGTATTTGCTAAAACTTGTTTTCACAACCATATCACATTCCTCAGTGACTGCCTCCGGCTCAGACTCCACCAACCCCACCACCTACCCTCCCACCCCTCCCCTCAAACTGTGAATTCCAACTGAAGTTTCGTCCCTTGTGCTTCGAATCCACAGATATCTCTGTGATGTTCAATGTTCCACAGACAGCTGCTCTCGCCGCATCCTGGGATCCCCACTCAGTGCCATGTGGCACTGCATGCACACTCTCAACCTTTCTCTCCAACAGCATCGCAACACACTGGCTCAGGGCTCTGGCTCATTCGTCGTGCTAAAAAGGAACTTTTTATTTTCCTGTCAGGCATCAAGGCCCACAAGATGCAACAACTCAGAGATATCCATGGCCCTCTGGAACCTTGCTCCCCTTCCCTCCCCTTCCCTTCGCACTGGCTCTATCCACTCCCCCACCCCACCTCCTGTTAGATATTCACCGTCCTTCCTAACCTTCTGCTCTCCGATGCTGAACGTTCTGTACTCTGCAAATGTCTCAGCTTTATCCTTCTTCCTCCCCATCTTAATGAATTTTAGGCACGACATGACATTAAACTCTTCTTCTGCAGTCTTCAGCTCTGTGCCCGTTTCTTGGGACAAGAGTCCTCTCCCTGTCCCAAGGACCCCTTTGCCCAGCTCCAACACTCCCCGCACCCCCCCTCCCCCCAACCTGGGCCCCTCCCTCTGGCATTTCACCTGCATGCGATCTGCATTGAGAACTGTCGATGTGACATTGGTTGCCTCAATTTCTCTGCCTCCCTCATGCAATCTAACCTATCTCCCTCTGAACTGACTGCAGTCCGTTCACTTAGATCAAACCCTGCCTTTGTGACTAAGCCTGCCGATAAGGGTGGTGCTGTTGTAGTCTGGCATACTGACCTCTACCTTGCAGAGGCTGAGTGCCAGCTCTCCGATACCACCTCCTACCTTCCCCTGGACCATGACCCCACTATGGCATATCAGGCCATTGCATCCACCACACAATCACTGACCTCATTTCACCTGGTGATCTCCCCCTCACTGCCTCCAAGCTAGATTGACCACCATCTCTTCCTACCTTGACTCAGCCTTCTCTACCCTGGTCCAATCTCTGCCCATTATATCCATGATTCCTCTGATGCTTTAAGCCAGTTTCAGAATTTCCAGCCACCACCTCTTTACCATGGACGTGCAATCCCTTTACACATCCATTCCCCATCAGGATGGTTTCAGGGCTCTCCGCTTCTACCTGGAGCAAAGGCCTGAACTTTTCCCACCCAAAACCACCCTCCTCCCCTTGGCCAAGCTAGTCCTCACCCTCAACAACTCTCTTAACTGATCTCATTTTTTTCAGGTCTGAGGGGTGGCTGTGGGAAACCGCATGGGCCCCAGTTATGCCTGTCTCTTCATGGGGTACGTGGAACATTCCTATTGTGGCTTCCACATGCAACTCTTTCTCCAATATATTGATATTATTGGTGCTGCTTCCCTCTCTCGTGCGGACTTAGAAAAGTTCACTAATTTCAATTCCAATTTCCACCCTGCGCTCACTTTCAGCTGGTCTATCTCTGACTCCTCCCTTCCCTGACATCGGGGTTTCCATTTCTGGGGATAGACTGGCCACTAATATCCACTGTAAACCCACTGACTCCCACAGCTACCCGGACAATACATCCTTGCACCCTGCTTCCTCTAAAGACTCCATTCCATTCTCCCAGTTCCTCTGTCTCTATCGCATATGTTCCAATGAGGCTAACATTGACATGGGAGCCTCCAAAGTGTCCACCTTGTTCCTCAACCAAGGATTCCCCAGCACCGTCGTCGACAGGGCCCTCAACTGGGTGTGACCCATCTGCGTAGGATGGACTGAAGGGCTAAAAATTAATGGTGATCTTCGACAGCTACATGAGAAGATAGAGTGTACAGGATGGGCTGAATGGCTAAAATGGTTGATGATACTCGACAAGCTACATGACCTTGGATGAGTCTTGTTAACATTCCTTTACAGGCAGAAGATTCCACCTGCAGCTTGTTTTCCTGTAGCTGTGTTTTGTCTTCTGTATCTGCTTTCTTTGTTCTGGCTGTTTGTCACGCTGTGTAAGAGAGAGTTTATTTCCAAATCGCTGGACTTTGCTTCGGCTCAGAATTGTGAACAGTGCCAGGAACGAACCTAAGTCTCCAGACCAGCCATCGGTTGAGGGGTACCCAACAGGCAGAAGAACATGGGACTTGTTGCTTTTTCTAGAAAGGCGTGGGACTTGATACTTTCTTTCCCTTTTCTATTTATTATCACCACCATAATCATTTATTATTGCCATATTAATCATTCTTACTTAATAAATATTCATATTTAAGCAAATTGCTGTTGTCAAACCTTCTCTTAACTATATTTAACCAAATTTGAAAAGAACCGCTTGCAGACACACCGTGATCCAAGACACTATCTCCCACACTTCTGCCCTCAACCCCCTCTCCCCTCTTGCAACAGTGATATAGTTCCCCTTGTCCTTACCTACCATTCCACCAGAATCCACATCCGGAAGATCATCAGTCGCCATTTCTGTCACCTCCAGCGAGATGTCCTCCCTTGTCCATTTGCCGCAGAGACTTTTCCCTCTGGGGCACCCTGGTCCACACTTCCTTCACTCCCAACACCACCCACAGCCCAAAGGCACCCTCCCCTGCAACCAGTGAAGGTGTAATACCTGTCTATTTACCTCCTTCCTCCTCCATATCTCAGGGCCTAAACATACCTTCTAGGTGAAGCAGCATTTCACCTCTGCTTCACATGATTTAGTCTACTGTATTCACTGCTCACAACGTGGTCTCTTCTACACTGGAGAAACAATGTGCAGACTGGATGACCACTTTGCAGAACATCTACATTCCGCCTGCAGAATAGACCCTCAGCTTCCAGTTGCCTGCCACTTTAACACACAACTCTGTTCCCTGGATAACATCTCTGTCTCAGGCTTGCTGCAGTGTTCCAGCGAAACTCAGTGCAAGCTGGAAGAACAACACCTCATTTTCCACTTGGGAACCCTGCAGCCCTCTGGACTCAATATCAACTTCAATAATTTTAGGGCCTGAACTCTCCCATGCCCTAGACCCCTACCCCACATACCAGGCCTTGTTATCACATAGCTTGCCATTACACACTACCTATTGTTAGCCACTAACAGTCTCCATTAACAGCTATTCACCCTCCCAGCCTGATCCACTCCTTTGTCCAACTGTTCTTCTCTCTCTTTGGGCTCTATCGCCACCTATCATTTACTCCTTAACTCGTCCCCCCACCCTATCTTCTGCATATAAACTGACATTTTCCTAGTAACCATCAGTTCTGAGGAAGGGTCACTGGACTCGAAACGTTAATTCTGATTTCTCTTCACAGGTGCTGCCGGACCTGCTGAACTTTTCCAGCAACTTCTGTTTCTGTTTGCTACATGGAGACTTTGTTAGGCCGTCTTAAATGAGGTCAGGATGACTAACATGCACAGATATTGTCAGGCTAGTAGACTTGTTTGAGTGTACAATATACCTATGTGTTAAACGTGAGGACTTTATTGATGTGAAGATTAAGATGTCTGCCCATGGGGTATGTGACTCATGCAAAGGTCACTTGGCGAAGGCAGACTGATAAATGATTGCATTTCATGCAAACATTCCTCTTTCTTTGCAGAAAAATCATTCGTTATCATGTACATTTTTAGTTACCCATGTTACAACTATCTGCAGAAAAGTTCTCATGCCTTCACAGTTCATTATTTCTATCTGTTTGTGTATTGCATTCAGAGTTCTTAAATTGTGTTGGTCTCATAATGATAAATGCACGTGTTGTCATTATTGGCTGTTCACTTGCTCAATGTTGTTTCAACAGGGAGTCCCGCTTCCTGTGTCATTTTTTTGCTGTGGTAGCGGTTACTCCGTTTCTGTTGTTATATGAGCATTTGGGCCTGGTGGTTGGTTTGATTTATGTGTAGGTAGTGTGTTAACCTCTTCCTGTTTAGTTGCCTGCAGGTGAGGAACAGATTCTGTAGTTAGCTATATGTGCTTACCATTGTAATGATGTGTCTGACCATTCACTTCCACTGCACGTGATGGGGGTGACAACTAGTCTAGGTCCTAATTTGCCACTTGGACTGGCATTTGGTGAGATAATTGATGGATTGTAACCTGACTGGTTCTCCAATACTAAATTCTGGTAATGTTTTGGTAGTCTTGTCAAACATAATTTGGCTTTCTGCAGTTTCATCTTGATCTTTTCCAGACACAACTGTTACTACTGAGATAACAAGGTGTGGGGCTGGATGAACACAGCAGGCCAAGCAGCATCATAGGAGCAGGAAAGCTTGACGTTTCGGGCCTAGACCCTTCATCAGAAAGATTTTCTGATGAAGGGTCTAGGCCCGAAACGTCAAGCTTTCCTGCTCCTATGATGCTGCTTGGCCTGCTGTGTTCATCCAGCCCCACACCTTGTTATCTCGGATTCTCCAGCATCTGCAGTACCTTTTATCTCTGATACAACTGTTACTACTTCTGGATTCGGTAATTTTTTTTGCTTTGGAATTGTAGTTGGTGTGCAGCATGACTTTTGTCTTTGTGCTAATTACTTTCCACAGCTTCAGTAGGTGTGTCACTCTGCTCTAGGCTTGCCTTGTGTGTATCTGTTCCAGGACTTGCTTGATTTCAGCTGCTGCCTTGGCCTTTCCATTTGACTGGCGACAGTGTGGAGATGATGTGTGTTGTTGAATTTTCCAATATTTCTTGAAGTGACTGAATCTTTCACTCATGAACTGAGCACCATTATCACTTATGGCAATGTCAGGAATGCCATAACTGCTGAAGTATCCTTTTAGGTATTCAACGACAGCTGCTGAAATTGTCAAAGTCAACTTATCCATTTCCCCCGTTGTCAGAATAGTCATCTGCTGCAACAAGGTAATCAGTTCCTGTGAATGTTGACAGATCTACTCCCAGCTTCAACCATGGTCTGTTGGGGATGTTGTCTGTGGCTCTCTGTCTGGCTTAGCTTCATGCTGACCCCAGGCACTGCCTTGGCTGATGTTCTTGATTTCCACCCGATGTTTGGCCAATGGAACACTTCCGATGCCTTCCTCAGGCCTAATTCACTTCCTTGGTGGCTTGCATGGATGCAGTTTAACATAATTCCTCTCATCTCCTTCAGGATAATGATTCTATTTCCTTTCTATAATGGACCATCATGGGCTGTCATTCCATCTCTATTTGCCCAATTTGCTCACAGTAAAAGGTAAGTCCTCGAAGCTGTCTGGCCATCCTTTTTATTACAACTTACAACAGGTGGAGAGCTGCATCTTGTTTGAGTGAGGCGGTGTGTGCCAGTTACATTCAGCGTCTCTGCTTCGTAGATAACGTCCAGAGCATGATGAGATGCTGCTTCACATTGAATCTGGAAGGTTTCACAGTCTGTTGTAGTGCTGTCCACTTATTTCATTGACAGGGCTGCTCTTGACAGCAAGTCTGCAATATTCACCTGCTTCCCTTGCTTATCTGTCACATCCAAATGACATCTCTGTAACAGAAATAACATTCTTTTCAGCTGCTATGAAGTAGATAGTAGCAACTTTAGGAAGATGCTTTGAAGTAGCTTGTGGTCAGGCTTGATTTGTCGCTTTGTCTCTTTAAAGTAGGTATTGATGAAAACTTTCAAACCCAAAAAAATGGCTGGGCGGACTTTCTGAAACTGGGTGTAATGTTCTTCTGTTTGTGTTTGCTTCCTGGATACTAATACAAACAAATGCTGCCTTTGGGTTGCTCCAAGTACTGTCTCATTGGCATCATACTGCAGGTGACTTCATCATTTACATTGTAGTATTTCAGCATTGGCATTGCCTTTACTGGTCGCTTGGTTTTAGTGAATGTTGCTTCCTGTTCTTTTTAATTCACTTGTGGGACATGGGCATTGCTGGCTGGCCAGCAGTTATTGCCCATCCCTAGTTGTCCTTGAGGAGGTGGTGGGTGAGCTGCCTTCTTGAACCACTGCAGTTCATGTGCAGTAGATTGACCCACAATGCCCTGAGGAAGAGAATTCTGGGATTTTGACCCAGCGACAGTGGAGGAACGGTGATATATTTCCAAGTCAGCATGGTGAGTGGCTTGGAGGGCAACTTGCTGGCTGTGGTGTTCCCATGTATCTGCTGCCGTTATGCTTCTAGATGGAAGTGGTTGTGGGTTTGAAAGGTGCTGTCTGAGGATCTTTGAATTTCTGAAGTGCATCTTGTAGGTAGTACACTCTGCTGCTACTGGGTGTTGGTGGTGGAGGGAGTGGATGCTTGTGGATGTTGTGCCAATCAAGCAAACTGCTTTGTCCTGGATGGTGTAGTGCTTCTTGAGTGTTGTTGGCACTGCACTCATCCAGGCAAGTGGGGAGTATTCCATCACACTCCTGACTTGTGCCTTGTAAGTAATGGATAGGCTTTGGAGAGTCAGGATAAGAGTTACTCACTGCAGAAGTGCGAGACTCTGACCTGTTCTTGTAGCCACTGTGTTTGTGTGTTCTGTGCCCAGTACCACTGCACTTCTTGACTGTGAGTTGGCATCATGGTTAACACTCCAAATTGGTTAAGACTTTTGTCAAATAGTTGACAAATTGCTGCATTGCTTTTACCGTTGTTGGTCACTGCATTGTTGTTGCAGCACTTGAACTTTCAGGATCTGGGTGAAAACAGCAATGTCTGGCATTTTATGTTGGCCTTATGTTCCTCAGGCCCCAGTCCAACAGTCACAAGCTATATCTCACCTATTGTCTTGGCTGAATGAACCTGTTTTGTGGTACATTCATTGGAATCTTCAGCAACTGTCCCTCCAAAGGCCATTTGTACCTGACTGTTATTGTTATTTTTTTAGATATACATTTGTGCGCAAAATGGTTAAACTTTTCGTGGTGAGAACGTTGCTTTCCCCAATCTGGACATTTTGTGATGTTTTCCACAGTATTTGCACCTGCCCTGTACGTCTGGAGTAACTGTTAACATACTGCCAGACCCAGTGTGTCCTGCAATGATTGTATTCTAGCTATTGGTTGTCAACCTCAGCACCTCTGTGCAGGTCATTTGCTCTGCTGAGTGTAAGTTTGTCCTCTCTTAGGCGGCACTTTACTTTTGGATCCCTTATTTTTAATACAATCCTTCCTCTTAAAGGTCATCCTTTAATTGCACTATTTAACGGTTTCTGCATCTGAGTCAATTTTTTTGATCAATGGACTCTTTATCACCTTGTTCTGCAGTACTGAATACGTACTATTCATATGTAACAATGATTTGGGGCCCTAAGTGGGCCTTAAAAACTTTCAAAATATCAGCTTTTTTTTTGTTCTTCAGCGAGATTTAGGGTAGAATAAATTTTGAAACAGTCTCTTCCCAAAAGTGATAAAGTGTAGTGGCATGTACTCAACAATTTGCTCAATAATTCAATAATTAAGCTATTGCTTAATTCCAGTACTGTGCCTGGAATAATTGCCTCATATCCTCCAGTAATTTGTACAGGAGCTGATAGGGGAGAAATAGCAGCTATTTCCTATTAAACAATGCTTTCATTATGGTCTTCACTTTTTTTTAGTAGCAACTCACTGTTCTGCAGCCGTGTTTTATATTTCAGCTCTGGACACTCCCCTCTATGCCTCTTCTGACATTGTTTTGAGTGTAAAACACAGCAGAGTGTTCAACACAAGGACTTTATAGGAGTGAAGCTTGGGATGTCTCCCTACAGAATGA
This sequence comes from Ginglymostoma cirratum, assembly GCA_024137785.1. NCBI lineage: Eukaryota > Metazoa > Chordata > Chondrichthyes > Orectolobiformes > Ginglymostomatidae > Ginglymostoma > Ginglymostoma cirratum. Next base: position 1,726,422 of record JAHRHZ010000075.1, on the reverse strand, counting down.
GTGCCCCATGGGAGGGGTCACATGACTAGCAGACTAGAACAGACATTAATACATGATTATATTCCAATCCAAAACAAAAATAATTAATCCATCAGTTGTCAATGTCTTTAAGCTTTTGTATGGTTGCTGGCGAGAAACCATCCTCTCAATAATTAAAACAATGCAGAATGACATGGAGCTCATGCAGCCTGGGGCTTTTGCCCATACCTTGAAGCTTCAAGGGGAAATATGTCAGGGCCAAAGAGTCCCATTAGTAATACTGTATTTCATTGACTGCTGAAAATGAATGAATTATGATAGGGTCAGCTCAGCAGTTATTTTGATTGTACCATTGTAAGACCTACCATAGGAAACAACAGAGACGATTGGAGCTGTTGGGTTGTGATAATTTTTCAATAATTAATCATACTAACTTCATAAGGAGAGGCAAGCTGATGTAAAGGGATGATTTTACAAGGGGTAACTAGGGAGAGAATAGAGCCCCTCAAAGATCAGCAAGGCCGCCTATGTGTGGAACCGCAGGAGATGGAGGAGATACTAAATGAGTGTTTTCCATCAGTGTTTACTGCGGAGAAGGATATGGAAGCTAGAGAACTAGGGAAAATAAATAGTGACATACTTGAAAAACATCCATATTATAGAGGAGGAGGTACTGGATGTCTTTAAATGCATAAAGATGGTTACATCCCCAGGACCTGATCAGGTGTACCTTACGACTTTGTGGGAAGCTAGGGGAGTGATTGCTGGGCCCTTTGCTGAGATATTTGTATCATTGATAGCCATAGGTGAGGTGCCGGAACACTGGAGGTCGGATAATGTGCTGCCACTATTTAAGAAATGTGGTAAGGAAAAGCCAGGGAACTATAGACCAGTGAGCCTGACATCAGTGGTGGGCAAGTTGTTGGAGGGGATCCTGCAGGACAGGATTTGCATGTATTTGGAGAGGCAAGGACTGATCAGGGAGATTCAACATGGCTTTATGTACATGGAAAATCATGTCTCATTAACTTAACTGAGTTTTTTTGAAGAATTAACTAAGAGGATTGATGAGGGCAGAGTGGTGGACGCGATCTATATGGACTTCAGTAGGGCCCTTGTCAAAGTTCCTCATGGTAGACTGGTTAGCACAGATAGTTCACATGGAATACAGGGAAAACTAGCCATTTGAATACAGAGCTGGCTCGAAGGTGGGAGACAGAAGGTGGAGGTCGAAGGTTGCTTTTCAGACTGGAGGCCTGTGATCAGAGGTGTGCTGCAGGGATCAGTGCTGGGTCCACAGCTTTTTGTCATTTATATAAATGACTTGGATATGAATATAGGAGGTATGGTTAGTAGGAAGGCAGAAGACACCAAAAATTGGTGGTGTAGTGGATGATGAAGGTTACCTCAGAGTACAACAGGACCTTGGTCAGATGGGCGATGGGCCATGGAGTGACAGATTGAGATTAATCTAGATAAATGTGAGGTGCTGCATTTTGGAAAGGCTAATCAGGGCAGGACTAATACACTTAATGGTATGGTCCTGGGGAGTGCTGCTGAACAAAGAGACCTTAGAGTGCAGATTCATAGTTCCTTGAAAGTGGATTCTCAGGTAGATAGGATAGTGACACGGGTCAAATGCTGGCAAAAGGGAATAGATTTATTTAGGATATCTGGTCGGCATGGATGAGTTGGACGAAAGGATCTGTTTCAGTGTTGTATATCTCTATGACTCTATCTGTGACTCTAAACCAATCAATAATTGGGCATTTACTGCCTAGCCAGTCCAAAATTGGCCATGTGCCAATCATGCACTAAATTGTCCATTAGATTTCTCGATGCACAGGGGTAGTGGCTGGCAAGGGTTAATAAGGCTTGGTTTTAGTACTTCAATGTGCAAGAAGGAAGATCAATGACAGAAGAACTTCAGTCAACAAAACAGAATAAGAGATTTGTGCCCAGTCAAATTGTCATCAATTGGTATCCTGAAGTGGATCTACTGTGAAAGGCTGCTTTTTAAAGTATCATTTCCTTTGTACTTCTTTTGATAAACTCCACAAAATACTGCAAAACCCATTGATATGTGTTTGTACATGGAATGGGCCTTGAGACTAATCAGGAGAAGTAAACATCAGATTGAGTTTTAAAAGAGGGCCAGTCTGCAGGTGTGGATCTTAAACTCCCCACCAGCTGCACACACATGCAGAGGGAGAAGGAACAGGACAAGAGCCACCACAGACAAGGAGAGTTCTTGCATGAAACAGGATTTGCAGGATTCATTGCAGCTGTCTGCAAATGAGTGTGAACCAGTGTAGATGACAACTCAGGATGCCCAACCTATCATGGCACACTTAGTGCCACCTGCTGGACATGGATCTGTAGCCACATGGACTGTGTGGCATTGCCAACTCAATGGCTCTAAAAGTAACTGATGCCCTTAATTTAGACCATAAGGCACTGGAGCAGAAGTAGGCCATTCAGCCCATTGATTCTGCTGTGCCATTCCCTGAGATCATGGCTAATCTGATCACCTTCAACTCCACCTTCCTGCCTTTTACAAAGATTCCTTGATCCCTTTACTGATTAGTATATTCAAGACTGAGATTTTTATTGAGCAGCCTCAATGGCTTTCTGTGGTAAAAGATTCCATAGATTCGCAAACGTCTGAAAGAAAACATTCATCCTTATCTCTCTTTTAAATATATGACCCTTTATTCTGAGATAATGCCCTCTTAGTACCAGATTCTTCCACAAGGGTAAAAAATGTTTTTACACTTAACCTCTTAAGTCCACCTACAATCTTGTATATCTCAATAAGATCCCCTCATGTTTTTCTATATTTTTCCACTGATTGTTTCTGGAAGCTTCTGTGTCCTCTCTGGGACCATGGGCATGAACTCATAAGTGCATCTGGGAGGTCACGGAAGCTCTCCTTGCGTGAACCTACCAATTCATTTCATCTGCCCTTGATAAAGGGGTTCAGGAAGTGAAGCAATCAGGATTCTAATCCATCACTGGCTTCTTGCAGGTTCAGGGTGCAAACAGTTGCACCACACAGCAATCAGAGTGCCATCTCAGCAGTAGTTTTCATAAAAATTACATGATTCAGCTCCCTGAACAATCAAACCATTTGTGACCATGACAGCCAGATAATGGCTATTTGTGCCAGATATTCAGGGAGCTGCATCAACTTTTACAACTTGAACTGCTCTCAGATCCAGACTTCAAGCGCTGTCAGCTCATAAAAGAACAGTTACTGGTTGTCAAGGAATACCCTAACCAAACCTAGCATTGATATCTCTAAGAAATTGTCAGTCCCACCGGGGAGAGATACTACACTTCAACAAGGACCCTTCTAGAACAGGCCGTAGGCCTCCTGAAGGTAAGGTTCTGATGCCTGGACCAATCACATGCAGAGGCATTATACAACCTAATGAGATACTGGGCCACATAGATAAGACTTTAGGGCAAATGACGAAAAGACTTTGTTATAATATATTCCATGTAATATATCCTAGACAAGGTGTCCCACATCTCAGAGCTGTACTGTATGCTCCACAATCTCAGTCGCTTACTGGGGGTGATGGTGTTTGGTGTGGGGGCGGGAAATATTTTGACTGAGAAAGAGGTACAAAAATGAGAGGAAATTGCTGAAAATGAGGTTGAGATTCCTGAGATGGTTCCCGATAATTGTCAGTGAGAGGAAGACAGGATAATAATGCACCAATCCAGAAACAAACTTGTCGTGGCCAGTTCCAGGGTGACTCAGCTGGATTAAGAATTTTTATGATCCTGTTGATATTTCATTTGCAGAGTTGAATGTCAAGCCTCTGCTTGCTGTGTGCCATTTTTCAACAAGGATTGACAATTTTTTCTATGTGATTTATTTCAATATTAACATGTTGACTTTTACTTTCAAGTGTGTTTCTGATGGGAAGCTAAAGTGTATGCACAAACCATACCATGAACCAACGTTAATGTGAAAGCAGGTTTGATACTGAACACTTCCACCATCTCATGCCCCCAGATGTTTGCACTAAAGCCTAAGATTAGGGGCCTGATAAGGCATCAGTTGTTTTGGACTGAGATGAAGAGAATTTTCTTCATTCAGGGGGTTCAGATATATTTGGAATTTTTACCCAGAGAAGTTTGTGGATATTAAGTCATTGAGTATAGTTGAAGCAGAGATCAATACTTTACTGGATTCTAAAGGAATTGCAAGGTATTTGGGATTGATGAGGAAGGCAGACTTGAGCTCAGCTATGATCTTACAGAATGGCAGATAAAACTCAATGGGATGTATGTCCAACCCCTGCCTGTACTACTTTTGCTCTTTTATTCTTCTTCAGTGTCACCACCTGACTGACGTGACTCAATACTCCAGAAAATCTCAGGCTGCACTCTCTCTAAAACCTTAACATCCTTCCTGAAGTGTGGCACATACAATTGCCCACAACACTCCAGCTGAGATCTAATTAATGCTTTATAAAGACTTAGAACAATGTCCTCATTTTTCTACTCATGATTCTACGTATAAAGCTTAGTTACCCGTATATTCTTACAATTTGTCCTGTTATGTACTCTCTGTTCCTGTACTACTTCAAAAATTGTATCATTCTGTTCTATATGCTTCCTCATTCTTCCTACCAAAATGTCCAGTAACAGCAGCAACATTACATGTAGAAAGCACATTTATCATAATAAAATTTCCCATGGCACTTTGCAGAGGCATTATACAACCTAATGAGATACCGGGCCACATAGATAAGACTTTAGGGCAAATGACGAAAAGGCTTTGTTGAAGCCCTCAGAGAGAAAGAAGATAGGGTAGAGGGATGGAGTGATTTGGGAAACAAAATGCAAGATTCGGAGCTCAGAAAGGTGGAATGGTTGGAATTAAAGATGACAGAGGTTAGATCTGCAAACAATGTGGATGCTTGTAGAGCTGGAGGAGATTACAGAGATAGAAAGGACCTTGAAGTGATTTAGAAACGAGGACAACTTTATAGTTGAGCCACTGCTTAACCTGGAGCCAGCGTAGGTCAGTGTGTATAGGGGTGATGGGGGAATGGAATTTGGAGTGAATTAGAACATGACCAACCAGCAGAGTTTGGGATTACCCATATTTACAGAACATCTGTGGTCCGCCACATGTGTGTGGAATAGTCATGTTGAGACGTAACAAAGACATGATTGAGAGTTTCAGTAGCTGCTGAGTTGAGGTAGGAGTGAAATCGAGCAATGTTATGGTGATGGAAATGACATGGCTCAGAGTCAGGAACACAAACAAGAGTTGCTGGAAACGGTCAGCAGATCTGGAAGATCTAGTTGTGGGGAGGTGTTCAGGGTGAGGAAGGGTGGACCAGGGTATCCTGGAGGGAACAGTCCCTGTGGAAGGCAGACAAGGGAGGGGGCGGGAATATGTGTCTAGTGGTGGCATCGCTGGAGGTGGTGGAAATGGTGTCTGATGATCTTGCTTTGCCCAGTGGAAAATAATTTGAAAGTTCAGACGATCTCCTACTGTGGCAACATTTTGTGCTGTCTGGTCCTGTGTAATTTTGAGGCTTCTAACTTATTTAAATTTGTCAGTTCATGTCTGTATTACAATGCAGTTCACCACGTACGGGCCCCAGAAACGTCAGGTTTCAAAGAAGCCTTTGACAGGAAAAAGCAGGAGGATTAAGACACGTGAAGATGGGTTACAGCTGCACTGGAAGGGATAGTGTAATTTTGTAGATTAAGGATAGAATTGACTCCGGCAGCTGCAACTCAAAACAAAACAATAACTACCAGAATATAAACAATTTAACAATTAAGAAAGATTAGCCACAATCTTTCAATTCTTCTTAACGTGGTGCCAAAGGATTGGAGATGTTACACCTTCGTTTGGCAGAGCAAATGGAGAAAAACTGTTTCCCCTAGCTGGAGGATTGGTAACTACAGAATCCAGATTTAAGGCAATCGGCATCAAGGAAGAGTGGTTGAGGAGAATTCTTTCTACTAAGCAAGTTGTTATGAACTGCAGAGTTTTCCCTGAGAAGGTGGCAGAAGTGAATTCACTTTAAAAGGGGATTGAATCTCTCTGTTTAAAAAGAAGAAATTTGCAGGGCTACAAGGAAAGAGCAGGGTATAATTGGAAAGGTCTTTCTGAGAGCTGCCATCAGCAGGATGGCCTGTAAGGCCGCCTCCTGTGCTATCAAATTCTGTCATTCTAAAAGAAGATCCAAGAAGAAACTGTTGTACATAAGACACAAACATCTTAAACACCCCTGCAAAACTTGAAGCTTTTGCTTCAATGCTGAATGGAAGAAGAGTAGGTTCCAGAGACAACTTTAAACCAGATTTGAGATGTAGGAAGCTGTTTTATGATCAATTTTCATGTTGAATCTCACTGTGTTTTCCTTTTATGCAGGAGATGAAAAGTTCAGTTTTTATTGAGAATCTTCTTCCTTGTAAAAGCAAGTTGAAACGGGCATGTCTGTGTACCTAACTTAAAAAGGGTCCAAGCCTATTTTATAAATTTCAAATAATTTTCACATGAATAATACCCTTCCTGTTGGTTTTATGCTGAGATCTTGCCTGTAGAATTGCTTTTGGAACAATGCCACTGCTTCCCTTTAATCTGTTGCATTCCAGCTAATTTGTTTGAAGGATCTTTTGAATGCATGTGATTTGTAATTTAGATTTACAACTTTAACATAATGATTTTGGTCAGTTTTCAAGAATATTGCTACCAAAATAACGTTTGAAAGTACAGCGAGTGATCTTTTTATGTAGACCAGTGTTTTATAATGTGCCAGGTTATGGCGTACATCTTGTATTTGGCATTTTAATTGGCTCGTGGCAAAACCAGCTTGTTTTTTTAACCATGATTGGTTACACTTTGGAGTGTTTGTTTCTCAGTCCTTTTTTTACAAAAGTGATCTGGTAACTCTCCAAAGTGTACATTCTTTATGTATGAGCTTAGGCAATGAGTTTTGGCAGGACAGTTAGCCTCAGAGACCAATTTTGAACTTTCTCGCTAATCAGATGTGCAGACAATCTAGCAGATGACATATGTAATATGAATTTTCTCTTGGTGCATAGACTTTTATTATGGTGCCAGCTGATGTTAGTGCTGGACAAATCCGATCTCAAAATGAAAGAAGTCCCTTCTTAAAATTTTAGTTAATGTGATGATCAGTCACTAGAGCATATTCATACAAACCTGTAGAGTTTCTTCAACAATAGAACAGTAATTTATTACAAAAAAGAGAAAAATAAATAAAAAGTAAATGAAGCTACCTAGATATGGAAGAATTTAGAAAAAGTTCTTAAAACATAACAGAGAATCCAGAGAAATGATCCCTCTGTATCAGATCTTTCCATTTATGAATTGTAGAGTCTTGCCTACGTTGCCCGGCAAGGAACGTCTCCAATAAGAGGCAATGTAACCACAGTCCCCTTTACATTCAATAGTATTACCATCACTATCAACCCCATCCTCAGGGCTACCATTGATGAGAAACTCAACTGGACTCTCCACATAAATACAGTAGCTACAAGAGCAGTACAGAAGCTCAGACTGTTGTGGTGGGTAACTCACTTCCTGACACCACCCACACTTACCCCCCCCCCCCCAAAGCCTGTCCATCATCTACAAGACACAAGTCAGAGTGTGATGGGTGCAGCTCCAATAACACTGGAGAAACTTGATACCACCCAGGACAAAGAACCCACTTGATTGGCAACATATTCACAAACATTCACGCCCTCCACCACTGAAGCTCAGTAGCACCAGTGTGTACTGTAAGATGCACACAGAAATTCACCAAAGACTCTTAGACATCACCCTCCAAACCCATGACCATTACCATCTAGAAGGACAAGGGCAGCAGATACATGCGATAATTACCACCTGTAAGTTCCCCTCCAAGTCACTCACCATCCTGACTTGGAAATATATCTCCTTTCCTTCACTATTGCTCGGTCAAAATTCTAGAAATCCCTCCCTAAGGGCATTGTGGGTTGACCAACAGCAGATGGACTGCAGCAGTTCGAGAAGGCAGTTCATTACCACCTTTTTGAGAACAATTTAAGGACCGGCAATAAATGCTGGCCAGCTAGCGATGCCCACGAGTTAATAAAATATATATTAATGACAGAGAAATTAAACTTTCTCAGCACTTAAAAAACTGAATTTTAACCACATTTTAGCATTTTAATCACAAATAGTTGGTTTGGACGTTTCACAAATAAAAATTTTTCTACTGAGCTAACTTATTCCCTGAACTGTTCTATCCTCTGATATGGAGAAGAAACTAAACTTGCTTCTGACCTCGCTCAGGTCTCCTCTAATCTGCACTAAAAGCTTTGCATCCCTGGGATTTACAAATCCAAAATCAATCCTTGATGATTCCAAACTGAAAACAAGCTAATGACCTTCAATGTTTCCTCCACCTATTTTAAACCACTCCAGCGAAAACAATTTTGCATTAACTCTCCAGGATTCCCTACTCTTTGATAGGTTAGGTCAAGAAGAACTAATCTTTTTAGATTATTTTTAAACCCCTCACAAAGTAGCCATATCCATATGCCATCACTTGGAAGAAAAACAGGAAGGCAGATTGTCATCTGATTAGTGATAGATTGGGAAATGGGAGGTGCAATGAAACCTGAGTCCTTGTACACCAGCAGCTCAAAGTAAGCATGTAAGTGCAGCAGGTGGTAAAGAAGGCAAATGATATATTCAATTGATGCAGGGGAGGTTTTGCATCACTAACATGATCAAGATTTTTGAGGAGGTGACGAAGATGATTGATGAGGGAAATGTGGTTAATGTTGTTTACGTGGATTTCAGTAAAGCCTTTGACAAGGTCCCTCATGGCAGGCTGGTACAAAAGATGAAGTCACATGGTATCTGGGGTAAGTAGCAAGATGGATACAGAACTGGCTTAGTCATAGGAGATAGAGGGTAGCAGTGTAAGGATACTTTTCAGAATGAAAGGTTGTGACTAGTGGTGTTTCACAGGGATCAGCCCTGCAATCTCTGCTGTTCATGGTCTACATAAATGATTTAGAGGAAAATGTGGCTGGTCTAATTATTAAGTTTATGGATGATACAAAGATTGGTGGAGTTGTGGATAGTGAGGATAGATCAATTGGAGGCATGGGCAGAAAAATGGTAGCTGGAGTTTAATCCAGACAAATGTGGGACGATGCATTTTGGATAGTCAAGTACCGGTGGAAATTATATAGTGAATGGCAGAATCCTTAGGAGTATTGATATGCAGAAGGATCTGGGTGTGCAGGTCCACAGATCACTGAAGGGGGCAGCGCAGGTCGAGGTAAGGTTTGAAAAAATGCCTGTAGCATTTTGCCTTCATTGGAAGGTGCATTGAGTATAAGGATAGGCAAGTTATTCTGCAGCTTTATGGAACTTTAGCTTGACCACACATTGGAATATAGCATATAGTTCTGGTCACCACACTACCAGAAGAATGTGGATGTTCTGGGGAAGGTACAGAAAAAGTTTACCAGGTACTGAATTGGATGAACAGTCATGATCATATTGAATGGTGGAGCAGGCTCGAAGGCCAAATGGCCTCCTCCTGCTCCTATTTGCTATGTTTCGAATTCAGAAGAAAGTGAGATGTTCTGTTCTCATTTCATATTCAGTTTAGCTTATGTTTTTTGAACAGTCTGCTATAGTTTCTGCTGTGTTTCTGATGTCTGACTGATTCTGTGAACTGTGACTAGTGCAAGGTCACCCTAATATGCTTACAAATGGTGGTTCTATAGTGTTTAAAATGCAGAACTATGCAGCTTCCAAGCAGAATAATGGTACTTGTATTTCAGCTTTATTATTCCTATGCATTGAATTGGTGACCCATTGTCTGCTGAAAGTTATACATTCATATGCTTCATCATGGATTCCCATCTCTGTGGACATATGCTTTTTAGAATTCAGAGTGGCAGTATATTGACACTGACTCCCTGTTAATCTTAGTGAATAATGAATAGCTACTAGTTTGTAGAGGGCAAATCATTTGAATTTTTGCACATTTTGGATGAAATTGATATTTTTCACAAGATTGACAGTCTGAAACACGTTCATCACTTGTCTTGTCTTGTATAGCATTAGATCTTGGCTTGTCTATCATTTCATTTACATGTCTCTGGAACATACTTTTTAAGTGCCATCAGATTGCATCAGTGCATGGCTCTTTGTAGCTGCATTGGCCTCTGGTCCAGTACATTGCCTGATAGCCTTTTCTGTCACATGCCTTTCAAAATTGAATGAAAGCTGAGAATTTCCTTGGGGCATCAGAAGACCACACCATCCACATTTATTGCTATGTTTGTATTTTCTAGTTACTGTCTTAACTATTGTGCTTGGACTTGGGACTGTGAGCTTCAACAAGCTGTAAGGGTTCTTTTGTACTTACATTTTTCCTTCAGAACTCTTTGCCGTAAGTCTTCAGTTTTTCTAGCAAGTCTTTTGAGAAATCCTCAATGGAGATGGATGAAATCACCAATTCAACAATGTTGTTTGCCAGCTCCCCATCTGAAAAATCACAGTGCATTTTCTCTGCATCTACTCATGAAGTGGTCAATGGTTTCTGTAAGCTTCTGTCTAAGGGACATGAATTCTAGTTGATGAGTATTGAAACTTATTCTGATTCTGAATTGGTCTTCTAAGGTAGCACATCTTTTGATGATCTGTTAAGTTTTTGGTTATTAGTCTTGACGTGTTGAGTCTGTGTGACCTCTATTGCCAATTGCTAAGCAAATGTTAGTGATTTGTTTTTCTGAATCAGACACATCCGTACCTAGAAACCAGAGCTTTGCACAATATTTAAACATTTACAATTGTGTTAGGAGATCTGCTGTGACCCAACTGAAACTTGGAAATTTTATGAACATTTTTACAATAGAACTTTTGACCTTCCCTTGCTTGCTATTGATCTGGCACATGCCCCAGTCACTTGCCTTTCTCAAATGAGTTAAACTGACCTGCACTAGAGAGTTGTCTGCTTATCAGCAAGCTGTGTTTTCAACACACTCTGATGCTGTAATAAACATTGAGGGTGATCTCATGCACTATAGCATGAGTTAAGACTGCCAATCATGCGATTCTCCTGCGTTTAGCCTCATGAATGTGACTTTCCCCCACTATTTAACATGCTAATGTTAATGGTCTAATCAGTCTCTTATCAGGGAAGGATTAACTCCGTGGGTTGGTTTAGTTAAAATCATAGAACTTGTGACAGGTTACGAAGCAAACATTATAACAAATCAACTGACTTCTGTGTGCACAACTTGAAAATCCATAGGAAACTAATTGGCAGCCAGAATCATAACAGTATATGCACACAACACACAGAGTTCTTATTGGTGAACTCTATTAAAGATGAGATACACATACAATGGTTGGTCCAGTAGAAGCAAGATTTTTTTCATATTCTATCTGTTTGCTTAAGCAAACCTGTGTTTTATTCATGGCCATGAATAGTCCTGTGCTTCAAATATTTAGACTTAAAAGATGCACGTTCTCTGCATTCTCTACAAAAATGCATCTATGTCACAAAAACCCTGTAACTTTTCATCTCAATCACTTAGAGATCATTTTACATCACTGACGTCTCATCATTGAGCCTGCAGCTGAGAAACAGTGGGGTCAATTCTAAACAAATCAGTTATTGGGAAGGTGTGAAATGATCATGCTTGCTGATTTTTAGTTCAATTGATTTCAGTTCAAAGTGAGGTTGTGTGGCCTTTAAACAAGAGAGCAATCTGAACATGCCTGTTTCTTTCAGGCAGAGTAGATTGAAATGAGGCTAGATTTTCCATATTCATAATTTTTAAACTATCCATTCAATATCTTCTTAGCCTTCTTTTTTCCAATGGATAAAATCCAAGTGTATCACGTTTTTCCTCTTACCTTGGTTTCCACTTCTGACATTGTGAATTAATACCTTACTATCACAATGGTTTAACTGGCCCTTCTGTAATAGATTCTAAACTGTACAAAATTTTCTTCCAACCCAACATTCCTTTTCTCTATGCCAATATTTAGAACCAAAAATGTATGCTTGCTAGCAACTGGATGTTACAGGAAACCCTTAAACCTAGCAGATATTCATCCTATCAGTTTGATATGGATTTAAACAATATCCCAGGGATGAAAACCAGCTTCAAGCTCATTTAGAGTTTAGTTAATTTGTAATGTTATTGATTTCCTTACGCTAGTCATCACATCACAACAGTTCATTTCATCAGTGTATTTTATACGCTGTAAGCTTCTCCATTTTGTTTGGGAATAGTGTGAACAGCAGGGGCCTAGATAGATTGCCAGAGTTTCCACTAATGGCCTCACTCCAACCAGAGGCTGTTTACTAGATTAACACCTTTTGCGTTGTGCTGCCAAGCCAGCAATCTCTTGCCAGAGATTCCAGCTGTTATTCATGGCTCATTTAAATCCAATTTCAGGCCTGTGAATCTGCCGGAAGCCATTTTTATCACTGAATTGAACACAAATTAGCAAACGATAATAGGAATTTTCAACTTTCTCTAAGCTTTAAATTGAGTCATATTGTTAATGTAAGAAGGTAATGATGAAACAAGCTTGATAATGCTGCACAGTTAGCATCCATGCAAACTAGTTCTGATTTTTGTAGCAACACAAACCAGATGGTATTATTCAAGCACGAGGTTGCCCAACTTGCATTTAGTAAACACTGAGAGTTCACCTTGCAAGATGTGGGTCTGGAATTTTCTCAGAGCTGTTCTGATTCCATTCATAACTTCACTGGAAATGTAGCTGGAACCCCATTGACTCCAGAAATATAAGTTAATGAATTGCTGTGGTAAGTGACTCTTGGCTACATGGGGTAAAAATTTGAGCTTCCGTTCCAAGTCACTGTTCAGAAAAACCTAACTGGATACTGAAGCTGCAGACATATAGTTTGAAATATATAAGATCCTGAGGGTTTGATATGCTGGATGCTGTCGGGAAGCTCCTCTTGTGGGGAAACTTTACTTACCTGTATATCAACTGGGATACTGGTAGTGTAAGGGGCAGCATGGGACAAGCATTCCTGGATTGCGTTCAGGAGAATTTCTTACATTGAAGATGATAAGGGACTGGATGAGATGCATCCAAGGATATTTAAGGAAGTGAAAATTGCAGAGACGCTGGCAATATTTTACAATCTTCCCTGGATTTGATGGTGGTGCTAGAGAATTGGAGAATTACAAACATTGTGCCCTTGTTCAAAAGAACTTGTGAAGATTGCTTCAGCAGGCTAGTGAGTATAAATTTGGTAATGGGTACATTTCTGGAAACAATTATTCAGGATAGAATTCATTGTTGCATAAAATATATGAAATTATTTGGAAGATTCGAGGAAATTTGTTAAGGGAAAATCATGTCTAACTAATGTGCTGGAGGTTATTGAAGAGAAAACAGAGAGGGAAGGCTGTTGATGTGCTGTACATGGATTTCCAAAAGGCATGTGATACAGTATCACATGACAGACTTGTGAGGAAAGTGATTGGACATGGAACAAAAGAGAGAGTATCAATGTGGATATGAAACTGACTGTGGGATAGGGAAAAGAGATTCATTGTTAATGTGAATTTTGAAGAAGGTTTGTAGTCGAGTTTTCCAATGGTCAGTAAAGAGACCATTATTTTTCTGAGGACTGTGTCAAACTTCAAAATGACATTGACATGTTGGTGGAACAGATGGGTAGGTGACGGATGAAGTTTCATGTGATGCAATTTGGTACAAAGAACACTGCAAGACAATATAAAATATAGGTGTTATTCCAACGGGTATGTAGGAGCAGAGAGATCTGGGTGTATATGCATGTAAATCGTGAAAGGTGACAGAACAGGTAGAAAGAGCTGTTAGAGTACAAGGGCGGAAAGGCTGCATCAAACCTACATAAAACACTGCTCAGATTTCAGCTGCCATAATACATACATTTCCGGGCCCCCCACACTATAGGAAGGATGTGAATGCGTTAGAGAGAATTGTAATGATACTATGGCTTTAAGAGGTGTATTTTGTCCTTTTTCTAAATGATGAGTGTTCTGCTTAAAGCCAATACAGTAAACAGTTTGTGAGGCCTTTTTTTGTTTTAAAGTTGGAACAACAGAAGCAGCCTGAAAGGGTGGGGACTAGCTCCCGCAGAACCAGGACTTTTTGTTTTAGCCTTCAGTAGCAGTTGCCTGGGGTCCTGAAGCTGGATGTGATAGCTCTTTTTCCCCTCTCTGTTATAGCTAAAAGCTGGGGTTATCTTCCTGCTGCTAGAATTGGATGTGAGACAATGTATTTTACAGATTTTACCTTTGCCAAGGGTGTGCTTATGGAATGTTACTATATTGGAACAGTTAATGACCAGTTTATTATTTTGTTAGGTATTTTGATAGAGTTACAGTTAAGCCATTTCTTTTCTTTTTTATTTTGTCTGTATTTTAACTATAGTGTATGAATAAGCATAATTTGCTTCGAGCCTGTTAGTTTGACCAATCAAATTGTATCCAGAATGCAACACCTGGCACTTGCCTTTAACATGAGAAAAAGTTAAGTTCTAGGCTATCTCCTTCACATGTTTTGAGTGGGTTCGGTCTGGTCCAGAATCCAATGCTGAAGACATTCATGAGAATGGTTCCATGGAGACAGTTGAGCTATGAGGAAGGTTTGGAGAATCTGAGACTCTTTTTCCTTGTTGAGAAGAAGGCTAAAAGGAGATTTCATTGAAATTTTCAAAATTTTGAGAGGTATGGACAGAGTAGATAGAGAGAAATTGCTCCAAATTGCAAATGGATTGATAACCAGAAAGCTTAGCTTAACGTATTTTGCAAAGGAAGTAAATGAGAGGTGAGAGAAGTCTTCTTCACATAATGTGAAGAAGGGTTTGGAATCTATTGGATGCGTGATGGAGGCAACTTTATGTGAGGCATTCAAAAGGACATTAGATGATCATTTAAATAGAAAAAATGGGCCGGGGAAAGGCAGGATATCGGCACTGCATTACAATGCTCAGAGCCAGTGCAGTCATGATGGGCCAAATGGCCTCCCTCCGCACCATAATGATTCTGTGATACATTGCACATTTTCAGAATAAGAGGTGTCCCTTTTAAAATGGAAATAAGGAAAAGGGCTTTCTCTTAAAAAGTCATTAGTATATATAATCTTCTTCCCCAGAAAGCAGTGGAGGCTGGTCATTGAATTTATTCGAGATAGAATCAGATTTTTGATATAGGAGGGTCAAGGAATAAGTTGGGCTAGACAGCGAAGTGGAGTTGAGACCATAAAAACATCAGTCATGATTATCATTGAATGGAGGCTTGAATTTGCCTGCATCACCTCCTAATTCCCAAGTTCATATATACGTTCCAGACATTGGCTGAGGTCAAATCTGGCCTCAGATGTGATAGTGTCCCCAGATCCATGAGCATTCAGTTCCCAGGCCAGCACATGGGGAACAGTACCATCTTGTGGCCCAGCAGAAATACAGGAATTTCACAGGGAGTCGGAGTGTCCCAGGAAGAACAGTGGGTCACCAGCAGACTTACTCCTCCATTTTGGGTAACATGTAAGAGGTTACAATTCAGAAAAAGACACAAGACACATCAAAGACAAGCAACTGATGAAGCAGGTACATACATCTGCAGTAGGTGAATAAACAGACTGTGTAGCTTCATAAAATTGAATTATTTATTATTAGAAGAAATCACAATTGCTGGTAAGGAGAACAAACATGTACATGTGGTATTAGGACACCCTTAGAATTGAGTTTGGTTTAGTACAAAAGAATATTGAGGCCTTTTGTGAGAGATCTAGAGAAGATGATTTATTTTTAAGGGAAGATTGAAGATGTAATAGTGCCGTTAATTCAGAGGCTGAAATTACAAATGTGGTACAAATATCTTTTGCATTTGGCAACAAATAGTCCTTTATATCCCCTTGAGAGTACAGCTGCTTCCCTTTCTGATGTCTTGACGATTGCTTCCTTTCGCAGCTTAGCATGAACACAGGACAAAGTTGTACAATATGGCACATACTTTGATAGTAATGGAGATGGCTTGGCAAACAGGGCTTGTAGACATCGGAAGAATGGGCAGTGATGTGGAAAATGCAACTCAGTATAAAAGCAATGTGAAATAATGCATTTTACGAGAAAGAAAAGCAATCAGGAATAAAAACTGAATGAAAAGACCCTGAAACTCAAGGATAAATGGAATAATCTAAAGTTGAACAATTCCCTGAAAGTGCAATTCGAGGCTAATAATCTCTTACTAAAGTTCAATAGTGTTCTGTACATTGTTGATAGCAGAGAATACAAAAGTGCTGTAATGATAATTTTGCACATGGCAGTGTTTAATGGACTGTGTTGAGCTTTTGATGGTCCAGTGTAGAAAGCATACAATCTAGCTTAGGTGGATGAAACCTCAAGTGAGACCAATAAAGATGTATGTTTGCATGGAATGTTGGAGTGTGGAATGGTTTATCAGAAAGTATACTTGCAAAGACAACACAGATTCTTTCAAGGCAAGTCTATATAAATATTGGAAGCGAGGAAGACACAGGGCTTTGCGAGATAGGATTTAGTTTGGATTGCCCTAGTAAAACGTCAGTACAAACAAATAGGTACATCATTATCCCCATTCAACCGTGGATGGAGAGGTGTTGGGGCTGCTAAATTTGCAAGTATATGTAATTCGATGGTACACTGGAGATAGTGCATGTGTGTTGGTCGCAGTGAATTTGGAGGTATCTGAGTGATCCACTCGAGAATGGAGGCTCTCTCTTTAAAATATCTAAATGAAGTGCCATTCTTGATAGCCTGGCAACCTTTAGTTTAATGCCGGGTGACCAGGGTTTCCACAGTTCAGAAATCCCTGCAGCTAAAGGGGGACAGACCTATCATTTCAGTTTTTTTAAAAACACAACTGCTTAATTGTAAAGGAGAGCAAAACTACATCTCCTTGTTCTTCGAGCAGTACTTCTGCTGTGATTGACAAAAACCCCTCTCCCAATTGACAGGCTGACCATTCTCTCCTGTTCCCATTAACTCAGATGTTTCCAGGTTGTTACTGAGCATTCCTAATGGCTCAGGCCTGCTGACTTACTGTGCTGTCTTTCCCATGCAGCAGAAATTCAGATTGTGAATCAGGATGGTTGCTCAGTGAGAAACCAAATTTAAAAATGGTATTTATACTCTGCTGTTAAAATCATCAGGATCTCCACATCTCTGGCATTTTGGGTGTCCCCATCAAAAACACATGCTCCTGCTCCCTCCCTACATCCCTTTCAATATAAGGATCATATTATTAATTGGAATCTTGGATTGGCAGTCTCTCTGGGGTCTAAATTCAATTATCCGTGAAAATGGGTGCAGGTGTTGTATTGTGAGTACACTCCATGTCCATTGCTTCTGAAGCAATTAACATCACAACTTCAGACAGTCTGCCATTTGGCATCATTACGGCATGTTGTCTGTGCCAGCCAGGTGGTTGTTTGCCTCAGAAGGTGGTCCAGGTTTATGTGAGGTTAGCATCACTTAAAGAACCACCTTAAAATCAGCCATCATCTCTTAAGTGAAAGTGCAAAAACTGTCAGTGGAAGAGAGTCCAAACTGGAAAAAGAGTGTATTCTCACACAACATGGGAGAGAGCAAGTTCCCTGATGGTCACCTTGGGGAGTTAGAGTTAGAGTTAGAGTTAGAGTTAGAGTTAGAGATAGAGTGGTGGGTATGGGGATAGGTTCGAAATGGGGGTCAAGAGTTGGATATGAAGTGGGCTCAGACTCAAAATTTGCAATGGCACAAAAAGTAGGTCTCTGGGGCAATAATATCAAGAGTTAAGGCCTCATGAACTTGGATCCTGCTGCAAAAAAAATTCAAAGACATCACACGTACCAAAGTTCACTAAATATATCTTTAAATGTCATAATCCACCCAAAGCAATTCTCGTTTGATACAGAGCTCAATTCAACACCCACCTCTTCAGTATTCTACTAAACATCTCCAGTAATTTTACCCTTACCTTACCCTCCCATAGAACTGCTGCAAGCCTAATACTTACATTTTTCCGCTAATCAATTGTGGCAGTTGTATCGTTCAAACAGATTCTGTCATAATCAGATATCATAATCATAGTCATCATCATCATAATCACATTCCATCATAAGACACATTTCCCTTCTTTTTCAGGCAAGTTGTTGCATGACTGCGGGCAGAGGTACCAGTGAAGGCAGGCATGGCTGTGCATACCTACCCTGATAGAGAAGACAGTGGTCGAGGTCTTGGACCTCAATGGAGCTGAAACCAATAAAGATGGTGGCGAGTTTATCCTTCTTGCAGCAGTGTCCAGTCTTGAACTTTCCCAGTTTACATTCCAAAATATATGGGTAGCCTTTGCAACACACTTTAGGGAAGAGTCAGCACAGTTTCATCAAGGGGAGGTCATACCTGACCAATCTGTTAGAATACTTTGAGGAGGGAACGAGCAAGTTAGGCAAAGGACAGTCAGTGGACTTGATCTATTTTGATTCCCAGAAGGTCTTTGACAAAGTGCTTGCAGGATGCTGCTAAATAAGGTAAGAGCCCATGGTGTTAGGGTAAGATACTGGCATAGATAGAGGAATGACTGACTGCCAAAGGCAGAGTATAGGGACAAAGGGGTGTTTATCAGGATGGCAGCCAGTCACTAGCAGAGTTCTGCAGGGGTCTGTGTTAGGACACAAGTATTCACGTCAAACATTAATGATATGGGCAAAGAAACTGAGGGCATTGTTGCTAATTTTGCAGATGTTACAAGGATAGATGGAGGGACAGGCTAGTGTTGATGAAGCGAGAAGGCTGTAGAAGGACTTGGATATTGGCAAAGAAGTAGTAGATGGAATACAGTGTGATAAAGTGTGAAGTTGTGCAGATTGGAAGGAAAAGTAGAGATGTAGACTATTTCCTAAACCGGGAGAGGCTTCAAAAATCTAAAGTGCAAAGGGATTTGGGAGTCCTAGTTCAGGATTCTCTTAAATTTAACATGCAGGCTCAGTCGACGGTTAGGAAGGCAAATGCAATGTTGGCATTCATTTCAAGAGGGCTAGAATGCAAGAGGAGAGATTTACTGCTGAGACTGTATAAGGCTCTGGTCAAACTACATTTGGAATATTGTGAGCAGTTGTGGGCCCCATATCTAGGGAAGAATAAGCTGGTATTGGAGGGCGTCCAGAGGAGGTTTATTAGAATGATCCCAGAGATGAAGAGCTTGTCAGATGAGGAGTGGTTGAAGACTCTGAACTGTACTTGATGGAGTATAGAAGGGTGAGGGGAAATCTGATTAAATCTTCCAGAATACTGAGAGGCCTAGATAGCATGGACGTGGAGAAGTTGTTTCCACTAGTAGGAGAGACTAGGACCCAAAGACACAATCTCAGACAGAAGAGCACTGAAATGTGAAGCAATTTCTTTAGCCAGAGGATGGTAAATCTGTGGAATTCATTGTTGCAAAGGGCTGTGGAGGCCAAGTCATTCAGTGTATTTAAGACAGAGATAGATAGGTTCTTGATTGGTAAAGGGATCAAGTGTTATAGGGAGAGAGGAGGAGAATGGGGCTGAGAAACATACCAGCCATGATTGAATGGCAGAGCAGAGTCAATGGGCTGAATGGCTGATTCTGCTCCAATCACTTATGGTCTTATTGTCACACTTGTAGAACCACCTAGGCTGTAGCATCTAATGTTCAAAGCCTCAGCTTTCATTGCAATACGAAGAAAAGCTACCAAAACTCCAGGTGCTGCAGTGGAAGCTCATACTTCTGTGATACAAGCTCAGAAGGCTGCTAAATACATTAAGACAGCTGTCAATGTTCAAAGGCTTGCAGGGTGTTACAGCAGTTTAGAAACATTTTCCCCAACAGACAATTAATGTTGCAGAGGGGTTGCATCAGAGGAATGGCATTGACTCTATAGAAAATAAATGTGTTGTCATTTCTCAGAATGATGGCAATCATCTCCCCACTCATCCCCCTCCCACCCTGCACCCCTTCCCCAGCCTTTCCCTACTGCTCCAGAAACCTTATCGTTGTTTGTTGGCAAAGTGGTGCTGTCTATCCATTGCTTGATAGTGTAATCCAACTTTGCTTTAGACAGTTTGCAGCCTAGAATTGCTCGATGCCGTCCTGCAAAGCAGTCTAAAGCTCCCAGCAGCTATCCATCAGCCATTTTCCAGCCATTGGGAGAGCACTGAGTAGGAGCATTAAGACAGACAAAGGCACACAGAACCCAGGGGCTGAGGGTGATTAGTTTATGCTTGTATGCCAAGTGAAGTAGTTCAATTTATACATTTGTTTTTTAATGTTTATTTTAGTTTTGAATTCTGTGCGAGCAGAGACTTCTACAAATTAAAAATATTGGTTTATATATAGAGAGGGGAATAGGTTAAGTTTCATTTCCCTGGAAACATGTCTAGTGGGATGATTATTCTTAGGTAATGATAGCCTGGACAGACTCCAAAGCTGGATAAGTGCAAAAATAGATAATCATAAAGCTGTACTAAGAATGGAGAAATTAATTGGTATGTAGAACAGAATAGGATTTATTTCATGGTGAACAGCTTGCTAAGAAACAAGGATGATGAGTTGAATGGCCACTTGTGAATGTCTTATGAATAATTTTGGATGTAGATAAATACTAACAAAGCAAATACAGATAAATGGACTTTTGGGAGTTAGTTTGACAACTGGAGATGAAATGTTAATAGGTTGACTTGAAATAATCCTGGACAAGAGTGGAAGAAGGAATGACATTTAAGACTAATTGACCAAAGGCACAAGAAGTTATTGACATGTTAAAAAAAAGACATTAAAGCAAACTTTCAACCAAACTTTATACTAAGAACTCAACATTATATATGGCATTTTGTCAAAGAAAATGTTATTGTTCCCTAGCATGGGCAGTTTATCCTGCTTAATCTTTTGTTTAAAAGAGTAGAAAGGAGGATAAAATATCTAGCCTAAGACCATATCATTATTTTAGGGTTCTTATGGTGTGGGGGGTAGTGTCCCTACCTCTGGAACAGGAGTTCTATTTTCAAGTCCCACCTGTGCCAGAAGTGTGTAATAACATCTCTAAGCAGGTTGATTAGACAAATAGAAAGGACGATCCTTTAAGGACCAGCAGACACCACAGGTGTATCATCACCCAGGAAATATTTTCTTGGTTTGGTTTTGATAAGTTTCCATTTTAGTTCTGTACATTTCATTTGACCATTAAATTTTGTTTACGTTACAGTGTCTCACCAGGGGCTGTTTATTTTGGTTGACGTTTTCTTTAAATGAGTAGCAAGGAGGATAGATTCCATTTTTGTTACGGTGTACTCTAGGAGCTGTTTAAATTAATCATCAGTTCAGTTCTAAGGAGAAGAAAGGAAGATTGTTGGCATCAGTCAACCCCAACAATTAATCAATGATGGTTCTTTCTACAGCACATCCAAAAAGGGATACTCCTGAAAAAGGTGTAATGTAACTCTGGGAAGCCTAAATGCAGTAGGTGATGGAAGGAAAATCTTATCTGTAGCTCCATTCTAATACTGATGCATAATTTGAGAAACTATGAAGATGCTAGGCACAGAGAATGAAGAAGAAAGGAGAGCTATTTGCATACAACAGTCATCATGCTTCTTATGTATTGGTACTCACCACTTGTTATATGCTGGATCTATTTTCTGTACCTTAAATTTGATGTAAAACATCATATGTTACTTCTTAATAAAAACTGCTTTGATCACCTATGATCATGGAAGCCACAACAACTTATGTTTCTTAAGGCTTGTCTAACATAATGAACCTTCCAGATTGCTTCCTTCTGCACCTATGTCTGGGACCATATAGTGCAGAATCCTTGAAGTCAAGAAGAAGCGCTTCAGCATCTGACGATGTCTGAAGTCTTCAGCAGCATTAAATAATTCTAGAAACCACTTCTACAAGCCATGAGAAATCAATCAGTAACTAACCTACAAGCAGTTGGTGATTTATTTGGACAGTCGTGGTTGGATAGAGTGGGTCAGGCTGGTATTTCCTGCTGCTGAACATGTGTTCAGTTTTGTGTGTCTAAAAAATGCTGTTCACTGGAGCATTAGGGCTCAAAGTGCCACATTGACGTCAAATCAGCGTTAGATATCCAATTCATGTCACAGTCTGCTTATTCTGTAAATTTCTGTGAAAATTCCATACACCCTGTGCTAATGCCCTGGCAATAATTGTGTTTGGTGCAGTTCGCAGAAGAAGTGATCACGCCCGCTGTACATGCTACTTTAGAGACAAAGTGCCTTACTTTAGTTCGGTTGATGTATTGGTGGTTCATCACTAGAGGTTCACTTCTGAAGGTTATAGGCAGGCTTTTTCTAGAAACAACTGGCCAAACAGATCATCTCGCATTGCTTTTAAAACAAAACAAATACGCTTATGTCCTGCTTATATTCCAGCAGTTGTGAAAACATGAGTATAAAACATAGTTGCTTGAGGAATTGAAGTCTCCTCTCCTTTATTGTTTCATTTAACAAACATATTGCTCTTCAATTTTCCAGCATTATTTTCTATAATACTTCATTTTTTTCTGACTTTTGTCTGTCTTTGATACTTTGTGCATCTTGGCATTTATGTTTCATATTGCAACACCAGAAAGTTTCTATGACAATGTTCCTCAATGATTCTATTGTAGTTCAGCATCCAGAACTGCATTATTGAAGGATGGTGCTTTCTAAGCTATACACCTGATTTTTGACAACATGATGTGGTCTGAATATTTGATGATTATCCAGATATATTTTGCCATTGCGGATATGCATTCAATATGTTGGAAAGCCTCATCGCAGTCCCCAAAATAAAGATGACCACCTCCTTCATCAGGATGTTAAAGCAGTCAGTGAAGAAGACAGTTCTTTGACTTCCTTCAGAAACCCCCATCCCAGAGGCAACAGTCATGCATTATCCAAACAGTTCCAACTCACTGTAAATAAAGCTGCCCAATAAGAGCAATTACCAGGATTACTGGGCCATCAATCAGTGCTGAATGTCATGTAGAATGGCTAGTAATTTGTCCAATGATTGTAAAAAGGCTTTTTTCTTTGACAATCTCAGAAATTCTTTCCTCCTCCAGTTGTTCAACCTCAAAAGCCATCAGTTGCTAGTCTTGATTTTCACTCTTCCCACATATTGTTTTGCACCTTGTTGGGTCCTTGACTATGGGTCTTAGGCCATCACCTTAATTTCTACATTAAAGAGCTCATTCCCTCTGCAAACTCTTTCTAATTATCAAGATTTCTTTGTTTGGTTTTTATTGAATCATGGAATTGTACAGCATGGAAACAGACCTTTCAGTCAAACTTGTCTATGCCATTAATCTAGCCCCATTTGCCAGCATTTGGCCCATATCTCTCTAAAACCTTCCTATTCATGTACCTACTCATCTGTCTTTTAAATGTTGCAATCATACCTGCCTCCACCACTTCCTCTGGCAGTGCATTCCATACAAGCACCACCCTCTGTGTGAAAATGTTGTCCCTCAGATCCCTTTCAAATCTTTTCCCTCTCACCTTAAACCTGTGCCCTCCAGTTTTGGACACCCCTACTTTGGCAGAAATAGCTTGGCTATTCACCCTATCCATGTCCTTCATGATTTTATAAACCTCTATAAGGTCACACCTCAGCCTCCGATGCTCCGGGGAAAATAGCCCCAGACTATTCAGCCGCTCCCTATTGCTCAAACCCTCTAACCCCAGCAACATCCTTGTAAACCTTTTCTGCAAGCTCTTAAGTTTAAAAACCTCTTTTCTAGAATAGGGAGACCAGAATTGAATGTAGTATTGAAAAAGTGACCTAACCAATGCCCTGTACAGCTGCAATATGACATTCCAACTCCTATACTCAATGCACTGACCAATAAAGGCAAGCATGCCAAATGCCATCTTCACTACTCTCTCCATCTGAGACTCCGCCTTCAAGGAGCTATGAACGTGCACCCCATGGTCTCTTTGCTCAGCAATGCTCCCTAGGGCCCTAACAATTAGTGTATAAGTCTGGCCTGAGTTACCTTACCAAAAATGTAACACCTCACACTTATCTAACCTAAATGCCATCTGCCACTCCTTGGCCCATTGGCTCATCTGATCATAGTCCCGTTGTACTCTGAGATGACTTTCTTCTTTGTTCACTTGTTCTTTGTTCACCAATTTTGGTATCATTTGCAAACTTTCTAACCATTCCCTCCTATATTCACATCTAAATCATTTATATATATAAATGACAAAAAGCAGTGGACCCAGCATAAATCCTTCAGACACGTCGCTGGTCACAGGCCTCCAGTCCGAAAAACAACCCTCATCACCACCTCTATCTCCTATGCTCAAGCCAATTTTGTATCCAAATGACTAAGTCTCCCTGGATTCCACGTAATCTAACCTCAGACTACCATGCAGAACCTTGTCAAACCCACCTTGTTGAAGTCCATAACAACAAATACTGCGCTACCTTCAACAATCTTCTTTGTCACTTCTTCAAAAAAACCCAAGCGAGTTAGTGAGCCAAGATTTCCCATGCACAATGTCACGTTGACGTTCCCTAATCCAAATACATGTAAATCCTGTCCCTCCAACAACTTACCTGCCACTGATGACAGGCTCATCAGTCTGTAGTTTCCTAGCTTTTTGTTATCACCTTTTTTAAATAATGGCACTACATGAGCCACCCTCCAGTCTTCTAACACCTCACCCATGATACAAATGTCCTAGAAAGGGGCCCAACAATGACTTTCCTAGCCTCCCAAAAAGTCCCAGGATACACTTGATTTATGCACCTTTATGAGTCTTAAGATGTCCAGCACCACCTCCTCTGTAAATATGAACACTTTTCAAGGTATCACTATTTATTTCTCCAAATTCTCTAGCTTCCATATCCTTCTCCACAGTAAATACTGATGTGAAATATTTGTTTATCTTCTTTGCTATTTTTTATTTCAGTCCTACCTTCGTCAGTTTTGATCCTTTGCCATGTCTCTATTCACAGTTCATACGACAGCACAAGATGTAACCTACGAATAGGTTCCCAAAGATCACACTGTGATCCAATAAAAACCAAAAGAACTGCAGACGCTGTCAATCAGGAACAAAAACAGAAGTTGCTGGAACAGCTCAGCAGGTCCGGCAGCATCTGTGAAGAAAAAAGTCAGAGTTAACGTTTCGGGTCCGGTGACCCTTCCTCAGTTCTGAGGAACCTGAAACTTTAACTCTGATTTTTTTCTTCACACATGCTGCCACACAGTGATCTAATGTCTGCTATTGATGTGATGTCTAATCAGCTAAGTCACTGAATTAAATACAGTCTTTCAAAAACAGCATTGACTGATATAATAAAATATTTATAACTTGAGATGATGGTTTCAAACAGTTTCCAGACCGAAATAGCATGTGACGTAAGATTTGAATGCTGCATCCACTGGGACATATCCAGTTCAACAATTCTGTAAATTGGATTCTTTCAGTCATTTAACAAAGTTTACTCTTGAAAGCTATGTTTAATTTTAAATAAACGGTGGTAAGCAGTGTTCCTGTGGAATCGTGTGATCTGAGTGCTGCAGGTTTACACTTGTTGTTGCTAGGCATTTACAGTCCTGTGAGATATCATTTCGTGAGGCCCTATTTTATTCTAGGTATCTCTCCTACAATCCATCCTAGTATTATTTTACATAAAAGTAATTAGTATTAATGGATTAGGGTTTTTTGAGGCTCTGTATTTTAAGACCTCCAGTTGATTCTCATCGGATTTGTTTTCGTAATTTGCCACCAGTTTTAAATTGTTGCAGTGCACATAGAATCCTTATAGGTTTACACATCTTGACCTAAAGGTACCAATTTTAGCAACAGCCTGAATTTCTAGCACATTTAATGTCTCAAAATCTCTCAAAGTTCTTTATAGGAACTTAACTGGATAAAGTTTGACACTGAACCAAATTAAGTGATATTCGGACTGAAGAGAGGTGAGATTAGGAGCACTTGAAAACGGAAGGCAGAGTTAGAGAGACGGAAATGTTAGGGAGAAAATCCCTGAGTCTAGGGATTAGGCAGCAGAAGACATGGCTGTCCATAGTAGGGCAAAGGAAATTGGGGATGCACCAGAGGTTACAGTTAATTGGAGGGACACAGAATTTGCAGATGTGTTAATGGCCTTAAATGGGCTGACAGAGGCTGTACCCCCAACAGGTCAGTTTTAATGAGTGACATTCTGGTACACCTAGGTCTTGGCCTAATTTGTAGTCTAACTGGTTTGCTCCTTCTGATGTTATACTAAGAAACTCATTGTTCCATCCGTAAGTACATGAAAAGCGAGGACATATTGACATTAGCACATACTAATGGAGTGTAACGTTCAGGCTGTGTGGGTATTCTATGGAAAGCTTGTCTTGGAATGACCAGCAATTCTCTGGTTGGGATTTCTCCTGATGACAAGCACACTTTGCTGCTGAAACAGATTAGTTCTTCTTGTGGGCCTGCGCTGAATACAGTGTATAAACGATGCATTTGTCAACTCTCAATTACTGCTGTTAGCAGACTCTTCCCAGCTTTCAGGCATTGCTGAAACAAAATCAATTGATGTTGAAACTGAAGAGTTAAGATGTGGTCACACAAACCAGGAAGTTGGATAGGATGAAGATATTGCATGACCTGGTGGCCTGTTATTGTGGGCTGTTGCTCCACTGTAGTATTCTCTTTGTGTGCTTGACTAATTCTTGTTTTTGGCGTAATGTTTCGGTTAGTCAAGTCAAGTGCTATAACAATTGATCCTCACTGTCACTTTACACCTCATTAATTTTAGAACACAATCTCCTAATGGTATCCGCAAAACGTCTCAAAAAAATGAAGATGGATGGCTGCCTAAAGCAATTGTTCAGCCATACCGTATGATAACAGGATGTAACATCTGTTTTAAGGATTGCATCCATAAATTTGGTGTATTGTTTTGGACTATCTCCATGCGGATGCAGTCTAACTAGTGGCACCACCAAAATAGTTGCAATAACTATTCATGATAGTTGGGGTTAGTTTAGAATGGCACAGACATGGGGGGTGGAGTTGGGGGGTGGGGGCTGCGAAGGGCCTGTTCCTGTGTTGAGTTTTTTTTCCAAGTCCCAAGAGGGTGGGGCAAGAGCTGATCACAACCATCATGAATGGTTTATTCATTGTTTTAGATCAGGACTGCAACCAACATTGCACACAATATTCCAAATGCAGATTAATGAAAGTTTTATACGGCTGCAGCATGACTTCCCAACTTTTAAACTCAGTGCTCACCCCAAGCAGGCAAGCAGTCCACATGCTTGCTTTATCACCTTATCCCCCTTTGTTGCCACTTTTAGAGTGCTATGGACTTAGATCCCAAGATCCATCTGTATATCATTGCTCCTATGAGTTCTGCCATTTACTGTATACCTTCCTCTTGCATTTGACTTCCCAAAATGTATCACCTCACACATGTTTGGATTAAACTCCATCTGCCATTTCTCTGCCCAACTTTCCATCTGATCTATATGCTGCTGTATCTTTTGAGAACTTTCCTCACTATCCACAACTACACTAAGTTTGTGCTGTCTGCAAACTTACTGATCAGACTACCTGAATTTTCATCCAAATCATTTATGTACTTTACAAACATCAGAGGTCCCAGCACTTATCCTTACTGAACACCACTGGTCACAGACATCCAGTTAGAAAAACACCCCTCCACAACAACTCCTCTGTGTTCTTTGACCAAGCCAATTTAGCATCTCACCCAGGATCCCATGTAACTTAATCTTCTGGACCAGCCTTCTATGAGAGACCTTTTCAAATGCTTTAGGAGCAATCTGAAGTTTGCTGTTAACAAGGTTTTTGGCTTGAAACCCCTCTGTTTTTGATTGATGCTGATAGTTCACATATGTATGTAAGTGAGACATGAGGACCAATTTCTAGTGATTTTCAGGCCTCTGTTTTTGAGTGCATATGGTCATGTTGATTGTGTCTTTAATAGTCGGAAATGTACTTGTAAAGGATTATTAGCAACTTAACTATAAATCTAAGGGAACAGGAAAGTAAGGGAATGATGTGGCCGTTTCTCTTCAGATCCTGACCTGATGGAAAGGTCAAGGATCTGAAAGTCCTGAGCCCAGACTTCATAGAGCTTACATCAAAAGTTACATGTGTTTCATCTGGCATGTACATGTTAATGCCTTGGGTGGCTCTTGTGATTTGCAGCAAGTTACAGATGGGCCTCACAACTTTAATTGGTGTCAACGTTATGGAAGTGTTGTCTGTTCAGGAGGCACTGATAGAGCAACAGGCAGTTGTATTGAAGACTACAGTAGATTCTTAGATAAGAGGCTGCCAGGAACTTAGCACTTTGACCTCCAAAGAAACAAGCAGCTAAATCTGTGGTAAATTAATCTGAAACTTGAAGAGGACTTTAAATGTACTTTCCAGTCCCTTGTTAAATCTGTGACTTGGGCATTCATGTTTTACTAGCCATCGTTGCACCAGCCTTCCAACTGATGCCTGCAATCCCAATCCAAGTTGAAGGGCAGAGATTGCAGTCTAAGTGTGTCGTAATGGTGTCTTACAAATGGCCACACAAATTAGGACTAATGAAGACCTTCTCTCCCAGAATACCTTGCCAGTAGAATCATACAGGCAAGCTCGACTGTCCAGAATCTCCTTACTTAATGAATGGCCCTTATTCCCATAGTCATTCACCTGAGCATCAGGAGCCCATTGTTTCCCATTGCTCAGGTTGGACACAATATTGGAACGAGAGAGAGAAAGGCATGTCCCAACAAGATCGCAATGCCAGGTGTTAGGAAATAATAGGAAGAATCGTTGATTGCACCTGGTTAATTCTCATTTGAATGTAAAATGCTTACTTTGCTTGTTGCTTGTACTGTGTTCACTTTATGATTTGTTACTAGTGAAAACATGTTCTTTTTTGCGTTTCTTGAATTAAATTTTCCCTTAATGCCTAGACTGTTAATCACTGAGATCATAATCATGCAGGAAAATACATATCCATTTCCTGCCTCCACCCATAAACAGATTTAGCTCAATTATGTCTGCACTCCATACTTCAACATCAGTAATTAAAGCGAGCCCTAAAGTTTGATTTCTTTTTTAAAAAAAAGTGTTACATGTTATGCTGAAATATATGGTGTTTTATTCTGTAGCTATTTTATTCACTCAGAGGATGTGGCATTGCTAGCTAGGGTAGAAGTTATTGCCCAGCCCTTGGTACCCATGAGAAGGTAGTGGTGCATTGCCTTCTTGAAATGCTGCAGTTTATTTTGTGCAAGAGCACCCATAATGGCATTCGGCAGGGAATTCCAGAATTTTGATTCAGCGACAGTGGTTATATTTTTCCAAGTCAGGATGGTGAGTGCCTTGGGGGGGAGCTTGCACTTGCAGGTAGTGGAGTTATCATGTTTATGCTGCCCTTGTCCTTCTGGACTGAACTGCTTGTGGATTCGGAAGGTGCTCTTTAAAGACATTTGGTGAATTTCTGCTATGCATCTTGCAGATAGTACTCCCTACTGCTACTGAGTATCAATGTGGTGTCAATAAAGCCAGCTGCTTTGTCCTGGATGTTGTCATGCTTCTTGGATATTGTTGGAACTGTACTCATCCAGGAAAGGGAGAAGTATTCTATCACCGTCCTGATTTGTGCCTTGTTGATGGTGGCTTTGGGCAGTCAGGAGGCGAATTACTCACCACAGGATTCCTATCCTCTGACCTGCTCTTGTAGCTATTTTGTTTATGTGACTAGTCCAATTCCTTTTCAAGTCAACAGTAACTTCTAGGATGTTGAAAGTGGTGGATTTAGTGATGGTGACACCATTGACTGAAAAATGTATAATGGTCAGATTCTCTTTTATTACAGGTGTTCATTGCGTGAAATTTGTGTGACATGAATGTTACCTGCCATTTGTCAGTAGCAAAGCTGTGTGGTTGTCAGCCCAATGACATAGTTGACATTGCTAGTTTGGTGCAAAGCATAAATACCAATCATTAAAAATCTGATTTAATTGTAATTGTAGGAAAATTATCCACAGTGACGTATTGTTTCTGCAGCTGAGAAATTGTTTGGAAAGTTGTTGATGTGCTGTCTCAGATTGTGAATCCACTACCTTTGGTGGGAAGGATATAAAAGTTAGGTCCCTGTTGTGCAGCTTTAATTTATTTTATATTTATCTGTGTTCTTTTTTCTTTGTCTAATCTTCCTTGTAAACCTCTTTACTGGAGTGGACAGAATAAAAACTGGATGGTTTCTACTGTTGTCACGTAGGAAAGCATAGGAACCAATTTGTTCCCAGCTTTCTCCCACAGAGAAATGAAGAACATTTTTACCAGAGAATGTGGAACTCACTACCACAAGCAGTAGTTGACGTAAGTAGTCTTGAAACATTTTTAAAAAATGTGCTAAATAAGTGAGGGGAAGATTTGGTTATATCAAGAATCGTGGGAAGAGGTTCTTGTGGAGGACAAACATCAGGAAGGACCAGTTACTGCAAAAGGCCTGTTTCTATGCTATACATTTGTAGCACCATCCACAATACTTCTCAAATTTAAAAGTTAATCTAATCTAAATGGATGGATTTTGACTGAGGGATAAATGATACCCTTCTGGTGCACCAAACAGAATCTTAGAACTTTAGCAGTTACAAAATATCCAGAGAGACAATTTTACAAAGATAATGCAATGAGAAAACTCAAAAGAAAGATTCCGATGCCTGAAGCAGTCTGCAAGTTTGCTGCAATTAAGCTTCAGCATTTTCGACACTATTATGTTTTATATGCGAAATTAGGAGTTCATGAAAGGCATTGTTAAATTTTAATTTTAAAAATAAAGTTATTTCTCATGTGCAATTACTGCTTCTTTACCTGTTTCACTTTGGTGGCAGTCACTTACTAATTCATCTAATGTTCCTATTCTAATGGGAGGAAGAGGTGAAGTGACTAGCTGCTGGATTCTCCCAGCATTTCCTAGGATGTGTGGTTCATTCATCTCTTTCTGCACTATGTTTACGCCTACTCATTTCCTAGTGCTTCATGAGTCTTTTGAATCGATGGCTGAGTAGGTTTGATAGATGACTTGTCCTGAGAGACATTTTTCTCATTCTCTCCTCCAATTACAAAACCCCTGCTACTGGACTTTCCTTTAATCAGTCTGGCCATCTTTATGGGGCAGATCGCTATGCTGACATGAGGCTTTCGAAATGTGTGACAAAGTCCTGTCTGGGCAATCTCGCAGAGCAGAATTTTGTAAGAACTGAGCCACAAAGTTAAAAGTTTGAAGTCTTTGTAACATGTGTTCACATAAGTTCTGATAGAGGCCACAGCTGTGCTTAGGATGTTGGCTGAAGGGGCAGTCCCATAGTTGCCCCTAGAGGACAGCAGTTGACAGCAGTCGCATGTCATTGCACAGATGCAGTCAATGTACTTTTTGATACCAATCCTTATTCTATGCCTACTGTTTTTAGTACACTTTCAAAAGATTGATGGTACTCAGAAAACAAACTTGCTTTATAGACTGGTGCAAATTCCAGAACTCAGTGTTTGAAGGCTAGCCTTTCAGTTGTCTTTTCCCTGCTTTTTACTACCACCTAAACTTTTATCCCTTCTCACTTGTGTTGTGTTTCACCCAGTGCTGTCTAACTTTATACCTTCACCATGAGGAGGATCACCTTGTCCTGGTCATATTGCAGGATGATTGATTTACATTGTGTGAAACAGGAGTGTGGGAGCTCTTGCGTCTCTCAGCCAATGATCAACTGGCCTTTAGGATGCACATTGAAAACAAATCGAGAAAAAATTATATTTTGAAATCTGTAAAATACTTCTTGCATCACATTCTGGCCATCAATGCATGACATTTGAAGTGTTGAAGGATCAACTTGAGTCCAATGGCATGGATGGCAAAAGGTTGAGACCTGTCTTATATTTCTGGTAAGTGGAAGGTGAAAAGGTAGCCATGCTTTGCTGACTGTGGTAGAGGCAGATGACAAAGGCATGAAAATCTCGGGTAAAAAAAAGTGTTTTAATTTAATACAGAAAGGAAATATTATCTCTGAGCTGTATATATAGGCAAACTGTAAATGTGTTATTGAGAAAAGGAGTTAATAGTTTTGCCAAACATAGTGAAAATTTTTTATTTCTATAATGCTTTGAAGATTGATTGCCCTCAGATCAGCCATGTTCCTATTTAAAGCTCGAGGGACTGAATGGCCTATCACAAATTCTATTTCTTATAGCCTTATATATTATTTAGCACACTGCTTTAAGCAGAATGCTTAATAAAAGTGTCCACTGATTTCATGATATTTAAAACAAACTAAGTTTATGAACAAACTGAGTTATGAAACTAATTGTGAAACTATATACACAGCCACTGCACTTCATTAGCCATTTCATTGCAGCTGTTTGTTTGCCGTATAAGGACAATTTACAAAGCTGATCATTTATAAATACTTTGCTTCATTTAACCTCCTAGATTAAATTCAACTTAGAATTTGATTCAGCACTTTCTTTTCTTTCCACTCTTGAGCATTCCCTATTTTGCGATAAAAACAGAAAGTGCAGCAGGTCTGGCAGCATCTCTGAGAAACCGAGTTAATGTTTTGAGTCTAGAACTTTCTCTCCCCACAAATGCTGCAGACCAACTGCATTTCTTCAGCATTCTCTGTTTTTATTTCAGATCTTCAGCATCTACAGTGTTTTATTTCTAATCAGTACTTCTTGAATGGAACAAAACCAAAGTTGCTGGAAAAGCTCAGCAGGTCTGGCAGCATCTGTGAAGGAAAAAGCAGAGTTAACATTTCAGGTCCGGTGACCCTTCCTCAGAACTGTTCTGTGATTATCCAAATAACCACCCAATGCTATCTTGAATGCCTCAATTGCACCTTTCTGCACCAAACTGCCAAGCAGTACATTCTATATCCTAACTACACAGAGTGAAAAAAATGTTCTTTATTTCACTCTTGTTTTTTTTGCAAATCACTGTAATTCTGTGCCGTCCTGTTTTGTTCCATTTACGAGTGGAATGGTTTCCCCCTATCTAGTCACGATTTTGTAAACCTCTATGAAATCTCCTTTTAGCCTCTTCTCTCTAAGGAGAGCAGTCCCAACTTCTTAAATCTATCCTCAAAACTGAAGTTCCTCATCGCTGAAAACATTCTTGTAAACCGCTTCTGCTCTCTCTAGAATGTGCTCACATCCTTCCTATAATGTGATGCCCAGAACTGTACACAATTTCCCACCTGAGATCTAACAAGTGTCTTATACATTTCCACCTTCTTTCATACAAGCAGTGGGACAGATTCATCAACTGTCTGTTCCTGAGCTATGGAGGGGGATACGGAAGCTGCAAAATAATGTAATTGGAAGTGGAGATGGTGGGCAGAATTTTACCAGCCATTGCATGATGTGAACATTGGTGAGAAAATTGGGAGAATTGCATAATATCAGTAGTATGGAGATTCGCATTATGGAGAGCAAAATGTTTGAATCTCCAACCAAGTGTAAAATGACGAGGCGAGATTCCAGCTAGTAGGTGTTAGGATGCCTGTAATCAATGTCTCATTATTATGCAATCTCACCTCATTGATGTGCAATTTCCCAATCTCCCACCCATGTTAGAAACTGGACAGAGAGAATTCCTGACATAGATATAACCTGGCAACTCCAGCTCACTGCTTGCTCCTCTGGTCCTCCATCTTGAACACCAGACACCAACAACTCAGGGCAGCAATCATTTTGCACCTTCCCATTTACCAGGATCTCCAGGTCCCAGTTGGCAGAGTCGGGTACCAATTACCCTTTAACTGGGGTAACTGATAGTGCAGGTCAGCTGTGGACTGTTGGCATTTGACTGGGAGTGAGGTAATATGGTGAGTTTGGCAAGTTAGTTTAAGAAAACTCACTAGGGCTTATGGGGAGAAAACTTCGATGAAACTAGCCAAAATTAACAGCCAATTTTTGATAATATTCAGCCCTTTATAAAGGCTTCCCATGCAGTGTTTTAAAGTCAGCTCAGCTGCCATAGAAATCATCCTGTAATGAAAATGCTTCAGGAGATTGTTCTTTGGTATGGTACATTAAATATCATTCATACCATCCCAAACCTGTAGAAATCTAATCTCCTTGTAATGGTATTTACTGACCCAAAGTGCCATGAATTAAGGTTTTAGAATTGGTCCCAATTCAAATCAAACTACCACAGGGATAGTTTTCATGCTCTGTGTAATCTGAGATCAGTCCACTCTACCAAATTAATCCTATCAGCAGCCACTGTTGGTGTGAAGCTCATGGAGGCAATTTTCCCTTTGGCCCACATGGGAAACTGAAGTTTGTGAATTACATTGATGCACATGGAAAGGAAAACTGTGCTGGTTGGCAATCCACAACCACTAGTTTTCCATACATGTCAAAGTGAAAATTAGCTTCCCTTTCACCTCAAGCTTGCTTTCACCGCCAACTCAACATTCATTTTAATTTCTTCTCCTATTTGGCATTTTCTCCCGCTTTACCTTGTAAAGTGCTCTGAGATGCTTTGTTTTATGTTGAGGAGAACTGAAGAAATGTAAGTTAAGATTTGTTACAGCCATAGCCTTTTTTCACACTCTTTTCCTTTATAAATGGTACTCAATTTTCAATATAACTTGTGGGATTTTTGTCTGCCCAGATGAGTCCTTTGTTCATATTTCTGTGAGATATGGGAAGTGAATGAACATTTATTTCAATGCAAGAGGCCTGACAGGTAAGGCAGGTGAACTCAGGGCATGGTTGGAAACATGAGACTGGGATATAGCTATTACAGAAACATGGCCTAGGGAGGGGTAGGACTGGCAGCTTAATGTTCCAGGGTTTGGATGCTATAGGAAGGATAGAAAGGAGGGCAAGAGAGGCAGGGGAGTGGCGTCTTTGGTTAAGGATAACATTGCTGCTGTAGTTAAGGCGGATATTCCTGGGACAACATCCAGTGAAGTTATAAGGGTGGAACTGAAAAATAAGAAAGGGATGATCACCTTATTGGGATTGTGCTATAGACCCTTCCCCCACAATAGCCAACAGGAAGTTGAGAAGCAAATATGTACAGACATCTCAGATATCTGTAAGAATAATAAGATTGTAACAGTAGGGATTTTAACTTTCCAAACATAAACTGGGACTGCCATAATTTGGAAGGATTACATGGAGAAGAATTTTTTAAGTGTGAGCAAGAAATTTTTCTTATTCAATAGGTGGATATACCTACTAGAGAAGGAGCAAAACTTGATCTTCTCTTGGGAAGCAAAGCAGGGCAAGTGAATGAGGTGTCAGTGGGGAAGAACTTTGGGGCCAGTGATCATAATTCTATTAGTTTTAAATTAGCTATGGAAAAGGATAGACCTGATCTAAAAGTTAATGTTCTAATTTGGAGTAAGGCCAATTTAAGGACATTAGGCAAGAACTTTCAAAAGTTGATTGGTTTATTCATGGGTGAAAGGACTGTTGGAAAATTGGAGACCTTCAAAAATAAGATAAGAAAGTTGAGAAAGAGTACGTTCCTGTTAGTGTGAAGGGCAAGGCTGGTAAGTGTAGGGAATGCTGAATGACTAGAGAAATTGAGGCTCTGGTCAAGAAAAAGTAGGAAAGCATAGGTCAGGTATAGATGCTGGTATTGAGTGAATCCTTCAAGGAGTATAAAGGCAGTACAAGTGCACTTAAGAAGGAAATCAGGAGAGCAATAAGGGGACGTGAGATAGCTTTGGCAAATTGGGTTAAGGAGAATCCAAAGGGATTCTACAAATACATTATGGGCAAAAGAGTAACGAGAGAGAGAATCGGCCCCTTAAAGATCTACAAGGCTGTCTAAGCGTGGAACCACAGGGGATGAGTAAGATACTAAATGAGTATTTTGCACTAGTATTTACTGTGAGAAAGACATGAAAGCTAGAGAATTTGGAGAAATAAATAGTCATATCTTGGAAATTGTCCATATTAC
Source organism: Ginglymostoma cirratum (assembly GCA_024137785.1). NCBI lineage: Eukaryota > Metazoa > Chordata > Chondrichthyes > Orectolobiformes > Ginglymostomatidae > Ginglymostoma > Ginglymostoma cirratum. The sequence continues at coordinate 1,690,395 of JAHRHZ010000075.1, read as the reverse complement.
AGAAGAGGGGGTGCTGGACATTTTAATTCGCATAAAGATGGAGAAATCTCCAGGACCTGATCAGGTGTATCCCAGAACTTTGTGGGAAGCTAAGGAAGAGATTGCTGGGCCCCTTGCTGAGATATCTGTATCATTGATTGCCACGGTGAAGTGACAGAAGACTGGGGGTTGGCTAATGTGGTGTCATTATTTAAGAAAAGCGATAAAGAAAAGCCAGGGAACTATAGACACTTTAGCCTGATATAGGTGGTGGGTAAATTGTGGGAAGGGATTTCTGATGGACAGAATTTACATGCATTGGAAAAGGCAAGAACTGATTAGGAATAGTTAACATGGCTTTGTGGAGTTTGCATGTTGTTCCCATGTCTGCATGGGTTTCCTCTGGGTGCTCTGGTTCCCTCCCACAGTCCAAAAGTGTGCAGGTTAGGTTTTTTGGCTATGCTAAATTGCCTACAGTGTCCAGGGATGTGCAGGCAATGTGGGTTAGCCATGGGAAGTGCAGGATTAAGGGGACAGAGCAGGGGAGTGAGTCTGGGTGAGATGCTCAAATGGCCTGCTTCCACATTGTAGAGATTCTAAGTTGTGTCTCAATAACTTGAGTGAGTTTTTTGAAGCAGAGACAAGGAAGATTGATGAAGGCAGAGCAATGGACACCAACCAAATGGACTTCAGTAATGCTTTCAACCAGGTCGTGCATGGGAGATGGGTTAGCAAGGTTAGGTCACATGGAGTCCAGGGGGAGCTAGCCAATTGGATACAAAATTGGTTTGAAGTAGGAGGCAGAGGGTGTTGGTAGAAGGTTGTTTTTCGGAATAGAGGCCTGTGACCAGTAGTGTGCCGTAAAGATTGATGTCGGGTCCACTACTTTTCATTATTTATATAAATGACTTGGATGTGAATCTAGAAGGTATGGTTAATAAGTTCACAGATGTCACCGAAATTGGTGGTGTAGTTACCTCAGAGTACAATGGTACCTTGATCAGATGGACCAATGGTCAGAGGAATGGCAGATGGAGTATAATTTAGATAAATCTGAGGTGTTGCATTTTGGAAAGGCAAATCAGGGCAGGGCTTATACACTTAATGGTAAGGTCCTGGGGAGTGTTGCTGAACAAAGATCTAGGGGTGCAGATGCATTGTTCCTTGAAAGTGGAGTTGCAGGTTGTTGGCAAGGTGAAGAAGGCTTTTGGCACACTTTTCATCATTGGTCAGTTTTTAATATTGGAATAGGGATGTCATGTTGTGGCTGTACAGGACATTGTTTAGGTCACTTTTAGAATACTGCATTCAATTCTGGTCTCTCTGATACAAGAAAAATGTTATTAAACTTGAAAGGGTTCGTAAAAGATTTACAAAGGCGTTGATGGGATTGGAGGGTTTGAGCTATAGGGAGAGGCTGAATAGGCTGGGGCTATTTTCCCTGGAACATCGAAGGCTGAGGGGTGACATTATAGAGGTTTATAAAATCATGAGGGGCATGGATAGAGTGAATAGCCAAGGTCATTTTCCCAGGGGAGGGGAGTTCAAAACTAGAGGGCACAAGTTTAAGGTGAGAGGGAAAGACTTAAAAGGGATTGAGAGGCATCTTTTTCACACAATGGGTGGTGCAAATGTAGAACTCTCTGCCTGAGGAAGCAGTGGGGCTGGTACAATTACAACATTTAAAAAGTATCTGGATGGGGATATGAATAGGAAGGGTTTTGAGGAATATGGGCAAAATGCTTGCAAATGAGCCTGGATCAGTTTAGGATACCTGGTCGGCATGGACAAGTTGGACAGAAATGTCTGTTTCCGCGCTGTATTGCTCTATGACTCTATGCGTACATACAACCGTATGAATCAGGAGTAAGCTTAGACTACTTGATCCTTGAGCCTTTCCCACCATTTAAGGAGATCATAGATGATCTGACTTTAACCTCAATCCCATGTTCCCTCTTACTCACAATCACCTTTCACCACTTTGCTTAGTAAGAATCTATCCACCTTTGCCTTAAAAATGTTCTTACTTAACTTGCACTACCTTCTCAGGCAGAGAGTTCCAAAGACACTCTCTTAGAGAAAAAAAATCTATGTCTTAAATGGATAATGCCTTATTTTTAAACGGTGACCAGCTCTCCACACACCCCTGCACCACCCCCTGCCCACTATTTCCAAATTCTTCCACCAGAGGAAATATTTCATCCATATCCACCTTGTAAAGTCCCCACAAAATCTTTCATGCTTCAATCAAATCATCTCTTACACTTCCAAACTTCAATAGAAGTCTAGTCTGTGCAGCCTTTCCGCATAAGACAATTTGCTAATTCCAGGTATTAGGCTGGTGAACCATCTCTGAACTTATATTTACATTTTTCCTTAAATAAGGTGACCAATACTATACACAATAGTCCAAATGTGATCTCATTGGTGCCATGTATAACTGAAGGATAATCTCCCTACTTTACAATTCCCCTCACAATAAATGATAACATTATATCTGTTTTTCTAGTTCCCAATTGTACCTAATTTTCTAATTCCAAATTGCATCCTTGTTTTTATCAGTTCCTACCCTAGGTTACCAGATCCTTCTGCATCTCAGGACTCTACAATTGCTCACCATTTAGATAATATTCTTCATAGAATCATAGAATCCCTACAGTGTGGAAGCACACTGCCCATCAAGTCAACATTGACCCTCCAAAGAACATCTCAACCAGACCCACACACCTTACCCTTTCCCTGTAACCCTGCATTTCCAATGCACATCTTTGTGTGGGGGGAAAAAGCACACACTGGGAGAATGTGCAAACTCTACACAGACAGTTGCCCGAGACTGGAATCGAACCTGGGTCCTTGGTGCTGTGAGGCAGCAGTGCTCATCATTGAGGCACCGTGCTGCCCCCTGGATAATATCACATTTTTCTATTATATTTCATTTGCCAGATCTTTGCCTGCTCATGTAACCATTCTATATCTTTTTGTACACTTCATAACTTTCCTACATATATTTGTGTCATTAGCAAATTTGGCAATTATACCTTCTATTCCTTCATTCAAGTAATTTGTTCATGGTGTGTGGATGTCATCTGGACGGCAGTTAAGAGTTAACCGCATTGCTGTGGTTATGGAGTCATATGTAGGCCAGACTTTCTCCTCCAATTCTAGTTCCTACACTACTGTGTGCTTGTCTGAAAGTAGAAGGACATAAGAGTGATATTGGAAATGGGGAGTCCAAGAAATACATGCTTACATAGTCCATTGTGTTACTCAGAAGAGATTATAGAATGGATTAAGTGGTATGCAAGAAGGAGAATTAGGCATGAGCATATCACAGCATTCTAATTCTTAACTATGACCTCAGTCCTGGCCTCGCCACTAATGGTAAGAAATGTCATCTCCATCAGAGTGAACATACAAAACCGTGCCTGTCCTCTGTTGATTTGGTGTAGCTGTGTGCAGCTGTCTATGTTATGTGCCAACTTGTCCTGCAAGAAAGTGGGAAGTGAGTGTGGTGCAACATTTTTAAGTGATGTGGTTAAAACAATTGAATAACTGAAAGTATGTGCAAACTGTGAAATGTAAATGGGAGCAAGACTTGTGGCAAAGTTACATGCCTGATGGTGAGGTGTAAATCTTTGAATGTAAGGGTGCGTGTGTTGGGTTTGTTGGTAAATGATAGAAGGGACAGTGGTAAATTCAGTAGTAGTGAATTGAGCTGCAATGCAAGCATTCTTGCTTCCGCTTCATAACATTTATCTAGAGAGCCTCCTGGTCTTATAAAAGGCCCATCCACTCCTGAGTCAAGGCCTCCAGGGCTATGTCAGAGACTTATGTAGCAAGCTCACTATCAAATTGTGTTTTCTCCAGTTCAGACTTACTCTGAGAAAGATGTAACATCTCTCCAGTCAAAATACATTCCCCTTTTTAAGTGGTGCAAACTATATTGAATTTGTACAAGTTTCTCATGATTTTGCAACACAATCTCAGGGATGCAGCTACTCAAACACACAGAGGGAATTATTTAATTGCCGCCTACCCTAAAAAGAAATGCATCTATTTTAGGGGACCATTCAATTTTGGTCCCACTGAATTGAAAGCCTGTGATGAAGTACGTCAGCAACACCAAAATGTAAACAGATAGTTGCTAAGTGGGAGAGTAGCATTGTTTTGAACTGTTATGATCCCGGCTGATATCAATATTGGATGTTGGATAAGTCAGAGCCCAGACTAAAATCTAGCTTGTTAGATTTAATTTTCTCTTCCTTGATTTGTTACATGCAAAAGCAGCCAGTACAATGTGTGACCTGTAGGTTAGAATAGAAATGTACAGGCTAACATTCTTTGCCATCTTCTGAAGGTGGCAGCATCAACAATCACATGGATTTACAGAAATTTTACAAAATACAAATAAGCCAAGGTCAGTATTTATTCTCCACCCTCGCCTTCTACCACCATGCTTCACCCAGCTCAGTTTACAACCCAATTCAGAAGAAGATCCATGATGCACTTATTAAGTTTATTTGCTTTTGGCTTCAGTGAGAATGCCATTTCCCAATGGTCCAACAAGTTCCAGAGGACATGCAAAATGCAGCAAAGTCGTAGGCTGCACATATTCCATTTAAGGTCTTTCGTGTAGTTGAAGGACCCAGTCATTTGGAGGAAATAGTGGCCCACATCACAGAGTGGTATGAAAAAGCAAAGATTATGAAATCTAATGTGGCAGTATAAAGAGGGTGTCCTGTGCCGTAAAACAGCAGAGAAGACCAGTAGAGGCCACCAGGAGAAATCCACTTGGAAAAGACCAGTGGAAGTGGCCCCATTCCAATAATAGCTGCTACTTGGAGGCTTTAGGCAGGCAGGCTCAGAAAAGACCTGGGTATCATCAGCACAGTCAGGAGTTGAGGAAAGGGCTTAGCAGAAGCAGGGAGAGGTTTATTGCAATTGAGGATCAACTCAGGAGCTGAGAACGTAATAGATGGTCATCGGCTACATGCTGCTGGCTGATGAGGCAAAAGTAAACTTTTTAAGGAGTGGTGTTCTGATCACAGTGGCTAAGGAGCTGGGAGTCTACCTAGAAGTTAGTACAGAATTGGCACTTTAGCAAATGCAGTTTCAGGAGAAGTGACTGAACACTGGGAGGTGAGCAGGCTTTGGACAGTCAGAATTTAAGCAGCTTTTGACAGAACTTCAGAGGCTGGTTCTTCAGACATTAAGGGTTGAAATCCCTAAATGGGAATATAGAATGTTACTGAGATTCTGTGACTCACGTTGATTATTGGCATTTAGGCGAGCTGCTGACAAGTCAATAGGATCAGTCTTGGTCACATGCACTACTTAATGTGCAGTGTGGTATATTCTGCCACAGTTTGCCTGTTAATTCATATTAACTTTGTGTTAATTCCGGATGTTAGAGTATAAGATAGATATCATGGATTGTTAACATACCTGACATTGCACTACAAAATTTGCATTCTTTTCAAACTATGCAATCGTTGTTCTCTTAGTAGGTACTTAAGATTTCAAACTTTTCCTACTTTAAACAAAATTGTTACTGTTCTCTAACTAGAGTGAAACATGAATTTTGCAATGTTGTTTGGGATTGTTATATAATTTGGGATCATAACAAACTTGAAATGTCAGCTCTGTCTCTATTACCTCAAATGCTGCCATACTTACAGAGATTTTCCATAATTATCAGATTTTATAATATATCCTAATATCTCTTTCTCTCTTATATTCTTATCTAGCTTCCCCTCAAATACATCTGTGCTATTTGTCCATAAAGGATATATCTTCTGGGGATACCAGAGAAAGCAGTACAGAGTGGGAACAGAAACAACTGTAAGGAAGAGGTAGCTATGATTACATTGAAAGAATGAAACAATCAATTGATTGATATTATTGACATCAAGGGATAGCATGAGAAAATGGCATAGATGATCAACTGTGATCTAGAATGGTGGAGCAGGTTTCAAAGGCTGAATGGCCTCCTCCTGTTCCTATGTTTCTATATTTTGGTACCGTTGAAGTGTCAGAAACTAACTGCAGGGATTCAATATGAATTTCTGAGAAAAGTGGGCATGCATTTGGGAGACAATGACACTTTTGAGGATTTTGGAGAAGAAAGGGAGTTTGGATATGGGATGTTACTTTGCAGGATATTAGTTTTTTTGAAGGGAAGTGATGACTGCAAATGTAAAGGACAGAACCATTTCCAATCATGGAGACCGTAAAGGGAGGTTGTGCATTCTGTAATTCAGTGAGAATATGGTTAGGGGTGGAGATGTGTCTTATGAGCAGAATAATAGGACATGAGGGGCGATAGGAAAAAAAATAGAGAAAGCTATGAGCGCGAGAGTAAACTTGAGGGAGCTTTAGAGGAGGTTTGGCCTCGTAGGTTAGTGGAAGGGGGAATTGACAGAAGCTGTTGATCAGATGGCCTCAATATTAATGATAAACAAGTCCTTTAGCTCCTTGTTGGAAGTAAGAATGGAAAAGACAGGGAAGAGAAATTTAGAGTAGTGTTGTAGTGAAGAAAAAAAAGTTTATTTTACATTCCATGGTAAAACTGAAACAATGGCAAGTTTTAGTAGATGAAACCAGGATCTGAATGTGGTTCAGGTTTGTTAACAACAGTGCTACTTGTTGTTACTTCCTCCCTGTTTGTCTTGTTTGCTCCTTAGCCTGATTCCTCTCAAATTTACACCGATATGATTTAATCCTGTTTTAAGAAAATGCTAGCCTGGAGCAAAGTCTCCATTTGCTGAGAGGAAACTCCACCAAATTGAAGACAGCCACCTGCTCTTAATGAGCTGAAGCAGACTGGTAAATATGTAATGACAAACATCACAGCAGGCCTGGTTTCTGTTCAAGAAACTGAAAAATAAAACCAGAGTTAAAGTCTCATTTCCTCTTTTTTTTAACAGCAAAAGAAGTTTGCAGATAACAAAACTGGAAACTGAGAAGTAATTTCCTGTCCTTTATAGGAACATGCATGTATACCCGAAAATGCAAACCTTATCTATACAACTTTTCATAATAAATTATTAATCTAAATGTAATTTGTTTTACTGTGTGCAACAGAATGATGATTGATAAAATGCTGATTACTTGAGGTACATTGTTCCAATCCAAAAAGAAAATTAGAACTTTTCTTATTTATTCAATTTTGTTTCAAGTCATTTTAAATTGCCATTTTATTCCTAAAATCACACTTTGTGGGACTCTGGTTTGAGTCAGTGGATCCGAGCCTAGTGCAAAGATTTGAGTTCCCAGCCAAGTCTAGCAATATCATTTGAATTAAAAATTAGCCCATTGCCATTATTTCTTCACTTCTGATCTCCTGTGGTCCTGTGGATAGGGTCTGAAATTGGAAGTTAGCAGAGATGCAAATCATGTGGTATCATGTCAGTTGCTTGTTAAATGCTTGGCTGATCTTCAATTGCATTGAATTTAAAAGAACTGAATATTGTTGTCATACATGGTCGTTGATTGTGGTTCTGTCTGCTTTTCAGCTTATCAATGTTTAATTACAATCCCTAACAACTCTTCTGCCTTTGTGAATTCACTGGCACACCAGGGTTGCTACCTTCCCTGTAGATGGACCCAGGCACTTGCATGTCAGAGCCATGACATTATTCATAAGGTTTATTTTGTATAACGATGTGGACTGGTCTGATACACAAGTATGTCACCTTCATGGTGAAGACTTTTATGGTGACTGTTACTGATATTAAAGCAGAAATTGATAGTTTCCAAGTACTCTGTTATCGCAGATGACAGTGGTTTGATTAACAAAACAACAACTTGAAACTCATTGTCAGAATCTGTTTATGACATGCAATTTTTGGTGACAGGAATGTTAAGTACAGTGACAGTAAATATGTATTAAATGTAAAGTTTCAATGAATAAAGTTTAAACTGAGTAATGTAAAACAAAAAATAAATTATTCATAATGTCTTTGCACGGCCTCCGTATTTTTGCTGAATGTTTCCCTGCCTGTCCCTAAATCTCTAACAGTCACATATTGCCAAACCCAGAGGCTTGTCATTTGCTTGGGGTTCAGCAGGGGCCATGTCTCCAGCAAGTCTCCGAGTGCCAGTGGCTCTCGCATCTTCTGTCAGTGTGGGCATGTGTCTGGGATGTGCACCCCAAATAATGATCTAATATAGAATGGAGGGCCTGCTGAGGGGAAGGTCTCTGTGCTGGGGGAGGGTGCAGGTGAATGCTGTGCTGGTGCATCCTCTGAGGATTCAGCATCACTGTCCTCAGTAAGGACAATCTCTTTCCCCGCTTGAGATTCAATAGGCTTAATCCTGTGCATTGGTCAGCACAAGGCTGGGGGCACACTTTCTGGGCTGTGCGGAGAAACTGGCTTTCCATCGGGGGTGGGGCGGCAGATGGGGACACTTTCAGCCATGGCTCCCGCCCACCACCAGCTCCTCAGAGACTCTGAGATCAGGGATCCCTCCACCAATTCTCTCTTGCTCATGTGATTGAGACCTCTTTTCTTCTGTGGAAGAACTGAATGTTATCCTAAGAGGATCTGTAACTGGTAAATGAGCATGTGTGCCTATGTCATGTGTCCTCCTGTGCCCACTCTAGAAAGTGCTCCAAATACATGTAGTGTCCTGGAACCGGGATACTTGGCAATGTATCAAGTGCCTCACGTTGAGTCCACTTTTTCTCTCTGTTGCTGGGGGTCTGCCACCTTTGCTATTTTCTGACATCCTTCCGCACTCTCACATCTATATCACTTGCTGTCCTTTTGAGTGCCAGTTTCAATGAAAATTAAGTATCACTTCCACGTTGTGGCATGCAGCAGATCATTCATCCTTTTTCTGCATTGCACCCCGGTTTTCAGAGCTCCTCATGGCCACTAGCATGTGCCTCCTCCTCTGTCCATCGGCTGCCTTAGGTCAGAGAGGAAGGCCTCCTGCTGACACCACTCTCACTTTGAGTAGCTGGCCTGGAGGAGAGTCTGTGGTGAGGTGTTCACTGAACTTTGGGTCCTTTCTCTGCCTGGGGTCTGACATTCCACCTGGGTATTGGAAGCTGACAAGTGGAGAGGGAATCCAAAAAGGCAGAGCAGGTGAAGGAAGAACCTATCCTGCTGCGTGATCAAACACAACAGAAATGGCAGATGAAATTCAACGTGAGCAAATGCGAGGTCTTGCACTTTGGAAAAAAGAATACAGGCATGTACTATTTTCTGAACGGTGAGAAAATTCATAAAGCCGATGTACAAAGGGATTTGGGAGTGCTAGTTCAGGATTCTCTAATGGTTAACTTGCAGGTTGAGTCCGTGATTAAGAAAGCGAATGGAATGTTGTCATTTATCTCAAGAGGGTTGGAATATAAAAGCAGCGATGTGCTTCTGAGACTTTATAAAGCTCTAGTTAGGCCCCATTTAGAATACTGTGTCCAATTTTTGGCCCCACACCTCAGGAAGGACATACTGGCACTGGAGCGTATCCAGCGGAAATTCACATGGATGATCACTGGAATGGTAGACCTAACATACGATGCACAGCTGAGGATCTTGGGATTGTATTCATTAGAGTTTAGAAGGTTGAGGGGAGATCTAATAGAAACTTACAAGATAATGCATGGCTTAGAAAGGGTGGACGCTGGGAAGTTGTTTCCGTTAAGTGGGGAGACTAGGACCCGTGGGCACAGCCTTAGAATTAGAGGGGGTCAATTTAGAACGGAAATGAGGAGACATTTCTTCGGCCAGAGAGTGGTGGGCCTGTGGAATTCATTGCCAAGGAGCGCAGTGGAGGCCGGGACGTTGAATGTCTTCAAGGCAGAGATTGATAAATTCTTGACCTCGCAAGGAATCAAGGGATACGGGGAGAGTGCGGGTAAGTGGAGTTGAAATGCCCATCAGCCATGATTAAATGGTGGAGTGGACCTGATGGGCCGAATGGCCTTACTTCCACTCCTGTGTCTTATGGTCTTATATCCTGTGAGGCTTGCACAGAATTAATGCCTGTCCAGGTTTCCTTTCAATATCAGGACTAGACCTTTGACACCATAAGGAAATGGCATAGGTGCCCACTTCTTGGCTTCACGTTGCAACACTCGGCACACTCCTTGTGCATGGGTACCTAATTAATTGTGTATAAAGGCTTCCCAACCTTGAGTAAAAGTAGTGCTCCCTTCAGAACAGAAGATTCTGCCTGATCTTTCAGTTTGATGATCTTTCATTGGAATGGAGGGAAACAAGAAATGTAATCGGTTTTGAGCTAGTGCAAGGGGTGGAGGTGGGAAAGAAGAACAAAAGGGATGAATGGACAGAAGGAAGGATTCAATGACTAAAGCTTTCATGGCACCAAAAGAGTACAGAAGTGTGTCTGGATGAGCCGTGAATGGCTGGAAAACAGCTATCCGAATACAAAGTGAAGAAATCAATCAAGAAACCAGAATAGATGATCCAGTTAAAAAAAAAATCAGTATTATACCCGAGATAGTAGGAACTGCTGATGCTGGAGAATCTGAGATAAAACGTTGTGGAGCTGGATGAACACAGCAGGCCGAGCAGCATCAGAGGAACAGGAAAGTTGATGTTTTGGATCGAGACCCTTCTTCAGAAATGGGGGAGGGGAAGTGGATTCTGAAATAAATAGGGAGAGAGCGGGAGGTGGATAGAAGATGGATAAAGGAGAAGATAGGTTGAGAGGAGACAGACAGGTCAAAGAGGTGGGGTTAGAACCAGTGTCGTTGGGGGAGGGGAGATTTTGAAGCTTGTGAAGTCCACATTGATACCCTTGGGTTGCAGGGTTCCAAGCGAAATATGAGATGCTGTTCCTGCAGCTTTCGGGTGGCATCATTGTGGCAATGCAGGAGGCCCAGGATGGACATGTCGTCCGAGGAGTCGGGGGGGAGCGAGTTGAAATGGTTCGCGACTGGGAGGTGTAGTTGTTTGTTGCGAACTGAGCGTAGGTGTTCCGCAAAGCGGTCCACAAGCCTCCGCTTGGTTTCCCCGATGTAGAGGAGGCCACAACGGGAAGAGCGGATACAATATACCACATTAGCAGATGTGCAGGTGAACATCTGTTTGATGTGGAAGGTCTTCTTGGGGCCTGGGATGGGGGTGAGTGGGGAGGTGTGGGGGCAGGTGTAGCATTTGCTTCGGTTGCAGGGAAAAGTGCCAGGGGTGGTAGGGCTGGAGGGGAGTGTGGAGCAGACAAGGGAGTCATGGAGAGAGTGGTCCCTCTGGAAAGCAGACAAGGGTGGGGAAGGAAAAATGTCTTTAGTAGTGGGGTCAGATTGCAGATGGCAGAAATGTCAGAGGATGATCAGGAACAGCATCTCATATTTCGCTTGGGAACCCTGCAACCCAAGGGTATCAATGTGGACTTCACAAGCTTCAAAATCTCCCCTCCCCCAACGACATCCCAAAACCAGCCCAGCTAGTCCCCACCTCCCTAACCATTCCTCCCACCTCAAGCCCCACCCCCATCTCCTACACACTAACCTCATCCCGCCTCCTTGACTTGTCCGTCCTCCCTGGACTGACCTATCCCCCACCTAAATCCCCACCTACATCCCCACCTACATTCACCTTCACTGGTTCTAACCCCGCCTCTTTGACCTGTCTGTCTCCTCTCAACCTATCTTCTTCTTTATCCATCTTCTATCCTCCTCCCCCTCTCTCACCTATTTATTTCAGAATCCCCTTCCCCTCCCCCATTTCTGAAGAAGGGTCTCAACCCCAAACGTCAGCTTTCCTGCTCCTCTGATGCTGCTCGGCCTGCTGTGTTCATCCAGCTCCACAACATTTTATCTCAGTATTATACCTGGTTCATTAAATGAGCACAGAGCGCCACCATATGTCAGAGAGTTGAGGACGACAGAAATGTTTGTTTAAGTTACTTCTAGCAGTAACATCAGCAATGAACATTATGATTGTTGCCACAATCAGCAGTGAAATAAAAACAAGTTTTGGTGCTGATCTATTGAAATTCACAAAGATCCCAATAAAAAGTTCAATGATAACAGCACAGTATTTCAAGGCCACTGGAGCAGTTGAAATCCTGGACAAAATACTGAAATATGGTGGAAAAGCACTCACGGCATGAAATATAATCTCATCTCACTCATCATGAAGCAGGACGGGGAATCTCTGAGACACTGTAATTATTTTCAAAAAACCAGAAAAGATCAATTAGAGTAACTACAGAGGGGTTACCCTCCTGTCCACCACTGGAAAGGTTATTATAAAAATTCTTCTCATGGCCTCAGTTCAGCAGCTGATGAGCTTTATCGCAGTCACAGTGCAGTTTGTGTCCATCGAGAAGTACCTGGTCATGACCTTCACATAAAGACATGTTCAAGAAAAATTCAGAGAGCAGTAGTAACCTTTTTATGTGGCCTTCTTCAAGCTCACAAAATCCTTTGACTCTATCTTTCAGGGAGGGATTATAGAGTGTCCTCTTGGCTGCTCAAACAAATTTGTCACCATCCTCCGACTGTTGCATGACAACATGCAAGCTGTGATCCTCACCAATGGATTAACCACAAAACCAATATTTGTGCAACTTGGGATCAAACAAGGCTGTATCATTGCACCAACACTCTTCTCCACCTCTCTCACTGAAACACACTCCACCCCATGTCTGTGAAACTTCCCGCTGGACTGGTACTTCTTGTTTTACAGAATGAAGAGCAAAGTGTCAAACCTGAATCATCTTCAGTCCAGAATCGAGACCACCCCAATCTCTGTCATCAAGCTGCAGAATACTGATGATGCTTGTGTGTACATACGCTCAGATGCTGAGCTCAACTATCATCAATGCATTCACAGAAGCATATGAGAGGATGAGCCTTAGACTAAATGTTTGGAAGACATAGATCCTCTACTGTCATGCTCTCGCCATGAAACACTATTACCTGACTATTAAGATCCATGATGAGTCATAGGACAACCTGGATCAATCATCATACCTTGGGAGTTTCATAAAAACATAGAAAACAAGAGCAGAAGTAGGCCCTGGCCCTTCAAGCCTGCTCTGCTATTCAATATGATCATGGCCAATCATCCAACTCAGTACCCTGTTTCCGCTTTCACCCCGCACCCTTTGACCCCTTTAGCTCTAAGAACTATATTTACCTCTTTCTTGAAAACATTCAATGTATTGGCCTCGCCTGCTTTCTGTAGTAGAGAATTCCACAAGTTCACATTTGTCTGGGTGAATAAATTTCTCATCTTAAATGGTCTACCCCATACCCTAGGCTGTGACCCCTGGTTCTGGACTCCCTTGACATCCGAAACGCCTTTCTTGCATTTGCTAAGTTTGGTCTGTTAGAATTTTATAGGTTTCTACGAGATTCCCCCTCACTATTCCAAACTCATGTGAATATAATCCTAACTGATTCAGTCTATCCTCATATGTCAGTTCTGCTATCTCAGGAATAAGTCTGCTAAACATTCACTGCACTTCCTCTATAGCAAAAACATCCTTCCTTCGATAAAGAGAACAAGATTGCACACAATACTACAGGTATGGTATCACCAAGGCCCTGAACAATTGCATCAAGACATCCCTGCTCCTGTACTTGAATCCTCTTGCCTTCTTCACTGCCTGCTACATCTGCATGCTGACTTTCAGCTGCTGATGTCCAAGGACACCCAGGTGTCATTGCACATTCTGCTTCCACATCTATCATCATTCAGATAATAATTTGCTTTCCTGTTTTGGAACTAAAGTGGATAACCTCACATTTATTCACACTGTACTTCATCTGCCATGCATTTGCCCACTCATTCAACATTCTGTGAAGGGGTGGACAATGACAGTGATTGTTTAATCATCTCAGGGAACTCAACTCTGGAGTGGAAGACAATTACTCTCAGTGTTGAGAGACTGCCTGAGAAACAGAAATATTGGCCAGGACACTGGAGAGAATTCTTTGATTTCACATGGTGGGGATCTTTTAAATTCACCTAAAAGGGCAGGCACAGCCTTGGTTTAATGTCTTAATAAAAAGACAGCACTCCTGACTTCAGTGCTAGACTGGAATGTTGACTTTAACATTTTGTGCTCAAGTCCTGGAGTGGGATTTGTACCCATTGTCTGCTGACTCAGGCTGGAGAGTGCTAGAGCTGAGCCATAGCTGACACAGAAATGCAAATTGGAAAATTGCTCTTCCTTTATTTTGCTTCCCACCATCTCTTATATCCTTCCTCCATCAGGACCTCCTACCTCCTGCCTTCTGAGTGTTCCGCACCAAATCTCGATGACTGGACCTTACTCTCTCTCATGATGCTCCTCGGGAGTCTCCCCATGGTCACTTCCTAACCATACTTTTCAAGGCCTCACACCATTCCTTAATCTGAATATTGACCTCACCACTGGGAGAAATAGAGAGAACACCCAACACTCACTGTACGTTGCAGATGAAGGAATCTGAACATGGTTGCAGCCCAAGGTGCCTGTTTAATGTGTGCTGACCCTCTGAAGAAGCAATTGACCCGGTGCCACTGGCACCATATTTACCCCATAGACCTTCAAAAGTTTCCTTTTCAGATAATAATACAGTTCTGTGCTCTGGTACCTTCATCCTGTTTTAAGCTCCAGAGCTACATTAATTTATCTGGTTAACCCCTCTACTTGTTTGAATGAGCCATTGTATTCCTCCTTCTTTCTTACACACAGCGCCACCTTCTGATGTGATTCATTTTAGCAGCTGATTAAAAAGTTGGGCAGCAGTCATCGATTGAAACATGACTGATTGACCCAAGGATCTATTTCAATATAATGATTGCATCTTTTCCCTCAAGTATCAAGATTTATCAATTATCAATTACGTCTATGCAACATTGAGGATCTAACTAATTAAACTGAAGTGCTTTTATAGCACATCACGTGGGACAAGTAGCATCTTAACATAATGCAGTATCTGTCAGTTAATGAATAATTAATAGAATTGTCAGTTACATGAGAAAATTTATTTGCTGGCACATTCTATTTGGATGTAGATGTAGGCAAAAAGAACAGTTTAGACTGGTGTCTTACTAGATCAGGCAAGACAGGTCCACAGAATTGATTTATTTACAGAAAATCTATAAAGAAGTGTGGGACCTGAGTGTCGGTGGCTAGGCCAGCATTTATCACCTATCCCTAGTTGCCCTTGAGAAGGTGGTGGTGAGCTGTCTTCTTGAACTGCTGCAGTCCCTGTGCTGCAAGTAGACCCAGCATGTGTCATTAGGAAGGGAGTTCTGGGATTCAACCTGGTGACAATGAAGGAATGGCGATATATTTCCAAGTCAGGATGGTGAGTGGCTCCGAGGGGAATTTGCAGCTGGTGGTTTTCCCTTGTATGATATTGTATATCATAATAAAGCAAAGAGCAAATATTTATCTGTGGAATCAAATTTTTAAGAATTGTGATGACAACTGGACTGACACCCACTGGGGATAGGACTGAAACTGTAAGAGGCATTGATACCATTACCATAAATGTGGCTGACACAACTCTTTGGTGGGGCCCTGATGAGGTCATTTGGATCAGTGATTTGGCAGAATATGCTTGCATTAGGGCATTTCCTCTCAGGATATCAACAAAATTATGGCCTCCCAGAGCTCTCTCAAATCCCTGCACTTGAGGTGGAAATGATGGGAAGAATTTCAAGCAGTAGGGCAAATTTAGGATTCAGTTGCTTGGAACAATGACCATCACACCAGTTTAACAGGTGATATACTCTACGGGGATACATGGACACTAGTCATTACACAGTTTGGACTTTGCATTAAAGTGACAGTTAACTAAATTTACAACGTGGGTAGTGATTGGTTTGGCAAGGTTTGGAAATAGTGTTGACGAGGTGAAATGAATGGGAGCCATTTCAACAATTGACCACACAAATGTGCATATTGTTAAAGAAATTTTGTGCTGGAAAGTGAGAATAAATATGCAGGATTGTACATGAAACAGTCAAGCGTGGTAAGAACTACAACCACAGTACTGGATGGGTTTAGAAGTCTTTTGTAGCCAGCAGTACACTTTGCCTTGTTCAAAATGAATAACCTATTCTCAGCATATTCTCCACTGCAGGGTAATTCTCAGTTTAATTGGAGGAAAGAAATAGTATTACACAAGACATTGTGGCACAGAAATAAATTTGGAGAAGGTTTTTTTAAATTCTTCTTGGGATGTGGATGTTTTTATTACCCATTGTTAACAACCCCTGGATTGAAATGTTTGCAAGGCCATGTTAGAGTCAACCACAACAAAAACAAAGTTGCTGGAAAAGCTCAGCAGTTCTGGCAGCATCTGTTAAGGAGAAAACAGAGTTAACGTTTCGGGTCCGGTGACCCTTCCTCAGAACTCCTTCACAGATACTGCCAGACCTGCTGAGCTTTTCCAGCAACTTTGTTTTTGTTCCTGTTTTACAGCATCCGCAGTTCTTTTGGTTTTTATTAGAGTCAACCACATTGTTCAGAGTCTGGAGTCACATATAAGCCAGACAAGGGAAGGATGGCAGATTTCCTTCTCTCGAGGACATTAGTGAACTAGAAGAAATTTTACAACAGTCAATGATTGTTTTATGATCATAATTAACGAGGCTAGCTTTTTCAGATCAGGTCCAGATTTATTAATTGGATTCAAATTCCATCAGTTGTTCAAGTGAGTTTTTACTTATGTTCCCTCAGCAACACCCGGTGGCTGTAAATTGTTAGCCCAGTGACATTACCGCAATACCATCAGCTCTAGGATTGGGAGCACAAAGAATGGTGGCTCTAGTATCTTAGAGCTTTGTTTTCTTTTAAGTAGTATATCGCTGACGTTTTGTACTTATGAATTGGATCCCGTACAAGGGGGTGATTTTAAAGATCTGACATATGAACATTTCGTGTTATGAACGTTACTTTAGATTGATCTGCATTATGCTCCAATCCGCAAACGACTTGTGAACGGACTCAAGAACGGAACCTGGAGATTGCCTGTATCTAGATATCTTCTCATCAACCTAGAGACTTTACGAAACACCTCCGGAGCAGGTGGGACTAGAACCTTGACCTCCTGGCCCAGAGACAGGGGCGCTACCATTGTACTATGACAGCCCCTTTTTAATTCAAATTTCACCACCTGCAATGGTGGGATTCAAACTCATGTTCCCAGACAATTAGAGACAAAAAAATACTGCAGATGCTGGAATCCAAGGTAGACTATACAGGATGCCAGAAGAACACAGCAAGCTAAGCAGCATCTGGAGGAAAGGAGAAGTCAATGTTTCAGGTATTACCCTTCTTCAGAACCTGGTTGGTCGTACGTACTATCGGTGTCCACCTATCACCACCATTCTGCTAACCCGTCCCCCTTCCTCTTTACCTGCAGCTCCCCCTACCCCCACAGTATTACCCTTCTTCTGGACAACTGTACAAACCTCAAGGTATGCAAGAGAATGAATGAAGAAAAAAAAACTGTATAGCTAGATTAAATTTGCTATACAATCAAGCTGAAGAATTATTATCTTTTTCAGCCAAACAGATCTCATTTTTTTCAAATATTTTCAGTGGCATATTGTAGACAACCAAGAATTTGTGTTACAAAATGTACCTTCAAAAATAATTGTGGGTTTTATATTTTCATAAAAGTACATCAAAACATTAGATTTAATTTGACAAAAAAAAGCCTGCCAGAAGTCATGATATGTTGAATGTGACAAAATAAAATTAAGATTCTAGTGTGGTTTGCTCCAGAAATTAGTCTTGCTAAAATATGCCTGAGGAGTGGCACTGAATTTTTGAAGCTTTTCTGTAGTCTAACATATCTTGGAAACAAATGGAAAAGACAGCATAATGATAGGATGGATCAAAAATATCTGGTGGATACTGAAGATCAAATGCAATTTTGTCTGGGCCACTGATTTCAAAGTATATAATTTATTGGTATTTCAGCAAGCTTAAAACTTACACTATGTATAAATCTTTAAAAGCAGAACTTCACATTTCCAATCCCTAACAGTGAAGTTTGAAGGAATTACATAAAAATGTTCAAGTCAAACCATAACAATTACATGCTAATATTCCAAAACTTTATTTACATTTTTGACCAAATACTTGCCACAGCGGCAAATGGATCTAACACTCTTCTAAAAAGCATAACAAACAATCATTGTGCCCAGGTGTAATTGGCCTTGGTTTATCCAGTGTATAGTTTTTCTCATTTTAGAAATTCTAATACAGATAATTTAATAAACTCAGTAGGTTTCTTCCTGCTTGAAGGCTCCAAGATTGCTTTAAAATTGTTTTTGTTTCTTCTTTGGGATATTTGCCATTTCTGAGGCTTGAGTTTGGATGTTACGCATGCATATTTAGATTTGTGCTACAAATTCCAGGCTTCTGGACGTTCAGTGCACTTTTCCAGCTGTAATGAATGCGATTCGCTTTGGGAAATCTGGTCAGGTGAATTCTTCAAACCATTTAAAAAAAGTGATCTTCACATCATTCAAAACTTGTCACAAAAAAAAACTTCTGTAGTAAACACAAGGAGTTAACACAATGACTCTCTTCCATTGCGAATGTTTTTGAAACTTAAGTAATTATGATCTACGAAAAACATTTTCCATTTTACAGCAAGTTACCTAATAACTCCTTGCGCACAGTCAAAATTGTTTGATTGAGTAACACTGGAAATAAATCCTTGTGTCTAAAACCCTAGTGCCAATGGGAAAGCCAGGTTGAAGTAAATCTTAAACATACCTTACATGTGGATTTTTATATCAAACTTGGTTTAGTTTGGACTTGCCTGCACAATATGCTTTTCACTACAGAATCTGCAAGGTAATGTCTATTGTCAGTTACATTTTCCACGATATAGGGAAAACTGAATTCTAATTAGTGTTAGTGACGTACGTTTATTAAACCACATTATTGAATTGGGACAGGAATAAAGAATATTTTAATCAAGAAGTATAGAAAAATAAATTAAATTGCTGCAGCTCGCCATGTATTTAAAAATAAATCTACAATATTAGATAATACAGTGGACCAACCATCAAATGGTGACTGGAAGAGACAAGTGTGCTTTGAATGTTTTCAATGTTTTCCACACACCCACCGAAGTTCCTGTTCTTCCTTGAGGTCCGTCAGGTCCTGGATTGACCTCCAGCTGCACTGACAGGCATATGCTCGTACACCTCTCCTACTCAATGTCTTCGCTTTCAGCTTATTTAAGTCAGGCATGTTGTTTCTGTTGGCGAAAGCAAGAAAGTATAGATGTGTATCATTTTAAATACGGTCTAACATTACATTTATTGTTTGCAATTAAAACTACTGGAAAAATCTGTGCTGAATTTATTAACAAAGTGATAATATTTCCTTCCATCTTTCCTTATCTATATCTACCATCATAATTCTCAATATCACCTCTCTCATCAGCTTAAACTAATCTGCATCATTCCAAGTATTCCCTGCAATACAGAGTTCCAGTTTTTGGGCAAAGAATTCTATTCTGAATTCCCTATTGGATTTCATGATGACTATCATATATTGATGGTGTCCAAATGTACTTATCCCCACGAGCTGAAATTTTCTCTGTATTCACTCTACCAAAACCCTTCAAAGATCTCCATTAGGTTATTCCTCATCCTTTCTCTGCGAAAAGAGGCCCAGAATGTGAATCCAATATCTCTATATAATTTTTTATAATGTGGCCACCTTAACTGCACACAATATTTTAAACCAAGCTCCATTCAGGTTTAGGATAGCCTTGCCTAATTTTCAGTCATATTGCTGCAGAAATAAAGCCTAGAGTTTGGTTTGCCCTTTTTAAAATGGGGTTTGTTAACCTGTGACAATGGTTCATAACTTACGTCTTTGTGCTCTGGGATAGAGTCATACGACATGGAAACAGACCCTTCAGTTCAACTAGTCCAGGCTGACCATGTTCCCAAACTAAACTAGTCCCACTTCCTTGTGTTACCCTATCTAGGCTTGCACCTTCCAAATAATAAGTGACCTTTCTATTCCTGCTAAAATATACTCTCTCCTCTTTCTCTGTGTTGAATGTTATTTGTAAGATTATTTGCTCATTCTTCAAGATTATTAAATGTTCTCCAATAATATGATGCAGTCCCCATCAATATTGACTATCCCTTCACCAAATTTGCTGCTATATGCAAATTTATAAATTGCTTTAATTGGTTTGCAAAGCTTAATTCACTAATGTAAATTATGAACAGCAATGGTTCCAGTACTGATCCTTGTAGGACACCACTTGGCATCTTCTGGCACTGAATAACTAGTCTTTACTCCCACCCTCTGCTTTCTATCTTGAAGCCAGATAGCAATCTACTCTGTCACTTGTTCCCTAATTCCATATTCTCTAACCTTATTCATTGGCATCTAATGAACTGCTTTTTGAAATATAAGATAAATTGCACTGACAGTATTACCTGTGTCTGCTCTATTACCATTTTCTGTCCCAGTTACATGTTTTAAAAAAAATCAAAGAAGTTGCTGAAAGAAGATCTTCATTTTTGAAATCCATGTTGACTATTCACTTTTATACTTTTGTTTCTAGAGGTTCTTTGATTATTTCTTCTAGTAGAGCTTCTACTTTCTTTCCCCCATTACTTACATTAAGCTGTCTGGTCTACAAATTCCATGTCTACGTTCTGTCCTTTTTCTTAAATGTATGACTGTAATAGCTTTCTGATAGTCCTCTGATAGACCTTTTACCAATAGGAATTATTAACTGTGGCCTTGGCAAATATTGAAGCAACGTAATTATTTAATACTTCTCCCATTTCTAGCATTGTGGTGGCTGTCCTTAATGCTCTGTTCCCACCTTATTCCAGTCTTCCTTTCTTGTTGAAATGTCCATAGAATCTTTTATCATTTTGTTTTAATATTATAATGTTAATTTCACAGTTCCTCTTTGCCTTGCTAATTGTTTTTGTGACTTACCTCTTAATCTTTCCATATTTGCTTTCATCATGAGACTTCTCCTGTCGATATACTTAATGCCTACCTTTTTCCCCACACTCTACTGGACGCTGTACTAAATGTTTCTCATTGTTGAGCTTCTTGTTGTTTACAAATATCTTTTGCTCATTTTATTTTCTCAAGTTCTATTCTCAGCTTCTTAGGAGTTCATTATTTTAAGGTCAACTTTCTTCCCTGCTTTCCTAAAATAACTAACACTAATGATCAAACTCTGGTGAAACACCAAATCAGCAACTGCATTCATGCGAGAAGCGTGTCTGTTACATCTTCCTGGTATGTTTTGCACAGTTATTCCATGAAAGGGAGACCATGTTTGACAAATGTATTAGTGTTTTTGAAAGCCTAACTAGGTACATAATAGTGGAGAAGTACTGTATTTGAATTATTAGAAGGCATTTATTTAACAGAAGTACAAAAAAACAGGCTGTTACACAAAATCTCAACTGATTGGGGATAATCTACTAGAATTGATCAAGAATTGGTTAACAGACAGTTAACAAGAAAATAAGGATGGAAATGTCTTTTTTGAGATGGCATGATGTAACTACTGTGCTTGGACAACAGCTATTTTCAATCTACATCATAGGAACATAGGAAACAAGAGTAGCCTGTTCAGTTCCTCGAGCCTGTTCACCCTTTAATGAGATCATGGTTGATCTGTAGCCTAACTCCATATATCTGCCTTTGGCCTATATCCCTTAATACCTCTTCTTAACAAAAAGTTATCTACCTCAGATTTAAAATTAACAACTGATCCACCGTCCACTGCCCTTTGTAGAAGAGAGTTCCAAACATCTACCACCCTTTGTGTATAGGAGTGCTTCCTAACATCTCTCCTGAATGGTTTGGCCTTACTTCTCAAATTATGCCCCTTAATAAGTTCCAGAATCTCCAACCAGTGGAAACAGTTTATCTTTATCTACCTGATATAATGCTGTAATATATTAAATACTTCAATCATATCACCCCTTAACCTTAAATCTGGAGAAAGCACGACAAATTTGTATAATCTTTCCTCACAACGCAGCCACTGATGTCCGGGTATCATTCTTGTAAACCGATATTATACTCCCTCCGAGGCCAATATACAATGATTTAGACAAGGGAATAGAATATTAGTACATGCTACAATATATGAGCAAAAGCTTAGTCAAAGAGTTAGGTTTTGAGGATTGTCTTAAAGGAACCACAGAAGCAGACGGGTTTCTTTCATGCGGGAATTTGAACTTATGGCCTTTGAAGCTGAAGGGATAGCAGTGTGAAATTCTGTGTAACGACTGGGTATTTCTTCTTGAGCTTTCTGCAGTTTTGACATGATCAAGGCCATGTTATACAGTGTAAAATTTCAAAATTTATGAATATGAAATGTGGAAGCATCGTGAATAGTGAGAAGAGCGTTGAGCTTCAAAGGACCATGAATTTAATGCTGAGAACTGTAAAGTGATTCATTTTGGTAACAAGAACTTGGAGAGACAATGCAAAATAAAGAGAGCAATTCTAAGGAGGATATAGGACAGAGGAACTGAATGATTGTGTATAAAAGTGAAAGGGCAGGTGCAAAAAGTGGTTCACAAAATAAACAGCATGCTATGTTTTAGTAATGAGGACCATTAATTGAGTACAGGATCAAGGAAATTATGTTACACTTGTGTAGAGAACGAGTTGTCTCAGCTGGAATATTATCTCCATTTCTGGAGCCATACTATAGGAAAGATGTGAAGGCATTAAAGAGCTTGCAGGAAAGATTCATAAAAATGGTTTTGGGGATGATGAACTTCAAACTGACGGGAGATTTATTAGAAGC
Organism: Ginglymostoma cirratum; assembly: GCA_024137785.1. Taxonomy (NCBI): domain Eukaryota; kingdom Metazoa; phylum Chordata; class Chondrichthyes; order Orectolobiformes; family Ginglymostomatidae; genus Ginglymostoma; species Ginglymostoma cirratum. Next base: position 1,667,654 of record JAHRHZ010000075.1, on the reverse strand, counting down.
ACTCAAAATCATAAGGGGGCTGGTGAGAGACAAAAAGTGCTCCCTTTGTGGAAAGATCAAGAAGGAAAAGATTTAAGGTAATTAGCTAAACAAAGCAATGGAGACAAGAGTAAAAACATCTTTATTGATTACGATCTGTAATGCACTGCCTGAGAGTCTAGTGAAGGCAGGTTCAATCAAGGCATTCAAAAAGGAATTGGATTATTATGTTAAAATAGCAGGGCTATGGAGAGAAGGCTGGGGAATAGCATTAGGTAAACTGCTCCTTCAAAAAGTCCATACAGATAGAATAGGCTACATGCTGTAATTTGTGATTATATGTTTGAATGCATCATTTTCCAACGCTTCTACCGCCTCAATTCCTCATGTATCTAACTTAGGCCCCTCCTCATTGTCACAAATAACACCCAGTACCATGTTCCCCATGTTGACATTCTGCTAACTAACAGTGTTGGATGATTTCCATCTTCCCACCTTCACACAAATTGTTATATAGTTTATTCTAGTAGTAAGACCAGAAATCTCCTATATAAACAGCACTGCACAAAGCTGTTTACAACTTGCAGAATTTGCCCTGCAAGCAACTTAGTATGTGTGTAGCTTTTAATTTTTAGTTGCAGAGGTACTGGTCATATTTTTCCAATCTTCTTCAAATACAGAGTGGTAGCAGAAGACTGGAGAGTTACAATGCCAAGTGCTTGTTCTAAAAAGAGTACAAGTCTAAAATCAGGAACTGTAGGCCAGTAACTTTAACAGTAGTGGTGGGAAAGGGTTGATGAGAGTAATGCAATTGATGTGGTGTACACGTGCTTTCAAAAGGTGTTTGACAATGTGCCTATAACAAAAAGCAAAGTGTTGCAATGTTTAAAAACTGAAATGAAAACATAACCTGAAATGTTAAATCTTTTCTCATGGAAAGATGCTGCCTGACCTGCTCAGTATTTCTTGCATTTTCTATTTTTATGTCACATTATCAATTTGCCAGCAATATTTAAATATATGAAATAAAACAGGACATGGCAGCACGAGTATAAAGTTAGCTAAGTGACAGAAAACAGTGAGTAATGGTGAACGGTTGTTTATAAGATCGAACTAAGGAATATGAGAAGTTTCCCCAGGAGTCGACAATAGGGTTGTTGCTTTCCTTGAACAAAAATAATGACTTAGACTCAAGTGTGAGGAGTATAATTTTTAAAAAAAATTGCAGATGACACAGTTTAGCAGCATTGTGAACTGTGAGGAGCAAGTGATGGGCATCAAGAGTATATATATAGGCTGGTGGAGTGAGTAAAAACCAAATGAACTGCAGATGCTGTAAATCAGGAACAAAAGCAAAGTTGCTGGGAAAGTTCAGCAGGTCTGGCAGCATCTGTGGAGGAGAAAACAGAGTTAACGTTTCGGGTCCGGTGACCCTTCCTCAGAACCGGTGGTGGCTGGGAAAACGTCAGTTTATATGCAGAAAATAGGGAGGTGGGTGGGGTAGGGAGTAAACGATAAGATAGAGCCCAAAGAGAGAGCAAGACAGTTGGACAGACAAAGGAGTTGCTAATGATCAGGCTGGGAGGGTGAACAGTTTTTAATGGGGACTGTTAGGTGACTAACAACAGAGGGTGTGTGGCAGGCTACAGTAGTGGAGTGAGTAGACAGATAGCAGATAAAATTGAAGGAGAGAAGAGTGATACATTTATGTAGGAACAGCGAAGGGAAACAATACATGATGAAATACACAATAAAGGCTATGTAGAGTTAGAGATCTGGGTATGTTTTTGTACAAATTGCTGAAGGTGGCAGGGTAAGTCAAGAAAATGATTAAAAAGACATAGGGTCCTGGATTTTATCCTTAGAGGCATAGAGTACAAAAACAAGGATATAATAAGGAACCTTCAGAAAAAAACTGATTGCCAACTTTTCTTTGTTCTTGATGTGTTGATAAAACCTTTGTTAGAAAAGCAAAAGAATTGTAACACAATAGTTTTGAACAGTACAGAATGTTTACCAACTAATTTTATGAATTTAGAATTCAATGTCAAAGCGAGTACAAAGAAATGGAGAGGGAACAAAAGATTCTGTTAAGATAGAAAGAAGAGGAGAGAGTTTTAAACTCTCCAACACTGAAAACTTGAAGGAATGGGTCTTCATACTTGTAGATTGTGAATTTGCAGCCCCAGAGGGGTTGTGTGGCAGCAGTTAAAAACTTACTGCAATGTTAAGTGGGCACTTGGACTGAAATGTGCTACACTTAACTTTCTGTAGCAAGTCTGGTCCATATAAACCATGCAACTTCATGCAATGCATTTAAACAATAGGCTGGATAGCAAATTGCTGCTTTTACAAAGCTAATGATGCAGTATTGCAAATTAGCTGGCAATTATTGCATTTCAGTTCAGCGAAAATTCGTCACTTGCCTATAGCATTTGTACAAATGTACGTATCTTAGCATTAATTTTACAGCAACATTTGGGACTATATGAATGTTAAGTCAAAACCCAATATTACACAACAGTTTGTTCGGAACATTCTAAATTTTCTAGTTTCATACCGGACTGTCATATCTGTACATAGTCTTGCATACCTGAAAAAAAAGTAGTCACATGACTTGTTCCATTCATAATCATCAAGTGCAATTACTCTAAAGTCACAGGTAGTACAGCGGAGTTGGTCACATGTTCTGTTTATTAGAAAACAAATATTTTGGCATCATAAAGTATATTGTTCACAAATTAAATTATATAACCATATTAAAACAGTGGAATTGGCAAACCAAGCTCTCAGTCTGGAACGCTTGTGTTGACATCATTAAAACTTACCATTCATAAAATAAAACCAATACACTTATTTCTTAGAAGTTTCTGTAAAGCTCAACTATTGTTTTATAATTGTGAAGGACTGCTTTCAGTGTTTACTTGCTCACTAATTTTCAATGTTCTTCTCAGTATCGTTCAGATTCAGATTCGATAACGAGGAACCAGCAGCACAAGGTTTCATTCTTCAAATATGGAACACGAGATCAAACATATTATCTCAATGTTAAAACAAGGGTCAACGTGAATAAGGAAATCAAACACACCTCCATCACTAACACTGACCAGGTTACACATGGTGCTCTGGGAAGTGTTTTTAAAAAAAGGGAATTCAGAAGGTCCCATTGAAAATTATAGTGAAGAGTGTTCTAAATGTGTACTCCAAGCAGTACTAGAAGGGCATGCCGGGAAAATGATCTTTAGCATTAGCTAGGTTCAGTATGATTGTGTCAGTCCAGGACTCAAGCAAACAACTTAGTTCAATGCCAGTGAGGAAATGCTGCATCGTTGAAGGTACAGTTCTAGGGCTGATATTCCCCTATGTCAGTGATTGAAGGTGAAGTTAAAAGGTCGATGACATTCAAAGATGATATGTTAAAGCTGTTATTTAAATGTCTTTATTAATATAAAGTGGAGAATCTTCTAACCACAAGCGGAAAGTCAAATGGTGATGTACTAACTTCTGAATTTATACTAGAGTGATTACTGTGATATTTCGAGACAAAGCTATCTGTTTAAAGGGCAGCATGGCTGAATTGCATTTCAAATTAGTTTGCTCTAGCAATGTATTTCATGCTTTGAATTTACTCACTCCTTGTAAAAATTAAAATTCCAGCTTTATCAAACATATGAGGGCACTAAATATAAGTTCTATATGAAGAAATTTTCTATCATGTAGCAGTGAGTTGAAGTAGAGATAAGAAAACTGCTGATGCAACTGAAATGAGGAAGAATTTCTACTGAGGTGAAGAATTCCTTCAACCAAAGGGTGGTGAATCTCTGGAACTCACTGCGGCAGAAGGCTGAGAAAGCCAAGCCAATGAGTGTCCATAGCACACAGGGAGAAGGCAGGAGAATGGCGTTGAGAAATATATCAAATGATCGAACAGCAGTGAAGACTTGATGGGCCAAATGGCCTAATTCTATCTTATGCAACAGTTTCTGCATCATGGAAAATGGATGGATGTAATCGGATAGTGAGGAAATGCACAGGTGACAATGTAGTCAGCATCAGTACTTTGTTAGTTGTGGATATAGATACTACAAAAAGACAATATTTCAATATTTTAAAAATGATACACAAACAAGCAGGTGCATCATATCCATTCTCTTTTGCTCCCCAAAATTCTGTTTGACATGGACTACAATTAGGGATGAACATCATAAATCTGAAAATAAAAATACCTTTGAGAAGTGTTTGTTCCCAATCCTAGAGGTGCAGAACTGCCACCGAGATAAACTGGACAACACCTGAAAACAAAGCATTCTCTTCAGATGCAGTATGCAGCTTAATGTATCTAAAATGTTCCATCTATGCAATTCATACTTCTGGCATGTTGACAAAGTTCAGCAACAAATCACTCCAACACCATCTTTACTGCTCATTAGCAATATCAAAAAAGCGTGGACAGGGAAGGGACAATAGGAGGATTTAAAAAAAAAAGTGGCACAGATTATATGATATTAAATGGTGGGGGTGGAAAGCACAGACAAGCCGGGCAGCAGGTGAAAAATCCATCAAGGCCAGAGATGTCGAAGCCCTGCCAATCTTAAGGCAGGTCTTTCCTTAAATTATTTATTGCAGACTCCAGACGAGCAGGCCAGCTGGCTGGCTGGTGGAAGAAAGCAATGCGGCATTAGGAAGCTTACAGCAGAGGACTCATGGAATAGACCAGTCAGTGGGGTAGATTTTTCTGGGCTATCAAATGGGGTAGTAGACAGTTAAAGAACCCCCCAACACCTCCAGATCAGGGTGGCAAAATATGTGGGCCACGGTTGGTAATAGTTGAACCAAAGGCTTCCTAATGTGGCCTGAATCGATCTCTTTTGTACTTCCTGGCTCATAGGAGTTAACCTTTAGGACTTTAAATATTTGCTGATAATGCTGATGTAAGTTTATCAGAGATAATAGGTACTGCAGATGCTGGAGAATCCATTGGCACATTTCTGATGAAGGGTCTAGGCCCGAAACGTCAAGCTTTCCTGCTCCTATGATGCTGCTTGGCCTGCTGTGTTCATCCAGCTCCACACCTTGTTATCTCTGATGTAAGTTTATGTTGCTTTTGAACATTAATTAGATCTCAACATGCTCTTTAAAGGACACTTGCTGATAGTCAGGAACTAAATAAAGGATCGATAGTGAGGAAATTAATTAACTAAAGAGTGACAAATTCCCAGGAGCTGACAGTTTCCATCTGACGGTGTTAAAAGATGTAGGGGAGCATATTGGAAGATTATAGTTAGGTGTCTCCAGATTCCCTAGATAAAGGAGTTATCATGCGGATTTGAAACTTGGAACGTGTCATTCGTTTTTCAAGAAGGGTAAAAGAAGAAAACCAGGAAATTATAGACCAATTAGCCTAACATCTATGGTGGGGTTAATAGATAATGTACTGTACTTGCTGAAGATCTGAAACAAAAACATAAATTGCTGGCAAAACTCAGCAGGTTTGGCAGCATCTGTGGGAAGAAAGCAGAGTTATTGTTTCAAGTCTGGTGACGCTTCATCGGAACCATCTATGATGGTTGAGAAACTGTTGGCATATATAATCAAGGTTGGGGTAACTGAACACCTTAAAAATTTTCAGTTAGTCAGGGAAAGACAACATGGATTCATGACAGATAGATCATGCCTGACAGACCGCAGTAGGTTTTTTAAAGCAGCGACTGAAGAAGTGGACGGAGGAATGTCTATGGATGCTGTTTATATTGATTTCCAGAAGGCATTTATTTGATAAAGTCTCACATAAGACACTGATATCTAAGGTAGAAAAAAGGAGGGTAAGTTAATGACATGGCTGGGAAATTCATTGAGTAGCAGGTGAAAGAAAATAGGGATAATGGATAGGTATTCAAATTGGCAGGATGTGACAAGTAGTGTCCCACAAGGATCTGTGCTGGGGCCTCAATTAATCACATTATTTATTAATGACTTGGATAATGGCGTAGAAAGTTATATATCTGAATTTGCTGATGATAAAAAGTTGGGTGGCATTGTAGACAGTGAATACGTTAGCATAAGATTACAAAGGGATATTGATAGCCTAGGTGAACGGGTAAAACTGTGGAGTTCAATGTAAGCAAGTGTGAAGTTATCGATTTCCGACCAAAAAAGGATAGACCAGAGTACATTCTAGATGGTATGAAGTTAAATACAATGGATGTCGAAAGATACATGGAATAGGTGCATAGATTTTTAAAATGGTGTAAACGCGTGCAGAAAATAATCAAGGAAGTTAACGGATTGCTGGCCTTTATATCTACAGGACTGCTGTAAAGATGCAGAGGTTTTCTGCAATTATACAAAACCCTGGTAGCCCCCATTTGGAGTACTGAGAGCAGATCTGGGCATTACACCTTGGGAAGGATATAACAGCCTTACAGGAAGTAAAACTTGGATTTACAAGAATGATATCTGCACTTCAGGGGTTAAGTTATGAGGAAAGATTATATATTTTAGGCTGTTTTCTGTAGAATTTAGATATACAAAGAAAAATGGGCTCATTATTAAAATTGTCAATAACAGTTCAGTATTCTTAGAAACAGCTAATGACTGATCCAAATTATAACCCAATTATTTTATTGAAAAGTTAACCACGATGACCAATGACTTTGTTACCGAATTTTCTATTAGTACCCTCGTGTAATGAAGGAGTTTGAAATCCTGAATTAGCACATCTGCACAAAATGTCTGTCTTAAGAAATGCCAACTCAAGAGTCCTCGAGTTGGGAATGTGAAATAGAAACAGTCTGACATATAAAGGATGGGAAAAAAAATTCTGCACAACTTTCTTAACACTTCCTCAGAAAAAGCACAGGTACAAAAAAGGAAGACTGAGACTATCAATTAGGAGGATAGGGCAAACTAAGGGGATATAGAACAGGTCTCACAGGCATTGGTCCCATTGAACAGGTGTAAGTAGGAAGAATATCCAGGTGACATTGTAGAGGTCTACTTCACAGAAAGAGGCCCTTCGGTCCATCAGTCTGAGCCAGTCAAAACACCCACTTAGTTATTCTAATCCATTTCCAGTACTTGGCCTGTAGACTTGTCTGCTTTGGCATCACAAATACTTCTTAAATGTTATCAGAGTTTCTGCCTCTACCACCCTTACAGGCCGTAAGTTCCAGATTCCCACCACCCTCTACGTGAAAACTTCAATCCTCAAATACCTTCTAAACTTCATGTCTCAAACTTTAAATCTATGCCCCCGGTCACTGATCCCTCCACTAAGAGGAAAATTTTCTTCCTCTCCACCATATCTACGCCCGTCATAATTTTATACATTTCAATCTTGCTCCCTCCACCCCCAGTCTCCTCTGATCCAAGGAAAACAACCCCAGTTCATCCAATCTCTCTTCAAATTTATAATTCTCCAGCCCAGCTTCTGTACCCTCTCCAGTGATTCATTTCAGGGTAAACGATATAGGTAAGGAAAGAGATGTCCTGCTGAGGGAATATCAGGAGTTAAAATGAACAAAAAAGCTCAAAATTGGTAATCTCATAGAAACATAGAATACAGGAACAGGAGTAGGCTGTTTGAGTCTGCTCTGTCATACAATGTGATCATTGATGACCATCTCAGAATTATCATCAACGTCATGCGCTGTCTCAGTAACAAAAATTTGGATGAATGAGTGGTGCAAGGCAGGTTCCATTTAATGTAACACTGAGAATGAACTGGGGCTTTAAACAGTCTGCACCTAAACTCAGCTGGTTCTAGTGGAAATAATAAACAGGATTGTAAGAATGACTTTAAACTCATAACTGAGCGTGGACGGCTCAGCCAGAAGTAAATATAAAACATACAATTTATCAATTAGAAAAACGATAAAGACAGGATTCAGGTTACAAAACACAATAAGGATACTGCAGCTGAATGAAAGTCTATATATAAAGTGAAATAGTTACAGCAGGAATGACAAATGAGAAACATGTTAATGCTGAGTTTTCAAAGCTGGGTCAGGAATCAACTTCAGATGAATTCTCTCTTCGCATTATTTTTAAACAGAAATAGCACAGTTGGCCATGAGATGAACTCAACACCAATTACAGGCTCTGAGAGCAGCCAGGAGGCAGGAGAGAAGAAAACAATAAGTAGATTCCTAGTTCTGGTGATGGTTTATTGCAGTGAGCAGTAAATTCATTGGAATCCTTCAATTACACTATTTTAAAAAAATTCTAAGATATATATCTATACAGTAACTTTTATGGAGTCACACTGGGGTTAGCTTTGCCCACAATGTAAATTTGAATGTGTGCTTGCTGTGACTTTATACCCATTAATTTTATGAGTGGAGAAATTGTCGATTAAATATTACCAAAATTCCAGTGTGCTTTATTAACAGCCCATTTACATAAAATTGTTTCTAAGATGTCATTTTAGCATATTAGTAAACAAATAAAACATGTTTTGTATTTTCTTCAATGTTTTGCCTTTACAAGTTCAAAACTGATGGAGTGCTTTATATTTATCATTTTGTATTACTTAAAATCTTGATTAAAACTACAGGTAGTTCTGCTAGAACACGTGTTTCGTTAACGCAAATTGGTTATAACAGGATTGATGAATAGCGGACGCTGTTTGGATAATGCAAATTTTCTGCTGTACAGATATAGTGATTTTCTGTAGTGATTTCCCTAGAATGTGATTTTCTATAGCGCGAGGTCACACAAGAACGCAGCTATTGCGTTATAGGAGAGCTGCCTGTAAATGTGCAAAATTTCATATCAATGATATCAATATAACCGAATGTAGTGAGTAACTGCAAAATTACATCAAAAAATTTCGTCAACTTACTTTTTTGCCCTGGTCTGAGAAAAAGCTCTGTGACCTGTACAATTTGTTACTGCTCCTGGCCTTGACTTCTGCAACAAATGAATGGCACTTGAAATAATATAAGAAGAACTTTGAGAAACAGCACTGATCATTTCATTTTTTAAGAAGCATCTCGATTATTTAAACGTAGATTCAAATCTAGAACATATGTAAACTAGCATGACCTGAATGCACGAGGATGTTTTCAGAACAAGCATGTCTGGGCAGATGAAGTTTTGCTATTGCAATGCAATGGCTTTTCAAGTGGAGAATGAAAATTTAGATTTTGCATTTAATTATTATTTCTATAGTAACAGCCTATTAAACGACCTGTTACATACAGCAAAAAAAAAAGTGCTCAAGAAAACAAAAGTGCTCAACATTAAAAATGGGTTAAATTTTCAGTTTACAACAATGTTTCTGTGCTTTCACCTTACTGCAGTGCTGTAAGGTTACAGAGATGAGTGTAGTGGCCATCACTAAGGAGAAGTTGCGGTGAGGCTGAAAGGTCTAAAGCTGGATAAATCACCCAGACCAGATGGTCTACACACTAGAGTTCTAAAAAAGAAAGCTGAGGACATTGTGGAGGCACTGTTGGTGATCTTTCAGGAATCACTAGAGTCAGGGAGAGTGCCAGAGGACTGAAAAATGGCTAACGTTAAACCCCTGTTTAAGGAGGGAAAGAGGCAGAAGACAGAAAACTGTAATCGGGGCAGCATGGTGGCTCAGTGATTAGCACTGCTGCCTCACAGTGCCAAGGACCCGAGTTTGATTTCACCCTCAGATGATTGTGTGGTGTTTGCATGTTCTCCCCATGTGCGCGTGAGTTTCCTCTGGGTGCTCCGGTTTCCTCCCACAGTTCAAAGATGCGTGGGTCAGGTTGACTGGCCATACTAAATTGTCCATAGTGTCAGGGATGTACAGACTAGGTGGATTAGCTATGGGAAATGTGGGATTACAGGGAGAGGGTAGGGAGGTGGGTCTGGCTGCTCTTCGGAGGGTCGGCATGGACTAGATGGGCCAAACAGCCTGCTTCCACACTGTGGGGATTCTTTGATTCTATAGGCCAGTTAGCCTGATCTCTGTTGTTAGCAAGATTTTAGAGTCCATTATTAAGGGAGATTGCAGAGTTCTTGGAAGTGCACAGTAAAACAGAGCTAAGTCAGCACAGCTTTGTCAAGGGGAGGTCATGCCTGACAAATCTGTTAGAATTTTTTGAGGAGGTAATGAGCAAGTTAGATGAAGGTGAGCCAGTGGATGCGACCTATTTGGATTTCCAGAAGGCCTTCGACAAGGTGCTGCACAGGAGGCTGCTAACTAGGCTGGTGTTGAGGATTGGCTGACTGGCAGAAGGCAGACAGCGTCTGATGAAGGGTCTAGGCCCGAAACGTCAAGCTTTCCTGCCCCTATGATGCTGCTTGGCCTGCTGTGTTTATCCAGCTCCACACCTCGTTATCTTGGATTCTCCAGCATCTGCAGTACCTATTATCTCTGTGGGGATAAAAGGGTTATTTTCAAGATGGTAGCTGGTGAGTGGAATTCTGTAGGGGTCAGTGTTGGCACCATAACTATTCACATTACACCTTAATGATCTGGATGAAGGAACTGAGAGTATTGTTGCTTAGTTTGCAGATGACACAAAGATAGGTGGAGAGATGGGTAGTGTTGAGGAAGCAGGGAGGCTGCAGAAGGATGTGGACAGGCTTGGAAATTAGGCAAAGAAGTGGCAGATGGAATAAATATGGGAAAGTGAGAGATTATACACGTTGGTAGGAAGAATAGAGGTGTAGATTATTTTCTAATTGGGGAAATGCTTCAGAAATCTGAAGAACAAAGGGACTTAGGAGTCCTAGTTCAGGATTTTTTTAAGGTTAATATGCAGGGTCAGTTGGCAGTTGGAAAGGCTAATGAAATTTCAACAGGACTAGAATACAAAAGCAGAGTCGTACTGCTAAAGCTATATAAGGCACTGGTCAGACCACCTTTAGAATAATGAGAGCAGTTTTGGGCTTCATATCTAAGGATGGATGTGCTGGAATTGGAGGGGTCCAAAAGAGGTTTAGAAGAATGATCCCAGGGATGACGTGCTTGTTATAAGAAGACTGGTTGACGACTGTGGGTCTGTGCTCTATGGTTAGAAGGATAACAGGGATCTCATTGAAACTTATAGAATATTGAGAGGCCTAGATAGAGTGGATGTGGAGAAGTTGTTTCCACTAGTAAGAGAGGCTTTAAGCCAACAGCACAACATTAGTGAAGGGAAAACCCTTTATAACTGAGATGAAGAGAAATTTCTTCAGTTGGTGGATGGTGAATCTGTGGACGTTTTTGTTGCAGAAGGCCAAGTCAATGAGTGTATTTATTTCAGAGATAGACACGTTCTTGACTAGTAAGGGGATCAAGGCTATAGCGAGAAGCAGAAGAATGGAGTTGAGAAACATATCAGCCCTGATCGAATGGCAGTGTAGACTCGATAGGCTGAATGGCCTATTTCTGCTCCTATATCTGTGGTCTTATACATATGGGGCATGCTTGCAAAATACAGCCTGGCCATTTAGTGAAATTTTCTTAAAATTGCAAGGCAATGCTTATACAGTGAACTATTGTTAAGTACTTGTTCTAGTTATAAACATGAATTCTCTTAGCTCATGCTGTCAATTTATACCACAATAGGAATCATATATTATTAATTACTTATAACATAGAGAATAGAAACAGCCATCTTCCCAACACAGCCATGTTAGTGCTTTTTCACAGCACAAGATTTCTCCCCTCTTTTTCATTTACATTCTAATGTGAAAATTTTCCATTTCTTGTTCCATCTCGTATTTACAAGCTTCCCCTAGCTGCATCTTAGCTTCCTCTTAAATTCATCATTCATGTAAAGGCGAGTCAGTGATAATCAGCATATCAATTGTTTCAAAGCAAAAATGGTTCCCTGCCAATAAAACCTTGTTTAAAGAAAAACTGCAAGGCCATTGTTGCGAACTTGGGTACAGTGCTTTTGGATTGAAAGGCAGGACATTAAAATTTGGTGTTTGTAAAATATTGATGTTTATAAAATGCTTGGGACGGGGGAAGCAGTGGTCCCTTTAAATGATGATATGTTTTTTCTTAGAGCTTCAAAAAGGATGTTTATGGGTTTGTAGATGCACAGAGCACTTGAACTGAAATGTATCAAAAGGCTGTACTGTTAGTGGGCAAAGCAGCATTTTTACAAAGACAACAGGTTTTTGAATTTAGCCAACTAATTTAAACCAGGCCCTTAGATACCAAAAACCAATTACATTTAAATCTGAAGAAGGGTCTAGGCCCGAAACATTAGCCTTCTTGGTCCTCTGATGCTGATTGGCCTGCTGTGTTCATCCAGCTCTACACCTTGTTATCTCATATTCTCCAGCATCTGCAGTTCCTACTAGCTCTAAATTTAAATCTGATGATTTTGACAACATAAGACCAATCCTATTGCAAGACATTGATATGTCATCAAGGGTATAAAAGATGAGGGGTTTTGGAAAATCGGGGGAGCGCGAACTACCATCTGCCAGAGTTAATAGCCATCGCTATGAAGAATGAATCACTGGCTCTCACAGAATTCTCTAAGCCTCAGAGTAAGTATCACCTAAATCAAAGGTACCTACAGCGTAACTAGTTACTGTTCCTGACAATAGAATTCAATGGAGAAGGCGTTCCTGACAGAAGGATTCACAGAGATGGCCTTCCTGACAGAAGATTGACAGGGAAGGCACAGAACATTCCAGAACATGTAACCTGGCTGCAATTTCAAGAGACTAAGTTCTAATTTTTTCTTACTTTGGTTTATAAGTGGGGCTTGTATTTATTGGACCAGCATATCATTAGAATCTTGTTTTATTTGGGAATAGTTAGTAGTTAGAAGGGATTTATTCAGTTTGCTAATAGTTTAGTCAATTTCCTCACTGTTAGAGTTAGATGAACAAATTGTTACTTGTTGATTATAAAATGAGTGTTGGGGGGTTTATTTTATTTAACCACTCCTTTATAATAGATTGGGGGGTCTTTTAACAGATTATAGGACGAGGTGTGCCTCTTTGGGTGTTCCGGTTTTATTTATTGGGGTGGAGGAGGGGGTCAACATCCGCTTTATAATAGCCATCAAGCTTTCCATAAGGAAAGGGCACCTTTTGTTCAATTTACAATGCATATGAATTAGGTTAGACTTGAGAAGAATTTTTCATGTGCCACCTTGATGTGAAAATGCTAATTATTGCTGAGGACCCATATCTACCAGAAACTGATTTGACAATGCCCAAACTCTCTACCTTTTCAACCTGAACAACCAGCAGTTGGAAATAGTTTTCTCTCCTTCTGGTATGAGCTCATCATTGACAATACATTATCTATCAGTTACTGAATTGCAAATTGAGGTGCAGAAATTAGATTTACACAAGAGATTCTAAAATTACTACCGTACAACATATATTCAAATTGAATGAGAAGGATGTTTCTGGTAAAGTTTGATGAGGTCATATAAACATACATAACTATTTTTGGATATTATTTTGAAAGTATTCAACTTACAGAAGGATCAGATAAACTTGGATCATCATGAAAAATATCATCAATAAGATCACTTAAATCATCTTCCTCTTTGGAAATTTCATTAGATGGGACTGAAGGTGCACTGAAAAATATAACACAAATATCGTTAGCATATTGTATGTGCATTAGATATGATTCTGTGATAAATCTGCAAATTAAATTTTCACAGGAGGTAAACAGTGGAAAGATGAACAGAAAATATCAGAAATCTGATACAGAAGCCATTAGAAATATACAAGAAAAAAACAGATTGTGTAGTTTTTGAAATCAGCTGGATTGACACACCTGTTTTTAACAGGGAATGCAGAAAATACACTGCAAAAGTCTGTACCCAAGGAAAAATTGCAGCTGCACCATGGAAATTTATTAGAGTAGTCAACACAATAGCAAAGATCCAAGAGCGTTGTGGATTGATTATTTTGTGAATTCGACTTTGAAAGATTGTGGAGAGATCTGGATTTTCTTTTAAAACAAAACAAGGCATTTCTTGCAAACTATGTGGTTGCAGATAGTTGTGATCTTGGGTGCTAGAACTCACTTTAGGGAAAACACATAACTGTTTTTACTGTGTTTTATGGCAATTATGTGAAACAGACCCTTTGGTCCAAGTCCTCCAATGCCAACCAAATATCCTAAACTAATCTAATTCCTATTTGCCAGCATTTGGCCCATATCCCCCTAAACCCTTCCTATTCCATTACCCTGGTTTTGGACTTTTAATGGTGGAAAAGTGTGCTGAAAGAAAATGTTTCAGAGATAGCAGGAACTGCAGATGCTAGAGAATCTGATTCTGAAAGAGAATGTTGCCTGTTTTTCAAGCATGTTTGTGGTGAATCCAATGTGAAACCTGATTGTCCTCTTAAAGAGCAACTGAAAGACTTGTTGATGCTGTGTTTCCTGAACAAAATGCCTCTACCAAGACCTCAAAGATAACTGCCTGTGTTGGTAATACCCATCTACATGTGCCAGAATACCAGGCTGACAGCAATCTAAACATTCTGCACCTTGTCCCTTTTTTATTCCTGCAAGAACTAACGGTTATTGACCAAAAATGTTTTTTCCCTAAAGTGAATCCCTGTGGAGAAAAATCTGCTTTGTTCTCTTTTGAGTGAGTGCGTGAGCGCGTTTGTGTGTGTATTGCATGTTGGGGGTTATTTAGACAGGTAAACATTAATATTTTCATATTATGTACTGTTGTGTCAATTGATTCTGTTGTCTTGGAATAAGATTTGTTGCAAAATAATAAATTTTTTATTTATTAAAGAAACCTGGTTGATGGATGTTTTTAAATTTCAAGTTTAATATAGAAAAAGCATACAGCTGGCCAAAGCAGGAACTGGGAAAAATAAATAAATTTACGCCGTGAACCATGAAGTAGTAGATGAGAGAAAGGCAGTGCATTCCTCCCTCCTAAGTTGTATCAAAGATATGAACATAGGAAGATACGAACATGGAGGAGGTCATTTGGCCCATCGAGCCTGCTGCACCATTCAATAAGATTACAGCTGATTTAATTGTGGCTTCTACTCCACATTCCCTTTGGCTACCTTTTGAAAAGGAGAAGCAGTGATCCTGATAGCAAAGAACAGTAGTAAGAAAGGATGTAGCTTAGAGGATCAGGAGGTAGAATTAATACAGGTGGAGAATAGAAATAACAAGGATCAGTAAACGATAGTGAGAGCAGCTTATACGTTTCTAACAATTGTTATTCCATTGGTCAGAACCTTAAAAAATAAATAACTGACGTTGTAACAAAAATCAATGTAATAATCATGGGAACTTTATTAGAACCACAGAATCATACTGCATGGAAACAGATCCTTCGGTCCAATCAGTCCATGCCAAGCACAATCCCAAACTAAACTAGTACTACCTGCTTCGTCCTAGCCTATGTCCATCCAAACCTTTCCAATTCATGTATTTATCCAAATGTCTTTTAAACATTGTAATTCTACCTACATTCACCACTCCCTCAGAAAGTTCATTCCACATGTGAACTACCCTGTGTCTTTTTTAAATCTGTCTCCTCTCACCTTAAAAATGTGTCCCCTAGTCTTGAAATCCCCCATCCTAGGGAAAATACAACTACCATGAATGCTATTTATACCCCTCATTATTTTAAAAACTTCTATAAGGTTGCCTCTAACCTCCTATGCTTCAGTGAAAAAAGTCTCAGCCTATCCTGCCATTCTTTATAACTCAAACCTTCCATACCTGGCAACATCTTGATAAATCTCTTCTGAACCCTCTCCAGCTTAATAATATCCTTTCTATAATTGGGCGACCAGAACTGGACACAGTATTCCAGAAGATGCTTCACCAATGTCCTGTACAACCTCAACATGACTTCCCAATTCCTTTACTCAAAAGACTGAGCAATGAAGGCAAACGTGCTAAATGCCTTTTTAACTACCTTGAATATATGTGATGCAAACTTCAAAGAATTATGTACCTGAACACCTAGATCCCTCTGCTCTACAACACTATCCAAGGCCCTACCATTAACTGTAATAAGCCCTACCCTTGTTTGTTGTAACAAAATCCAGAACCTCGCATCTACCCAGATTAAACATTATTTGCCATTTTTCAGACCATTGACCCATTTGAACAAGATCCCTTTTGTAATCTTAGAAGGCCTTCTTCACTGCCAACAATGCCACTAATTTTGGTATCGTCTGCAGACTTACCAACACCACCCTCTATATTCTCATCCAAATCATTTATGTAAATGACAAATAAAAGAAGATCGAGAACTAGTCCCCGTGGAACACCACTGGTGACTGGTCTGAAAAGTGATCCCCCACCACCACTCTCTGCCTCCTGATGTTAAGCCTTATCTATCTAATTGGCAAACTCACCCTGAATCCCATTGACCTAATTTTGATAATTAGTCTACTATGCAGAACTTTGTTGAAGACTTTACTAAAGTCCTAGTAAACAACACCTACTGTTCTGTCCTCATCCATCTTTTTGGTAACTTCCTCAAAAAACTGAATCAAGTTTGTGAGATACAACTTTCCTCGCACAAAACCATGCTGACTATCCCTAATCAATTTTTACTTCTCTAAATGTCCATCACTCCTATCTTTTAAAATCACCTGCAACAATTTATCCACAACCGAAGTCAGACTCACAAGTCTACAGTTCCCAGGTTTCTGCTTACAACCTTTTTTAAACAAAGGTACTCTTCAATTAGACTGGACAAATCAAACTGGCAATGGCAGTTTGGAAGATCATTTTGGATAGCACATTCATGACTGCTTTCTAGAACTGTAAGATCAAATAAGGATAAATTTTGGCTATAGCATTATTAAATGAGGCAGAGTCAATCGTTGATGTCTTTGTAAAAGATCCCTGGAAAAAGTGATGATATAACTGAATTCTATACTCAGTCTGAAAGTAACATACTTCAGCCAAACAAGAATCTTAAATTTACACAATGCTAATTACATTGGTGTGAAGAGAGAGCTAGTTAAGGTTAACTGGGTAAGCAAACTAAAGGAATGGTTACAAACATATAGTGGGAAACATTTCGGAAATGTATCCAAAATTTTCAATAAAAAATGTGCTCCTTTATAAAATAGAATTCAGCACTTACTGAATCTTACTTACTAGATAAATTACAGGTAGTATTAGATTAAAAGAAGAGGCTTATAATTTTGCAAAGAATAACAGCGAGCCTAAAAATGAAGGATTTTAGAACCAGCAAAAGAACCACCATTAAGGTGACAAAAAAGGGAAAACAACGAGTAAATTAACCAGGATTTTGCTAACTTCCAAAGTATATAAAAAGCAGAATAGTGGCTAAAATGAACTTTAGCCGGATATGTTATAATACAAAAAAAAAAGCCGATCTTGGAAACAATGTTTACTCAGACGTGTAAAACGTCTTCACAGGTCTGCAAATGCTGTTTGCCCTGAGTGGTGACTTTGAAAATTCAAGCAAGATACACAGTGCTGTGTGCCAATAACACATTGTCCAAGGATTTTATGAAGGCCTGGCATTCATTGTCGAAACCGTTATCAAACTGGCAAAATATAATTCTTTTATTTTGCTTTTTTAAAAATTTATCCTGTAACTATCTGTTGGTGAGTGTTGTTGGGGATTATATTAAAAGAAAGTTGGGCTGAAATTACAAATACTAATTAGATTGCCTTGTTCATCTGTATTTTGCTAAAGTTATATTAGTAATAAATTGTTAATTTTTGTTAATGCTATGAACTTGGTGTCTGAGATTGGTTATTTGTGAAGTCAGGTTAAGAACTATTGAACAATTTTGAAGGTCATTGACAGTTTTAATTTCAATGTGGTCCGATGCCAGTGACAGTGAGGCTGATTTGGTTTGGCTTGCCATCCCTGTGTCAAAACAAATCTGAGGCCAATGTTGATTAGTTAGTTTCAACTTTTTGAAAATGTTAAGAATAATCTCTTCAAAAATGAAGTGTTAAAGTCTTGTGCCATTACTTGACCAGGTTGACACAGTTGGTAAGGAGATGGCTGATGGAATATCATGCAGGCAAGTGAGATATTATCCATTTTGCAGGAGGAACAGAGGTGCAGAATATTTCTTAAGTGGTAAGAGATGGGGAAGTATTATTGAAAAGGATCTGGGTGTACTTGTTCATGAATCATTTAATATGTAGATGCAGCAAGCGAATAAAATGTTGGCCTTTATCACTACACTCAAGAACATGAGTAAAAATGTCTTTCCTCGATTGTATTGAAGCTTGATAACACGGCACCAAAGTACTGTGTGTAGTTTTGGCCTCCTTACATCAGGAAGGATGAACAGTACTTGTGACTGAGGCATACAGTGCAGTGGATGTACACCAGATTAATTATTGTGTTGGCAGGACTGTCCTATGTGGAGATATTGAGGAAAATGGATCGATATTCTCTAAAGCTGAGTGAGATGATCTCATTGAACTTTACATAACTGTTAAAGAGCTCAACAGGGTGGATGTATAAAGGATGTTTCCCTGCCTGGGAAGTCTAGAACCAGGTCTCAGACTAAGGGAAGAGCCATTTAAGGACAGAGAGGAGGAGAATTTTCTTCACTCAGAGGGTGGGATAACTTTGTAATTCTATACCCAGATGGCTGTGGGAGCTTAATGGTGAATTTATTTAAGGCAGATAGATAGATTGCTAGATATTAATGACACTAAGGGTTATAGAGTCACACAGCTCAGAAACAGACCCTTCGATCCAACTCGTCCATGCTGAGCAGGCATCAGACCTAAGCGCATTTGCCAGCATTTGGCCCATTATTCTCTAAACCCTTCCTATTCATCTACCAATCCAGATGCCTTCTAAATGCTGTAATTGTACCTGCCTCCACCACTTCCTCGGTCAGCTCATTCCATACACGCACCACCCTCTGAGTGAAGAAATTACCCATCAGGTCCTTTTTTAACCTTTTCCCTCTAACCTTAAACCTATGCCCTCTAGTTTTAGACTTCCCTACCCAGGAAAGAGACCTTGGCTATTCACCCTAACCATCCAACCTATTATGACTTTACAAACCTCTGTAAGGTCACACCTCAGCTTCTGACACTATGGAGAAAAAGCGCCAGCTGATTCAGCCTCTCCCTATGACTCAAACCCTGTAGTCCTGGCAACATCCTTGTAAATCTTTTCTGCACCCTCCCAAGGTGTTCAACATCATTTCTATACCAGGGCGACCAGAATCGTATGCAGTATTCTAAAAGTGACCTCACCAATGTCCTGTACAGCTGCAATATGACGTTCCAACTATTATACCCAATGTTCTGCCAATGAAGGCAAGCATGCCAAATCCCTTCTCTACCACCCTGTCTACCTGCAACTGCAGTTTCAAGGAACTACGCATCTGCATCCTTAGGTCTCTTTATGGGTTATGGAGATAGTGCAGGAAAAGGGTATTGAAGTAGGTGATCAGCCTTCATCTAGAATGGCAGAACAGTCTTGAAGGTCGAACGGCCTATCCCTGCTCTTATCTATATCACCCTCAAAGATACAAAATGCCACAGCGTAACTATTTATGCTGTTACATAAAACAGTATGCATATTTATTTTAAAAAGCATATATCCGGCTGGACTTATGAAACAGTGACAATAACAATATAAAAACAATAACTTGGACTTTGTGGTCATTTGTGAAACAAAGATGCTCCACAATCACTTCAAAGGGTTTCACAAGAGATGCATATGAGAATTCCCAACTTGAATCTGCAACATCATCATCAAATTGAGCAAGCTCCAAGTAGAGAGAGCTGTTAATAGCGCATATAGTATTCTAGGTTTAATTGGTACAAGGGCGGGAAGGTTTTGCTGAATTTATGCAAGACAGTTAAACCTCAACTGCATTTTTGCGTACAGTGCTGGCACCACACTTTAGATGAGCTCACTGGAAAAACTGCAAAAGGTTTAAAAGAATGATCCAGGGTTGGACAACGTCAGTTATTAGGTCAGACTGGAGAAGTTGCAACTGATTTTCTTGGGGAGGAAAAGATTAAGGGAAAGCTTTGATAAAAGTTTTAAAATCATAACAGCTCTTGACAGAATACATAAGAGAAACTGTTCCTGCTCATAAGCTGATCGAGAACCATGGGTACAGTTTTAAAGTGTTTTGCGAAAGAAGCAAATGCAAAGTGCAAAAAAAATTCAGACAGTGAATGATTAGGGGACAGAATTGAAATATGGCGGAAGCAGGTTGAATTGATGCATTCAAATGACATTAAATAATTATGTAAATAGAAATAACATGCAGGGTTATAGGGAAAACCCAGGACCTTGACAATAAGGCAAAATACTCAAAAAGCCGGTGAAGACTCAATGTGCCAAATGGCCCCCTTCTATACTGTAACATTTCAGTGATTAATCAACCACATTAAAAAATGTTGAAAGTCAAGCAGAGAATTAAAAATACTAAAATTAAATGCTCTCAGTTTTTACACTGAACAAATAAAGACTGACATCCACACAAGGTAAAAGTTTTTTAAAAAACAAAAAATCATGGAGAAAATTTGAAGAGTTTGTCTCTGACTTGAAACTTTAACTTTTTTTTCTTCCTCCACAGATGCTTCAAGACCTGCAGAGTTTCTCCTGAATTTTCTATTGCTAGAGTCTATTTGATACTCTATTTGCTTAAAAGGTTACCTGGACTGCATTATTCTTCTGATTTAGGATCACAACCCACAAATCAACCACCCACTACTTCACTAAAACAAAATTAACACAAATTTAAGAGCCAACATAAAACATTTCCGGTCCAAACCTTTCCAGTCCTATGAAAAGCCTAGACTTTTGGAAGGTGGAAAGATGGGATTTGACATTGAACATTTGCTCTCATTATACCTCTAGAACTGACCATAACGTCAGGAGTTCGCACAAACATGATATAACTCCACCGAGAAGCCCATACTGGGTATTAAACATTGTAAACTCAACGATCAGAGAAAAGTGCACCATATTGGTGATAAAGTGAAAACTACTGAAAATACTATTACATCAAAAATACTTCATTAACTGTAAAACGGTTTGGGACGTGCGAGAAGTCGTGATATAAATGCAAGTTCTTAACATCTTCCTCAACCAGAAATAATAAACAGAAAGGCTCAGAGTTCAGGATAAATGAGACAAGCAGCCCCAGCCTCTGGTGACCCACAGGTTGTGCCTTGTACCATGAGCAGACAGTCCTGCTCCAGGCGAGCTGAAGCTCTGATGTGTGATGGTAAAGTGTTGTTCACCCAGGTTCCTTACCACACCCGCCCGGGAACCCACCACTAAAGCTCAAAGAAACAAATTACTGCCATTTAACCTGATTTTCACCTCCTTGCCCGCTCCCTCCTTGCTTGGCGCCGGCCGGTCCCTACAGAACCGCAGCTCCACTTCGTCCAGAAGCTCATCCAGATCGTCCGCCATGACAGCAGCGCCTGTTGCTTGGAGCCGGCGCGCGCGCGCACGCAACGACGGGCTGTGTCCCGGGGGCGCGCACGATGCCGTCGGCAGCGCGCGTCTGGGTCCGCCGGAGACGCGGGTTGAGGTATGCGCTCGTTCGTGCATGGGGCAAATAAACTCAACACAAAAGTGAAAAGAATTCATAAATGTTTGAAATAAGCACACCTAATGAGACATTTTTATTTTATTCATTAACATCGATGTGGGCATTGCTGGTTGGGCAAATACTTATTGCCCATCCCTAACTGTACATGGGAGAGTGGTGGTGAGCTGCCTTCTTAAAACTGCAGCAGTCCGTAGGGTATCGGGAAATAGCACAGTGCTGTTTGGAAGAGAGATCCAGAATGTAGATAAAATATTGCAGTTGATGGAAATCTGAAATCAAAACAGACAATGTTGGAGAAACTCAACAGCATCTATGGAGAGAGATATGTTAATATTTTGAGTCAGATGTAAGTCTTTTGACCCATTCACAGTGAAGGAATGGCAATATTTTCCAGCCAGAATGGTGTGTAGCTTCGATGGGAATTTTTGAAGGCTGCCCAAGTATGAGTAGTTGCATTGGAACTTATAGATAGTATACAATGCTGATACAGAATATCAATGGTGGATGGAGATAATGTTAAGTTTTCGAAAGGGGCACCAGTGGTGGAGGCATCTATGCCCCTGGGAGGTGTAAAACTTCTTAAGAATAAATGCAGTTGCAATCACCCAGGCAAGTAGAGAGAATGATATCATACTCCTGACTTGTGCCTTGTAGATTGTGGGCTAACCTTGAGAATCAGAAAGTGAGTTACTCACTGTAAAATTCCTAGCCTTTGAACTGCCACAATACTTATATGCCTACTCCAGTTGATCTGAGGATTAAACCTCAAGATGTTGAGGAATGTAGCAAACATAATGCCACTAAATGTCATGGGGCAAAAGCTGGATTCTCTCTTGTTTCAGATGGTTATCGCCTGAAACTTGTGTGGTGCAAATCTTATTCATAAGACCAAGCTTGAATGTTGTCAAGGTTTTCTGCATTTGGACATACTTTGTTATCTGAGGAATGGCAAATGGTGCTGAACATTATGCAATGATCAGAAAATGTGCCCACCTCTTAGCTTAAAATGGGTGTGAGTTGGGGGGGGGGGGCGGTTAGGCGGTGGTGGGAAGAATAATGAAGAAGCAGCTGAAGATGATTAGGCTTAGGACACTGGCCTGAGGAACTTCTGAAGAGCTGTCCTGAAGCTAAAATGACTGACCCCCAACAACCATAATCATCTTCCTTTGTGCAGTGTGTAACACAACCAGTGGAGAGTTTTCTAGTTGATGCCAGTTTTGCTAGGGCCTCTTGATGACACATTTGGTCAGTTGCTGCCTTGATGTCAAGGGCAGTCGCTCTTCAGTTCCATGTTTACAGTTTCACACTTATATCCATGTTTGAACCAAGACTGTGAATAAGATTAGGAGCTCAGTGTGTGTGATGGAACTTAAACTGAGCGTCAATAAACATGTTATTGCAAAACAAGTACAGCTTCATAACATCATTAATGACCTTTTCTGTTGTTTTGCCGATGATTGAGAGTAGACTGATATGGCAGTAAATGACTGGGTTGGATTTGTCCTGCTTTTAGTGGACAGAGCAAACTGGGTAATTTTCCACATTGCTGGGCAGATGCCAGTGTTGTAAGCTCTTCTAGGGGTGCGGCAAGTTCTGGAGCACATTTTACCACTATTTCCAGGATGTTGTCAGTGCCATTGGTGTTGCTGGGGCCTCAGGAGAAGCCTGAGATGGATTGTCCACTTGTCGCTTATGGCTAAAGATGCTTTCAAATATTTCAGCCTTGAGTTTTATGCTGATGTGTTGGCCTTTTCCATCATTGAGCACGGGAATATTTGCTGAGTCTCCTTCTCAAGTGAATTGTTTAAGTGCCAATCAATATTCACGATGGATGTCAGTTCCTCTGCCACCGACGATCAATGGCTGCAGTGCATGCCACCTACAAGATGCACCACAGCAATTCACTAAAGCTCCTTAGGTAGCACCTTCCAAACTCATAACCACTACCATGTAGGACAAGGGCAGCAGATATATGGGAACACCACCACCTGCAAGTTCTTTTTCAAGACACTCACCTTCCTGACTTGGAAATATATCACCCGCTGTTCAGTACTGCTGGGTCAAAATCTTGGAACTCCACCCCCAACAGCACTGTGGGTGTACCTTGACCAAATGGACTGCGACATTTCCAGAAGGCAATTCACCACCACCTTATCAATGGCAATTAGACATACTTGCGAAACCAGTGAAACCTACATCCCCTAAATAAATTTGAAAAAATGTGGCAGTATTGCAGAGTTTGGATTTGATCCATTGTTTATGGAATCACTTAGCTCTTTTCATTGTATGCTGTTTATGCTGCTTGGTGTAGAAGTAGTCCTGTGTTGTAGCTTAACCATATTGATACGTAATTTTTAGGTGCTTTTGGTGTTGCTTCTGGCATGCTCTACTGCACTCTTCATTCTACCAGGGTTGCCGTCCCAGCTTAACGTTAATGGTAGAGTGAGAGATATGCCAGATCATGAGGTTACAGATTGTGTTTGAATCCAGTTCTCCTGCTGTTCATGGCCCATTGCATTTTGTGGATGCCGAGTCTTGTGTTGCTAGATCTGTTCAGAATGTATCCCATTCGCTGTTGTGACAGTGCCATTCAACACAATTAAAAAGTATCCGCAAAGTGGAGAACAGATTTTGTTTCCATACAGAATGTGCAGCGGTCACTCCAGCCAATGCTGTCATAGACAGATGCATCTGCTAAAGAAGTGGAGTGCCACAGGGGCCTGTGTTGGGACATTTTACAATCTACATCAGTGGGTTAAAAGAGATGAGCAAAGACATGGTAGATACATTGTGAAGTAGATATATGGAAATTTTAGATCAATATGGATAGGTTGAGTGAGTCGACAAAAATCTGGCAGATGGAATATAATAGGTATAATTGTTGACATTGGCAAGAAGAATGAAAAAGCAGAGCATTACCTAAGGGAAGATGAACTGCAGAATTCTGAGGTTCAGAGGGATTTCGATGTTCTAGTTATTTAGTAAACAAATATCTATATGTTGAATTAGACAGCAAAAAAAAGCTTTCAGAGATTTAAAAAAAATTTTATAAGAATCTTACAAGAATTTTATAGTAAATCTGCAGTTTAACACAAACTACTATGACAGTGCCACACAATGCAATAACCCTAACATGTTCCCTGTCCAGAAGCCAACTCCTCACCAGAGAACAACCCAGCTCTTCTTTTTATTTTGGGAACCAAATTAACCAATCTCACAATTAAAACTCAACAAATTGCAAACACTGTCCACCAGGAGCAGTGCAACAATAACTTAAAAAAAAAGCAAGAAGTGGTGGTGGGGAGTGGCTGTAAACAAGGGAGGGAACAAAATCAAAATAATATTAGAGAGGGAGATAATGCATTCCAGACCACAGTATCCACCTATTTCTGAAAGCGTTGTGGTAACAGTGAATATTGTGTGAAGAATCCTGCTCCTCTTGTTTTTCACTTTTTCTAGCCAAGTCACCCATGAAATTGCAAGCATTGACCACCAGGGACCCCATTTTGTTTCGTATTTTGCGCTTTTTCTTGTTTCATTTTTAATGTTTTTGCTTTCAGTTTTAATAGCTGTTACTGTGCCATTTCCAACTCACCTCGACATATCTTCTGTGTCTTTACCTGTTATGTGAGAATATCCTTGGCATTATATCATGAATGTTTGCCATTTCCTGTCTCCTGCTATCCATCCCATCACAACTTCCCCTTTATACCTCCCCACTGTTATCCTTACCGTTACTCAGAAATTGGTGAGGGAGACAGTTAAGATCTTAATTAATTACTTAAGCATCCTTAAGCCACCACAAGCTGACCTTTTTTTAACCTGGTTTGCCATAAATGGACTTTAAGAGTGACTATTTAATGCCTGCAAAGTCCTTTGTAACTTATGTGCACTGAATCCTAGTAAATGCAGCAACTGATATATACACAGCTCCCACAACTGTAACATGGTATTGCATTTTGATACAACAAACAATGGTAGGGCTTATACAATTAATGGTGGGGCCTCAGGTAGTGTTGTAGAACAGCGGGACATGGGGTACATAATTCTTTGAAGTTTACGTCACATGTAAACAGGGTGGTTAAAAAGGCATTTGGCATGCTTGCCTTCATTGCTCAGTCCTTTGAGTGTAGGAGTTGGGAAGTCATACAGAGGTTATACAGGACATTGGTGAGGCCTCTTCTGGAATACTGTATGCAGCTCTGGTTGCCCTGTTTTGGGAAAGATATTATTAAGCTGGAGAGAGTTCAAAAGAGATTTACCAGGATGTTGCCCCGTATGGTAGGTTTGAGTTATAGAGAAAGGCTTGATAAGGGGGGACTTTTTTCACTGGAGTTTAGGAGGTTGGGGGGCAACCCGATAGGAGTTTATAAAATAATGAGATAGAGTTGATGGTAGTTGTCTTTTCCCTAGGATGGGGGATTTTGAGACTGGGAGCACATTTTTTAAGGTGAGAGGAGTGAGATTTAAAAAGGACATAAGAGGCAAATGTTTTACCCAGAGGGCGGTTTGCGTGTGGAATGAACTTCCTGAGAAATTGGTGGATGTGAGTGCAATTACAACATTTAAAAGACATTTGGATACATACATGAAAAGGAAAGGTTTTGAGGGATATGGGCCAGGAGCAGGCAGGTGGGAGTAATTTAGTTTGGGATTACGGTCGGCATGGACTGATTGGACCGATGGATCTGTTTCCATGCTGTGTGACTCCATGACTCTAAAGCCAACAGAACCCAACTATAAACTGTACTTGGAGGCTTGAGCAAGAATTGCATGGGGAAAAGGTGTCTTAATGGTAACATCATTGGAGTGGTAATCCGGAGGTCCATGTTAATGCTCTGTATGCATGACTTTAACTCCTACCATAGCAGCTGGTGGAATTTAAATTCAATTAATTAATTTGAGGATATAAAACTAGTCTCAGCAATAACATCAAAAAAAATCAATGTCCTGATATTCTTTCAGGAAGGAAATTTACAACTCTTACCTGGTGTCACCCACATGTGACTCCAGATCCGCAGCAATGTGATTGGCTCAGAAATGGCATTGCTCACATCCCATGAATGAATTTTAAAAAAATGCCAGCCAACTCAGTGAAAAGTGGAATAGAATCAGAAGAGGCCCACAGAGGTAAGTTTTAGTTTTCTTTCCTTATGAGATAAAATGGATCAAGGGTGTTCTTCTATGCATCACAAAGAATTCTTAGCCCTTTACTGCACATAGCTCGATGGAATGGTTGTATGTTAGTCTCTTGGAACAAGGCTGATGTTCACTCATGGGACGAATCTGTACAAGGAGAGTCGAGCTGCAGTTACCACATGATTCTGAGTGACCAGAAAACTCACTTCTCCACTGCATTATGATAGACCATCCATGGCTATTGAATCCCGAGGTGGGGTTTGAAGTTAATGCTTATAGTTTAGTATTAGGGGCAGTACCACAGTGACATAAGACCTCCTGGGGCACAGTAGTTCAATTCCCATAAAAATAAGGTGCTCATATTTTCAGTGGTGCTCATATAAGATGTATCTGGAAGGATGCCCAATTGTGTGAAGAGAGAATAGCCTTGGCAAAAAGTTACCTTTTTTTATGAATAGTGTGCAATTATTTAATCACAGAATTGTTATGATGCAGAAGGAGGCCATTCAGCTTGTCATTCCTGCACTGGCTTGTTAAATGAGCATCATTACCATGTGCTATTCTCCTGCTCTTGACCACCCTCGCATGTTATTTTTATCCAAGTAATCATCAAAATCCTCTTGAAAGCCACCCATTTATGCATCCCTGATGGTTTTAAATATCTCAGAAAGAAGCTTCTATTCCCAGGTCTCTAAAAGGGCTAATGACTCATTCATTTGAAATTTGAAAATAAAGTATTATGAAACCTTTTAGTTCTCAAGGATCTGCTTCCATGGTACAGTCAATTACTGTGTTTTTGGCATATTTGAATAGAGCACAATTTATTTATACAGTGATAAAAGAAGTTTAAGAATATTGATAAGTCTATGTTGTGGTGACAGTAATCATAATTTAGTTATTAATCTTACTTATAAATTCAGATATATCTTTTATGAGGAAGAGATTCATTCCAGTTCATCAATCAGGCCCACCATCTTGGAACAATGCCAGCTCAGATGTGCATTCCTGCTCCCCTGCAGTCTGACCCTATTTCCCTAACAGTGTGCGGTACAGCAGTAGACATAATGGGCTCCCTGTTGCTTTAATTGTATCTAACACTCCAGTATTACCAATCAATCTAGTAAAAGAGTGTGCTATAAACATGAACATTAAATGCAAAAAGTACATTTTAAAGAGATGACCTCAGTGGAAATGAGAGCAAGTACAATTTGTCTTTCTGTGAACACTATAAACAGGACAAACACTTTAATAGCCAGATATGATATTAGACAACACATTTCAAATCAGATGGAACATCTAAATACAGAACATGTGTGAGAATGTACAAATACGCATTTCCGGTGCAGTAAATTTTGGATTTATTTATATTGCAGGGAATATATAAAAAACAACTCCGTTAGACCTATTCTTTTTGCTGTCTTTAACAGTTTATGTAGAGATAAATTGAACATTCTCTACCATAAATGAGCTATAAGTACTCTTATTTTCCTATTGAATCATTGATTGCACTGATAAATTAGTTTCTTTTTCTCCTTTCTTTTAACACATTTATTACAACTCAACAATTTTAACCCTGTAAACTTTCATTAAACAAGGATACAAAAATGCTGAAAAAGGGGGAAAAAGTATTGAGGCATTTATGAATGTCTTCTATAGGCAAACAGCACGATGATATTTGGAGTGTGGATTTATTCTGTCAAGTGCCTGGGTGTGCCTATTTCCATCTTCTTTGGAAACTCTTTGGGCAGCATGGTGGCTCAGTGGTTAGCACTGCTGCCTCACAGCACCAGGGACCTGGGTTTGATTCCACCCTTGGGTGTGCATGTTCTACCCCGTGTCTATGTGGGTTTCCTCTGGATGCTCTGGTTTCCTCCCACTGTCCAAATATTTGCAGTATAGGTGGAATGGTCATGCTAAATTGCCTGTAGTGTTCAGGGATGTGGAGCTTAGGTGGGTTATTGGGGGGATGGGTCTGGGTGGGATACTCTGCAGGTTGGTGTGGACTTGTTGGGCCAAAGGGCCTGTTTTCACACTGTAGGGATTCTATCCATTGTGCCATCCTGTCTTCATTGTGGTTCCACTCAATTTGAATTTCCTGTCAAGAATTGGAAGGAGGCAAAATGGTTGCAATATAAACAGATATTGAGATTTAAATTGTTTAATGGAAGTAAGTTGGGTACTTGTGGCCCCGTGGTAACATCCTTACTTCTGAGCCTGGAAGGCCTGGATTTGAGTTCCACCTGCTCCAGAGGTGTGCAGCAACGTCTCTGAACAGGTTACTATTAAAAATATGGAAGCAGATGTAGAATCCAATTGATTTCTACAGTGATTACTTTCTCCTGGGGGAGTTGTAGGTCATGTGTTTCACCATTTTATACACCTTTGTAATTGTATTAATCTCTACACTTCCCTCAATCCTTTTGATGCTGAAACCCTCACACATGCTATCATTTACTCCAGAGTTCATTATCCCAAAGCTTTTCTGGTCAACCACTTAGGTATCACCCACAGTAAACTCGAACAAATCCAAAATTCAAGTTGGACAATCCAGACCTTTACAGGAAATCCAGATATGACCTCTGCAAAGCCATTAGAGATACCAAGAGACAGTACAAATTAGAGGCCCAAATTAACCATATGACACCCACTGCCTGTGATAAGGCCCTACACAACGTAGCAGGATACAAAGTGAAGCAGAACAAAATGGCGGACAAAAACAAATCCCTCCTTGATGCGCTCAATGCTTTTTATGCTCAGTTCGAAAAGAATACCAGTGGCATGGTGTTACCTACTCTGACAGCCCTGGATGCGCCTGTTCCCTCTGTCATTGTTGAGGATGTTAGATCAACCTTCTTGAGAGGAAAGTGATGGGCCTGTATGGACTGCCCGGTTGTGCACTTAGATCCTATGTGGACCAGCTGGCGGAAGCATTCACTGACATCTGTGACTTCTTCTTGCTACAATCTGAAGTCCCCACCTGCTTCAAGGAGACCACCATCATCCCGGTACCAAAGAAAGCACATACAATGTGCCCCAATGAAATCCACCTAATGGCTCTGACCTCCACAATCATGAAGTGCTTCAAGGGCTTAGTCATGGCCCACATCACCTCTAGCCTCCCAGCTTGCCTCCATCCTTTGCAATTTGCCTACTGGCAAATTGGGGCGGCACGGTGGCTCAGTGGTTAGCACTGCAGCCTCACAGCTCCAGGGACCCGGGTTCGATTCCAGCCTTGGGTGACTGTCTGTGTGGAGTTTGCACATTCTCCCCGTGTCTGCGTGGGTTTCCTCCGGGTGCTCCGGTTTCCTCCCACAGTCCAAAGATGTGCAGGATAGGTGGATTGGCCATGCTAAATTGCCCATAGTGTTCAGGGGTGTGTGGGTTATAGGGGGGATGGGTCTGGGTGGGATGCTTCAAGGGTCGATGTGGACTTGTTGGGCTGAAGGGCCTGTTTCCACATTGAAGGGATTCTGATTCTGAAAACAGGTCCACAGCAGATGCCATTTCCCTAGCCCTACACTCATCCCTGAAACATCTGGACAAGAAGGATACCTATGTCAGGCACCTACTTGTCAACTACAGCTCTGCCTTCAACACTATAATCCCAACCAAACAAATCTCAAAACTCTGAGACTGGCTCCGTCCTCTGCAACTGGATCCTCAGCTTTCTGATCAACAGGCTGCAATCAGTGAAGATAGACAACAGCACCCCCTCCATGACAATCCTCAACACTGGTGTCCTGCAAGGATGGGTACTCAGCTCCCGAATGTATTCCCTGTACACCCATGACTGTGTAGCCAAATTCTGAATGGGCACCATCCAAAAGTTCTGTTATAGGCTGGATATCAGACAACGATGAATCAGAATGCAGGAAGGAGGTAGAGTGCTTGGTGTGGTGGTGCAATGATAAGAATTTTTCTCTCTTTATCAGCAAAACAAAAGAACTGATCTTTGGCTTCAACAAGAAAGGAGGAGGACACACCCCTACCTACATCAATAGAGCTCAGATGGAAAAGGTTGAGAGCATCAAGTCCCTAGGAGTGACGATAACCAACAATCTGTCCTGGACTTCCCACGTAGATGTGATGGTCAAGAAGGCACAACAACACCTCTTCTTCCTCAGGAGGCTAAGGAAATTCGGCATGTTCATAAGAAACATCACCAGCTTTTACAGATGCACCATAGAAAGCATTCTGTTTGTGTGCATAGTGGCCTGTTATGGTAACTACTCTGCCCAGGACTGGAAGAAACCACAGAAAGTTGTGTGCACAGCCCAGACCATCACAGAAGCCAATCTCCCATCTATAGACTCCATCTACATTTCTCGTTGCTGTGGAAAGACTGCCAACATCATCAAAGACCCCTCCCACCCTAGTAAAACTCTCCTCCAACCTTTTCCACCAGGCAGAAGATAAAAAAGCTTAAACACACATACCAACAGGTTCAAGAACAACTTTTTCTCTGTAGTTACTAGACTGCTGAATGGACCTCTCTAATTTCAAATCTAATGTTGATCTTGCTTTTGTACACCTCCTGTGCAGCCATAACCCTGTATGCCCCGCTCTGTCTAAACACCGTATGATAGCTACCCCCTTATATGTTATAATCTACCTGTACTCCTTGCAAAACAAATCTTTTCACTACACTCAGGTACATGTGACAACAATAAATCAAATGAAATCAAAAAAACTTCCCACTTCACTTGACAAAGTCTGGATGATCCTTCTTTTTGACTTTGTTTCTTTAGTTCTAGTGAACTGGTCTCATTTTCTTTATCTTAGCTATGGTCAGTGCACTGAGTATAGGAGTTGGGATGTCAAGTTGCAACTGTACAGCGCATTATTAGGCGACTTTTGGAATACTGCGTTCAGTTCTGGTCTCCCTGCTATGGAAAAGATGTTGTTAAACTTCAGAAAAGATTTACAAGATGTTGCCAGGATTGGAGAGTTTGAGCTATAGGGAAAAGTTGAATAGGCTCTTACTATTTTCCATGGAGCTTTAGAGGCTGAGGGGTGACTTTACAGAGGTTTATAAAATTAGAGGGGCATGCAGAGGGTGAAGAGCCAAGGTCTTTTTCCCAGAAAAGGGGAATTCAAAACTAGAGAGCATAAGTTTAAGGTGCGAGGGTAAAGATTTTAAAAAAGACCTGAGGGGTAACTTCCGCGCACAGAATATGGTGTGTGTATGGAGTGAGCTGCTAGAGGAAGTGATAGAGGCTGGTACAACTATCACATTTAAAAGACATCTGGATGGGTACACAAATAGGAAGGGCTTAGAGGGATATTGGCCAAATGATGGCAAATGAGACTAGATTAATTTAGGATATCTGGTCAGCATGGATGAGTTGGACTGAAATGACTGTTCCTGTACTGTACTACTCTCGGACTCTAAAAATGGACTTTAAATGAGATTTTAGAGAATCTGTAGGTTTTTGACAAAGCAGCTACCTAGAATGTAACCCATCTTTTCTTACTATTTCTGCTTTGTTACCTCTGACTCAAACCTTTGAAATTATAGCTGCAGCAAATTTCCTGTCTTTGACTGGTGGTATGCAAACCAAGAGTGGGAATAACATTGAAAATCTGCTCAGCCTGTTCGTTGAGTTGCCCTGTCCAGATAAATGAGTAGTTTTTTTTCCCTAAATCCAAAAGCTCCACAGCTGCCCATTTTTTTCCTGGCAGGCAAGGTGAAGGCCTGATCCATGCATCACTAATGTAGAATTCCACTGGACTCTAACTCTTTTCCAGCCTCCTGCATAATGCACTTCATTTATGGGCTTGGATGGTAAGCACTAATGGAAGAATCTTCTATAGGATGTGTCATATCTGTGTCCAATTCTGCCTCCCTTTGGTGTCGGTGTTTAAGCAAAGGTATAGATACATTTTTTGTAGTGAGCAATGTTTTTAACAATAGAAGAGCTGAGGTTTGGTTTGCAGTCTAACTTTGCTGGAATAAGGCAGATATGACATAACATTGGGATGCAATAACATAAGCTATGCCAACTGCAGTTTCCAAAAATAGCACTAATATGTTTCTTTCCTGTTTCATTTATTACAGATTATTGCATCAAAGTGGACGTTCCTCAATACATAGAGCCACATGATGACACTGAAGAATACTGCTATAGTAACACTGGCCCTTTGATAACAGAAAATGATGGGGAAAAAATATCTAAATTTCACCTTAGAAATAGGAATAGCCATTTAGCCCGTCAAGCCTTTTGCATCATTCTATTATTGCATAGCTGACCTGTGGCCTGGATTTTTGCAAAGTCAGACTTACTCCAGCGGCCTTATTCTTGGATTCCTGTCCCAATTTGTGGCATTCCCACTTTTCATTGGCTTGTGATAAGAGCGTGGATAATGAGTCGGCATCCTGCACTCCACTCTCAACTCCATTGCAGAGGTATATCTGTACTAGCCTTCCACAATTTTCACTTAGCCAAGTTGCTTCCACATGACTTAATTGTACAAGACTTTGGTTCGGCCGCATTTAGAATACTGTGTACAGTTCTGGTCGCCACATTACCAAAAGGATGTGGAAGCTTTGGAGAGGGTACAGAGAAGGTTTACGAGGATGTTGCCTGGTATGGAAGGTGCTAGCTATGAAGAGAGGTTGAGTAGGTTAGGATTATTTTCATTAGAAAAAAGGAGATTGAGGGGGGACCTGATTGAGGTCTTCAAAATCATGAAGGGTATAGACAGGGTTGATAGAGATAAGCTTTTTCCCCGGGTGAGGGATTCAATAACGAGGGGTCACGCGTTCAAGATGAGAGGAGAAAAGTTTAAGGGGGATACACGCGGAAAGTACTTTACACAGAGGGTGGTAGGTGCCTGGAACGCGTTGCCAGCAGAGGTAGTAGAGGCAGGCATGGTAGATTCATTTAAGGTGCGTCTGGACAGATGCATGAGTAGGTGGGGAGCAGAGGGATACAGATCCTTAGGAATTGGGCGATAGGTTTAGACAGTGGATTTGGATCGGCACAGGCTTGGAGGGCCGAAGGGCCTGTTCCTGGGCTGTAAGTTTTCTTTGTTCTTTGTTCTTCTTTATGACTCATGATTCACAGCCCTCAGATGAGTTGTGAACCACAAGTAATAATAACAAACAGAAATAAAGTGCTGAAAAAAAATCTAGCAGGTCAGGTTAGCTAAATCATTTCCTGTTAGTTGCCTTTTAAATCAACCTGTTCAGATTTGCCATGACATCTCTGGACCAGGTGGAACTTGGACCCATCTCTCTGGCTCAGAGGTAATGGCACTACCACTGTGTAACAAGCACCTCACATTGTTGACTTTGCTTGATTATCTTTATGCAATTATAATAAATGTTATTTCAATGATCTCTTTTGTCAATATCTCAATACTTATTTGGGCAAGATTAAGGATGTTAAGTGTTTGAGGCCTCTATCATTGATACTTTATACCTCTGTCTCTTTGACACTTATAAAGAAATAGAGGAAAAATTTTTAAATAAATAACATTTTGCTTTCTTTTTTCTCTCCAAAGCTGCACACTTTCCATTGTTATTAGGTAGCTCATTGGGGTTGTACACAATGCACACTGAGTGCATTGGCATGAAAAGGCTATGGGTTGACATTGAGCTGGCATGGATAGTATGAGGGTATGATGAACCACTGGGAACCTGAGTCAGCACTGAATTAGCATGGAAGCATGGGAGGTTTAATGGGAGGTATGAGTTGGCATGAATGTGTAAGTGGTCATGGGACTAGTAAGGGACTTGAGTTGGCATGGAAGATATGAAGGATCATGGGAAGCAGGTGAGGTCATGTGTTAGTATCAAGCATATAAAGGACCATGGGGAATGGGTGGGCTAGGAAAAGTGTGAGGAGTCAGGGTAAATTTTAAACACAAACTGGGCCTTCTAAAAAGCCTCTTTAGCATTCATCTCCACAATGGCTGCCAACCCTCTGTTTCTGGACCCAGAGGGCCTAAATCCATCTTTCACCACCACAAGCAAACTCCATCTCCCAAAAAAGAAAAAAAAAGTGTGCATCAGGTATCTTTTAGAAAGATGGGTCCTGCAATTTAGAACATTTCCCTATGCCAGTGACCCTTTATCTCCATTCCATCTACTCCATGTTGTCACTTTTTATTTCTGAACAAAGGACATAACTGACGTTTTCAATTGACCTACCGTCAACAACATTTTGTAAGGGAGAGTTTCAGAATTCTACTTCCCTTCCTGTGGAGAAACGCTTCCTACATTACCACTGAATAACTGACTTTTAAAGTTATTCCACCCTTGCACTGAACTCTCCCCAGATATTTTTTCCATTAATCAACATGTTATTATACAGCTCCAGACCAGGTGGGACTTGAACCCAGGTCTTCTGGCTCAAAGGTAGGGTAACCACTGCACTACAAGAACCTTTATGATCTTTCTACATTATCGCTTCCACTAATGATGTTAACTACCTGAATTAGCTTCCCCCTCAATTTTCAATGCTCAATGAAATAACAAGATAGCCTCCTCAAGTTGTCATCAGGGCAGCACAGTAGTTAGCACTGCTGTCTCTCAGTGCCAGGGACCTGGGTTTGATCCTAGCCTTGGGTGACCGTCTGTGTGAAGTTTGCATGTTCTCCCCACATCTGCATGAGTTTCTTCTCACTGTCCAAAGATGTGCATTTTAGGTGGATTGGCCATGCTACAAATTGCCCTATACTGTCCAGAGATCTGTGGGTTAGGGTGTAGGGGTGGGTCTGGGTGGATGCTCTTCAGAGGGTTGGTGCAGATTCAATGTGCTAAATGGCCTCTTTCTGGGCTGCAGGGATTCTATGAAAATGTAAACTTTTTAATGCCAGTATCTGCATTGCATCCACTCCAAGTGTGGTATGTCCTTCCTGAAGTGCGAACCCCATATCTGCATTGTTGCTATCATGAGTGGATGATTGTCAGAGCATACTCATTTCAGGCCTGTCAGTTTTTGTGAAGGATAAATTTTATGGTTCAATTTATTCTGCAGTTAAGAGTATGTATATACAATAATAGTGTGATAGGAAGTAGTAAATTTGGGAGTTGGTATTTCTAGTACAATTAAGGCAGGAACTCACCATTAAGAATATTTACTTCCACTTGTTAAGCAGCCATTACTGAGGAACACATGTATACTCCATTATTACACTGTATTAATTTCACATGGTTGAAATGACATTAAAGCACTGGAGGGAGCCAGCAGCTCAGAGATACTGGATAAAGCTAGAACCTCTCACTGAAGTCTGTGATAAGTCTGTTGTATTAAGTCTGTCACTGGTAACTTGAAATGTGCAGAGAAAAACCTGTTTAGGTGCACGGTCCAATGGTGGTTGATAAAGTCTCTGTGGAATTAGTGCCTATTGCCAAAAACCTACATTATTGTGCATCAGGAATACAAAAATAGAATCCATTATATTTTTGGCTGAAAACACAATTTCAGGTGTTTTGTTGATGCTTCCGTATGAGTTGAAATGGTTTGGATGAATAAGTATACTGTACAGTATTGCTATATTGACAAAGATATATATGCTTGCCAAGAAAGAATTGGAGCATCACAGACCACAAAAGAGCACGACAGCAAACCTGAGTTCTTGTTGTATAACAGTCAGTCCCTAAAAATATCAATTACATTTTCTCCTGCTTAGCTGTTTTTGTTAAATGTGACATGAGTCCTACCAATCTCATATGGCATAACCTGGTAGGAACTGCTAGCTGGCTGGTGGAAGTGAATGGGATTTTGGGCAGCAGAAAACCACAGTATGACCATCAAAGAACAATTCCATGCCATTCAGTAGTTGACAGGAGGGAAGTAAGTGATAGTGAAGACGTAGGGCAGGTGTAATGATTCAAGAAGGGCAAGGAGATTGAAGTGATAAACAGCAGGAGCTCTATTAAGAAAATTTTTACTCTACAGAGATTCGACTAAGCTGTTTCCTGCCCAAAATGGCCAATGATACCATAGTTCCAAACATGATTAGAGTTTTAAAGTGACATTCTACCATACTTTCAGAAATATAAAACATCCCAATCCTTTACATCAGAAGTTCCTGGAATGAAAAAATGCACAATATTGACAATCATATGCAACAGTCAGTAGGTAATGTGTTACGGAGGATAACACAGTGTGGAGCTGGAGAACCACGGTTGGCCAGGCAGCATCAGAGGGGCAGGAAAGCTGACGATTCAGGTTGGGACCCTTCTTCAGGAAATCATTTTCTGAAGAAGGGTCCCGATCCGAAACGTCAGCTTTCCTGCTCCTTTGATGCTGCCTGGCCTGCCGTGTTCCTCCAGCTCCACACTGTGTTATCTCTGACTCCAGCATCGGCAGTTCTTACTATCTCTGTGTTCTGGAGGATGTTGGTTCCTTTTGTGGCTTTCGGCATACTTCAGGCATCTGTTTTTATTCTCATTGGCTTTAACTTCCTGGTATTTTATATGTTCTGGGAACATCATCTGTAATTGCCTTTTCCTGAGATGACTGGATGTTCAAAGGTTTGCACAGTGTCATGGTATTCTCCACTAAGTTACTGTCTCCTTCAGATGCCCTCATGTATATTGAGGTCTCTATTTGGCAGTTATTTGTGGATCTTCAATTACTGTTGTCACTTGCATATTAATTCTAGTTGCCAAGAAATGGCTTGCATGCCTTGTCATCAATTTTGGAGTTGAACCCTGCCCACCAAAATTAGCTTTTGGCTATCCCCTTCATTCTGACAATGCCTTTGTGTAGCTGATTTAACACACATTTCCTTAGCTGTGGTGGAATGATGACCCTCATTTGCCAGAGGACACAACTTGCTTAGAACGTAGAATCCCTACAGTGTGGAAGCAGGCCATTCAGCCCATCAAGTCCACACCGGCCCTCCAATGAGCATCCCACCCAGACCCACCCCCTATCCTATCCCTGCATTTCCCACCCTAGATGCTATTGGCAATTTAGCATGGCCAATCCACCTATCCTGCACATCTTTGGACTGTGGGAGGAAACCAGAGCACCCAGAGGAAACCCATGCAGACACAGGGAGTATGTGCAAACTCCACACAGACAGTCATTCAAGGCCAGAATCAAACTCGGGTCCCTGACACTATGAGGCAACAATGCTAACCGTTGAGTCATCATGCTGCTTGTATGGATAGTTCTCATTTCCATGCAACACATGGTTTCAGTTTTGGGGTTCTTGCGATGAAATACTATGTCTGTCAATCTTGATAGTAGTGGGTCATTTCTAGTGTGCTTCTTAACTTGTCCTGTCGTTACTGTGTGTTCTCTACTTGTTTGAAGTAGAAAATATATCTTTCTGTATATAGATAACTCATTTGGTAAAGGGAATCTAGACAGCTCATCAGCATTTCCATGTATGTTGATTTGCTGATACTTAATTATAGAAGTGTGAGCTAATAGCAACACTGCCCTCCTCTGCATATGGCTTTCTACTGGAGAAGGTATTCCTGTATGAGGACCAAATATTGTGGTCAATAATCTGTGATGTGTTAGTGGGGCAACTGCAAACCATACAAGTGTTAGTGGAATTGTCTAAGGCCAAAAGCACTACCTGGACCTTCTTTCTCTTTCTATGCACTGCTCATTTCTGCTTTGTTTAATGATCTTGATGCAAAAGCTGTTGGTTTCTCTTCACCATTGGGTAATGCATGAGAAATGACTGCTTCCAATCCAAATGGTGATGCATTGCATGCTAATTGCAATGGTAATTTTGCGTCAAAGTGAGTCGGGAGTTGTGACTTTAATGAAGCCTCTTTGGCTTGAGCAAAGCCTGTTTCATATTGATCTTCCTCCTTCCAATTCTTGTTCCACATAATAAATTTTGTAACTGCTTGAGAATGGTTGCAAGATTTGGGCCAAATCTGCCACAGTAATTTGGCAGGCCCAAAAATGATCACAGTTGGTTTACATTTTTAGGTTCTTGTACCTTAGTTATAGTTTTTACTTTCGAAGATGACTTATATAGTCCCTTCACATCAATGACATAGCCTAAACACTTGATGAAAGCCTTAAAATTCACATTTGTCTTCTCTTACTCTTTGACTGTAACCTTCAAGTCTCTGCAGAATAATATCTAAATTGTGGATATGCTCTTTTTCCATTTTTCCCTGTGGCTAAAACATCGTCAAGGCACGGAAGGCTCCTTCCAATCCATTTAAAATGTGAGCGGTGGTGGCTTGTTGTAATAATGCAGCTGCAGACGTGATTCCAAATGGAGGATTCTTGCATTTGAATTATCCTTTATGTGTTAGAATCATCAAGTATCTCTGTGACTTAGGATCTACATTCATCCGGAGATAAGCCTGACTAAGGTCAATTTTACTGAAAAGTTGACCTCCAGCTAATTCTTCCCTATTGTGAATACAGATGCAAAATACTGATTTAAAACCTCAGCTATGTCTTCTGGCTCCATATGTAGATTGCCATCTTGATTCTTAATGAGCCTGATTCATTCCCTGGTTATTCTCTTACCCCTGATATGCTTAAAAGATTTTTGGATTTTCCTTAATGTAATCTACTAGCATATTCTCATGTCTCCTGTTCATTTTCCTAATTTCTTTTTTAAGCAGCACCCTGCACTTTTTATACTCTGGTAGGGCATCTACTGTTTTGAGCTTTTAGTATCTACCATAGGCTTTCTTTTTTTCCCTTATCCAATTCTGCACAGCCTTCAACACCCAGGGTTTCCTTCATTTGTTGGTCCCACCTTTCATCTTTACGGGAACATGTTGGCCCTGCTCTCTCACTATTACCCTTTTGAACATCTCCCACTGCCCTGATGTAGATTTCTCGCAAGTAGTTGCTTCTCACCTACTCTGGCCAGATCCTGCTTTATTAAAACCAGCCTTCCTCCTATCCTGTCTTTCTATCTCTTCCCGACTCTTTGGGACTCTATAGTACATTTCAAGAAAACTGATTGACCTCTTTCTGCTTTTAATTTCTAGACGAAAACTTTATTTGACAAATCTTCTAAGATTTTTCTCATTTCTATGAATACCTTCGGGACAAAAGAGTAATGAGGGAGAGATTGAGGCCCCTTAACAATTAGCAAAGCTGCCTATGTGTGGAACCGCAGGAGATGGGAGGAATACTAAAGGAGTATCTTACAACAGTGTTTACTGTGGAGAAGGATATGAAAGCTGGAGAACTGGGGGAAATAAATAGCGACATCTTGAAAAGTTACATATTACAGAGAAGGAGGTGTTGGACATCTTAAAAAGCATAAAGGTGGATAGATCCCTGGGACCTGATCAGGTGTGGCCTAGAACTTTGTGGGAAACTAAGGAAGTTATTGCTGGGCCCCTTGCTGAGATATTTGTATCATCGATAGCCACAGGTGAGGTGCTGGAAGACTGGAGGTTGGTTAACGTGGTGCCACTATATAAGAAAGGTGGCAAGGAAAAGCCAGGGAACTATACGCCCGTGAGCCTGACATTGATGGTGGGCAAGTAGTTGGAGGAGATTCTGAGGGACAGGATTTACATGTTTTTCAAAGGCAAGGACTAATTAGAGATAGTCAACATGGCTTTGTGTGTGGAAAATTGTGTCGCACTAACTTGACTAAATTTTTGAAGAAGTAATGAAGAGGATTGAGAAAGGCAGATTAGTGGATGTTATCTAAATGGACTTCAGCAAGGGAGTTTGACAAGGTTCTGCATGGAAGACTGGTTAGCAAGGATAGATCACTTGGAATACAGGGAGAACTAGCCATTTGGATACAGAATTGGCTTGAAGGTAGGAGGCAGACGTTGGTGGTGGATGGTTGCTTTTTGGACTGGAGGCCTGTAGCTAGTGGTATGCTGCAGGGATCGGTGCTTGGTCCACTGCTTTTTGTCATTTATATAAATGATTTGGATGTGAATATCAAAGATATGCTTTGTAAGTTTGCAGATGAAACCAAAATTGGTGGTGTGGTGGACAGCGAAGAAGATTACCTTAGAATGCAACAGGATATTGATCAAATGGACTGATAGGCTGAGGACTGGCAGATGAAGTTTAATCTAGATAAGTGCATGGTGCTACATTTTGGTAGAGCAAATCAGGGCAGGAATTGTACTCTTAATGGTAAGGTCCTGGGGAGTGTTGCTGAACAAAGAAACCTTGGAGTGCAGGTTCATATTCCCTTGAAGTGATGTCACAGGTATACAGAGTAGTGAAGGAGACATTTGGTACACTTGGCTTTATTGGTCAGTGCATTGAGTAAAGCAGGTGGGATGTCATGTTGCGGCTGTACAGGATATTGGGTAGGCCACTTTTAGAATATTGTGTTCAATTCTGGTCTCCTTGCTATAGAAAAGTTGCTGTGAAACTTGAAAGGGTTCAGAAAAGATTTACAAGGATGTTGCCAGGGTTGGAAGGTTTGAGCTATAGGGAGAGGCTGCATAGGCTGGGGCTATTTTTCCTGGAGTGTCAAGAGGCTGAGGGGTGACCTTATGGAGGTTTATACAATCATCAGGTTCATGGATATAGAATAGTCAAGGTCTTTTCCCCATGGTAGGGGAATGCAAAAGTAGAGCACATAGGTTTAAGGTGTGAGGGGAAAAGGACTTAAGGGGCTACATATTCATGCTGAGGGTGATGCATGTATGGAATGAACTGCCAGAGGAAGTGGTACAGTTGCAACGTTTAAAGGGCATCTGGATGGGTATATGAGTAGGAAGGATTTAGAGGGATATGGGCCAAATGCTAGTAAATTTAATAGATTAATTTAGGATATCTGGTTGGTATGGATGGGTTTGACCGAAGGGTTTGTTTCCATGCAGAACAGCTCTATGTCTCTATGACTCTATCCCTCCTTATCACAATA
Organism: Ginglymostoma cirratum; assembly: GCA_024137785.1. NCBI lineage: Eukaryota > Metazoa > Chordata > Chondrichthyes > Orectolobiformes > Ginglymostomatidae > Ginglymostoma > Ginglymostoma cirratum. Next base: position 1,626,248 of record JAHRHZ010000075.1, on the reverse strand, counting down.
ATTTACTCTTTGGTTAATTGTGACACCACCTCTCTTACAACCTGCATCTCACAGAAAAATTCTATATCCCAGAAAACTGAGCTGTCAGATCAGTACCTCAGATCATGTCAACATGATAGCAGTGATATCTCAACCCAATGCATTAATTAATACCCTTAACTCATCAGTCTTACTTGCAAGACTCCTTACATTAAAATAAATGCCAGCCTTCCATGCTTCCTTGTGACTTAACTTGACTATATTTGTGCAGAGTTCGAGACTGACAGTTCTTCTTCTACACTTACCTGTCCATCGCCCCTACTGTATCTCTACTCCACATCCGAGCCCCCTGCCAAATTGGTCTAAACTCCCATCAAATGCATTAGCAAACCCCCATGCAAGGATAGAAAGAACTGCCAATGCTGGAGTCAGAGATAACACAGTGTGGAACTGGAGGTACATAGCAGGCCAGGCAGCATCAGAAGAGCAGGAAAGCTGACATTTCAGGTCGGGACCCTTCTTCAGAAGAAGGGTCCGGACCCGAAACATCAGCTTTCCTGCTTCTCTGATGCTGCCTGGGCTTCTGTGTCCATTCAGCTCCACACTGTGTTACTCCATGCAAGGATGTTGGTCACGTTCAGGCGTAACTAGGCTGACTTGTACAGGTCCCACCTTTCCCCAGAAACAAACCCACTGACACAGGAATCTAATGCCACCTCTTCTACTCCAATTCTTCAGCCATTCTATTCTATCCTACAGTGAGTAATTGTAACTATTCCTATTCTCACTAGCATATGGCACTGGGATAATCCAAAGATTTCAGTCTTTGAGGTCATGCTATTTTTAATCTGCTACTTGGCTCCCTAAATTCTCCTTGCAGGACCTCAGCCCTCTTTCTACCTATGTGATTGGTGACAATGTGAACCATGATTTCTGACTTAACAAGGTGTAGAGCTGGATGAACACAGCAGGCCAAGCAGCATCAGAGGAGCAGGAAGGCTGACGTTTCGGGCCTACACCCTTACGTCAGCTTTCCTGCTCCTCTGATGCTGCTTGGCCTGCTGTGTTCATCCAGCTCTACACCTTGTTATCTCAGATTCTCCAGCACCTGCAGTTCCTACTATCTCTGACACGATCTCTGACTGTTCGGGTTCTCCACTCATAGTGTGCAGTAGCTGAACAGTGCTATCCTTCACTCCGTTTCCAGGGAGACAATACGCCATTCGGTGTTGCCCATCTCTGTGAGACAACAGTAGACACAGACAAAAATACGGCTGAGACGCTTAGAGCTCTATAAAATGCAATTAATTTATTAAGTACTTATGTAAATGGTACACGCCTTTAACCGCTAGAGATATCTCAACAACTGTCCTTTACCACCCTGGGCTCTGTAGCCAACCCCAAACATTATTAATAGGGAGCTTTACGAGCTTCAAAATCCCCCCAACCCCGACCTCATCCCAAGACCAGCATCCCCGTCTCATCCCCACCTACTTGTCCGTCTTCCCTCCCACCTATCCGCCCCTCCCTCCTCACTGACCAACCCCCATCCCAACTCCCTACCTACTTAGCTTCATCCCCGCCTCCATGACCTGTCCGCCTTCTCTCCACCTATCTGCCCCACAATCCATTTGCTATCACCGCGCCCCCCCCTCCATTTATTTCAGAGACCCCTTCCCCTCTCCTATTTCTGAAGAAGGGCCCAGACCCAAAACGTCAGCTTTCCTGCTCCTCTGATGCTGCTTGGCCTGTTGTGTTCCTCCAGCTCTATACCTTGTTATCTCAGACTCCAGCATCGGCAGTTCTTACTAACTCAGAGTCGATAGCTGGCTAGGTTGGAGCTCTTTTTTGTCGTCATCACCACAACTCCTGACGTAGTGTGTTTCTTCACAGTTGTTAGTTTTGGAGTTACGACTAAAATCGTGCTACTTTTTATACAGTTCAGACCTGCTGATTTGGCATTTCAATTTCCTTATTTGGAATTGCTTGTTGAACTTGTCCGATTCCAAATGGTTTTACCGTATATAATTAGCAATTTTCAAATTCCTTTGGTTTCTGCAAATCCTTCTCCCATTTATGCTAAATTGTGGTAACTTAGCCCCTGATTGGCTTTCACTGCAGCTGGAATGTCATTCTGTTCATTCTTCCTAACTGCAACTGGAACTTGGTTGCGGTAACTTATTAACCTCAGAGAACTACTATCTATGACTCTTCTGTCTGGCTTGCAGCTAACTCGTTCCAGTCCACTGCAAAATGTCAAATTGATTCTCATATCTTCGGCCTTACCCAACACTGTGTCTTGCCTGAAGTCACAGAAATACCTGCTTGATCCCCTTGCTATTGGAACTCCTACCGCTATAGTTCTGCCTTTCTTTCTGCTTTTCCCTTGTGCTGCTGGGCTCTAGCTGCCCTCCCCAGAGGATCCGTCATTCTTACAGTTTTTCAACATAGAATTTGTTCTTGAGTGAGATGCATTCTGGGGCTTTCCTGACTGTTTGTCTGCCACCCTTTTGACTGATGGTCACCCGTTCCCTCTCTGACTGCAAATTCTTTTAATGTTAAACATTGCCCTCCTTCCTTACCCTGGTTTTCCATGTCTTATATGTCATTACTATATTGCTTCTGATTTTTTTACTTAATTCTAGTCTTTAATGGTCTTTTCAAATTGATAGCAATTTAGGGATAATGCCTAACAACAGCAGTTTTTTGTCAGCTAATGAATGTATAGGCTTTCTATGAGGTACTTGTGTTTTGTTTTCAACAAGAACTGACTGCAGGATATTCTTCCCTAGTTTGAATTTAATCAGTTAAATTGTTAAGTTTAAATCAACTTAATTGTGTGGTAAATGGGGTGGATTTTGAATAGGTTTAGCAACTCAAGACTGGGCATCCATGAGGTGCTGTGGATCATCATCAGCAATAGAACTGTACTCCAATAAAATCTGTAACTTCTCAGTTCAGCCTATCCCCCACTTTATCATTACCATCAAACCGGTGGATCAACATTGGTTCAATGTGGAATGCAGGAAGGCATGCCAATGACAGCACTAGGCATACCTGAAAATGAGGCGTCACTCTAGCGCAGCCACAACACAGGACTACTTGTGTGCTCAACAACATCAGCAGTAAGCGATAGACAGACCTAAGCCATTCCATAACTGACAGATCAGATCGAAGCTCTTCAGCCCTGCCACATCCAGTCATAAATGACATGGACAATTAAACAACAGACTGGAGTAGGAGGAGGCTTCATGAATTCTCCATCTTCAATGATGGGGGACCCCAGTGCATCAGTACAAAAAGCAAGGCTGAAGCAGTTGCAATAAATTAAACTTTTGATTGTATGATTCATCTTAGCCTCCTTTGGAGCTAATAACCCAATAACATAGATGCCAGTTTCGAGTCAATTTGATTCACTCCATGTGATATCTTGCTGCACCTCTAAATCATGGCACTTTCTAGCATCAACCAAATGTTACTGCCCTTCTTGAAGCCAATCAGTTTCAAGGACTAAACCCTGTTTCTCAAAAGCCAAACGAAACCAGACGGATTACCTGGCATCAACTAAGGCATCGGAAAAGATAACAACAGAAACAACCCTGTCGACCCTGCAAAGTCCTCCTTATTAACATCTGTACCGATTTAAAGGCAAACCCAGTCAGAAAACTATTATAATAAGTTTGCACTAACATTGCAATTAATAACGACCACTGCACACACTACAAAGGTTACAGTCACTGTTCTGCCAGACAGTCTTAAATGGCTGTGGAAATCTACCTTTGACGCTGCATCTGTCCAACTACAAGTCTGAAAAAGAACAGCCTCAAGGCTAACTGCCAGCTGCAGGCAACTTTAAGACAAAAAAATATTGAAGTTAATGAAACACTGTGTGTTATTCACAACCAACCATATTCACTATTCAGCAGGTGGATCTGCATAGTTCTCAATTTCAGCATTAAAGTAGATACAGGTATCAGCCATAAACTAGCAAATGAGTTTTATCATCAGTTCCCAAAACTCTTTCAAGGCATTGGAGAAACTGAACACATTATGCTACACCACACGCAGAAGGCAGATACTAAATCTCTCTGCTTGTTCACACCCAGGAAGGCCAGACGCCTACTTAAACGTGAGGAACAAGCCAAGACTGAGGCCATGTTCCTAAAGAGAGTTATTTTAAAAGTCACATTGCTGACTACATGGTGATCTGTCATGTGGCTAATACTAAACTGAACAGGTCCATTAGAAATAGGGTGGCACAGTGGCTCGGTGGTTAGCACTGCTGCCTCACAGCACCAGGGACCTGGGTTCAATTCCACCCTCAGGCAGCTGTCTATGTGGAGTTTGCACATTCTCCCTATGCCTGTGTGGGTCTTCTGCAGGTGCTCCAGTTTCCTCCCACAGCCCAAAGATGTGCTGGCTAGGTGGATTGGCCATGCTAAATTGCCTGTAGTGTTCAGGTATGTGTAGATTAGGGGGATGGGTCTGGGTGGGATGCTTTGAGGTTTGGTGTGGACTTCTTGGGCCGGAGGCCCCATTTCCACACTGTGGGGATTCTATTAGGAAATAGCACTGACTTAACATATTTGAACAAAGCAGTAGAATGAGAGACATCAAGTGGTGTCAGAAGATGAGAAGCTAGCTAATTTTTCCAACAACACAATCTTCATCAATCTGGACACAATTTGTGGATACTGGCAACTTCTCCTAGACAAGGACTTCACTGTCTCTGGTCACAATTCATTTAGCCACCTGACCTTTGGTTTCATGTCTGCCTACAAGATTTGTCATCATCTATTGGACAATCTAGGTGAAGGGACGAAAGGCATTGTATGGATCAACTGAAGGCCAACATGATGACAAGGTAAGGAGAACAACTATTCTCTTGCCTTCCAGTTAGGTCATGGGAATGCCTTGGTATCCCAAGTTCAAGGTATGGCTTTACTCACCCTAGTTGACTATTATTCCTGACAGATTAAGGTCCAGAAGCACTGTGGCCACAAAAACCTCTTTGAAGAACATATGTTTTCCATGTATGGAATCTCAGACATATCTAACAATGGGCCACAGTTTGTCAATGAGTATTTCCATTCTTTTTCAGCCTCATGTGGGCTTGTCCACTTGACAAACTCACCAAGACACCCACAAGCCATTGGTGAAGTTGAGAGAGACATTTTTATGGTAAAAACCCTGCTGTGTGTTAATGAAGGTTTTCATTTAAACCTCCACAACCACTGTTTCACAAGTATTGCAGAATGCCTTTACCCACGTCACACCATCTTTTGATGGGTTGTAGTCTGTGAATCAAACTTCTGTCCCTTTCTTATGTACTCATACTAAGTGTCATGTGTAAAATGACAGAAGAACGTTATAGGACAGGCCAAGTTCCCCACTTCAACACTGAGCTTATGACCTGTCCATGTTGGAGAGGAGAGTACAGGTGTGGCTCAGGGGTCTATGCTGCAAGTGCACCGAGAATATTAGGCTCCAGTAGAAGATTTATTATTCCTGTTCTGTATTAATTGTCCCTTACGCAAAGTAGCTATGTATCATGAAGATGGATCAGAATCCCAAAGCATTTTCGGCATTTCTACTTCTCAATTCCAAAATACCTTTTTTGAAAGAAGATTGTTTCATAGGAAAAGTAACTGCAGGTGTAAATAAACATGATGTGGAGGTGCTGATGTTGGATTGAGGTGGATGAGGTCAGAAATCACACCACACCAGGTTATAGTCCAACAGATTTATTTGAAAATACAAGCTTTCAGAGCCTCGCTCCTTCTTCAAGTGTTAATGAGAGAGGTGGTATCAGACGCAGAATTTGTAAGTAAAAGATCACAAGGTCACACCACTGATGAGGGCGTATTAAACAAACCTAAGATGCTGTTAAATCTTTAATCAGTTAGAAGGTTTAATTGACTAATATGTATATGTAAATGCCCAAATTCCTTTCAAGCACCTACAGACCAGTCAAAAGACATTTTCGGCATTGTACACCAGCATCGTTCATGAAAATGGCATCACTGTTACAGCCTCAGTACTCAATACCACCAACTGCCAATTTCCAGACTCCATCTACAACTCATCCACTTCATATCCTCGACCACAACATCTTCATCTTTGACTATCAGTTCTTCATCTAGATACACGGAGCAGCCATGGGGACCAGATTTGCTCCCCAATATGCCAACATTGTCATGCAATGGTTCGAAAAGATTTCTTTGCTGCACAGAACCTCCAACCAATGCAATACACCAGATACATGGATGACATTTTCTTCCTTTGGACTCATGGCAAGGAATCACTGAGACAGCTTATTTAGTGACATCAACAAGTTTTATTCCACCATCTGACTTGCCATGGACTGGTCTTTAGAATCAGTCTCATCCTTGGACACACACATCTCCATCAGGGATGGACACCTCAGTACATCACTCTACTGCAAGTCTGCAGATAACCTCATGATGCTGCACTTCTCTAACTTTCATCCTAAACATGTCAAAACAGCCATTCCCTACGGACAAGCCCTATGCATACACAGAATCTATTTGGATGAGGAGGAACGTGACGGACACCTGAAGACATTGAAGTACAATGCTCCAGTCATCAATTGCCAATTCCGACATGCCATAATAACCTCCTCAGAAGACAGACACGGGATACAACCAATAGGGTACCATTTGTAGTCCAGTGCTTCCTGGGAGCGGAGAAACTACACCATGCACTTCACAGCCTTCAACACGTTATTGATGACGATGAGCACCTCACCAAGATCTTCCCCACGCCTCACTTCTCTCCTTCAAACAACCGCCAAACCTTAAAAAGACCATTAATTGCAGCAAACTACCCAGCCTTCAGGACAACCCCGACCACAACACTATACAACCCTGTCATGGTAACCTCTGCAAGACATGTCAGATCATCGACACGGCTGTTTTGACATGTTTAGGATGAAAGTTAGAGAAGTGCAGCATCATGACATTACCATCACACGTGGGAACACTACCCACCACTTACACGGCAGATACTCATGTGACTTGGCCAATGTTGTCTATCTCATATGCTGCAGGCAAGGATTCCTCAAGGGATGGTACATTGGCAAAACCATGCAAACGCTACAGCAACGGATGAATGGACACCACGCAACAATCACCAGACAGGAATGTTCCCTCCCAGTGGGGGAACACTTCAGCGGTCAAGGACATTCAGCCTCAGACCTTCGGGTAAGATCTTTCTCCAAGGCGGACTTTGGGATACACAACAATGCAGAGTTGCTGAGCAGAGGCTGATAGCCAAATCTAGTACACGTGAGGACGACTTCAACTGGGATCTTGAGTTCACTATAGGTGACCCCACCACACTTGCGCACACACACACACACTCACACATATACACACACACATGCATACACACACACATGCATACACACACACACACGTGCGTAAATCTACAGGGTGAAATTGTATTTGCAGATACATTCTATTTTGTTCCAAAAGCACACAATTTATAGACAGTCAGTCAATGTGGCATTTTATAAATTCCTAGTTTATAAATAAAAACAGTCTGACTCCAAACCAAAACACAAACAAATTCTAAACAAGGTCTCATACCTAACATGCAGTATCTGACCTAAAATGTCATCTCTTCTTTACACTGATAAAACCCCAGGTCTCTCAGGGCAGTGACTTGAAAGAAATTCGAGGATTTACATATATTAACCAAATAAAATCTTCTAGCTGATTAAAGATTTAACAGCATCTTCAGCTTGTTTAATACATCCTCATCAGTGGTGTGACCCTTTGATCTTTTACGTATTAATTCTGTGTCTGATACCACTTCTCTCACTAACACCTGAATAAGGAACGAGGCTCTGAAAGCTTGTGTTTTCAAATAAACCTGTTGGCCAGTAAACACTTTGTGATAGCCTGAAGGGATATAACACTCAGAGGTGTCAAAGCAGCTTCAAACAGACTGGGATAACAAGGTGTACAGCTGGATGAACACAGCAGGTCAAGCAGCATCAGAGGAGCAGGAAAGCTGGTGTTCTTCAGAAATGAAGTAGAAGGGTCCAGACCCGAAACGTCAGCCTTCCTGCTCCTCTGATGCTGCTTGGCCTGCTGTGTTCTTCTAGCTCTACACCTTGTTATCTCAGATTCTCCAGCATTGGCAGTTCTTACTACCTTCAAACAGACTGGACTGTAATCTCTTGTGACTACAAAGCTAATGAGGGGCTGATAACACCCTGCTTAACAGCAATCTGCCTATGCAGATTATGTTCCAAACTGGGACCTTTGTGTTTTTTTCCTTCGAAGAATACATAAGAACAACGGTTTTAAAAGAAAAACAGTTTCAAGTCCACTGCTGTGTGCAAGTGGAACTGAACATTCTCTTGTGTACCAGCCTGTGTTTGGACTTGTTGGCCCTCAGTGCTGGGATTCAATTGTGCTCAAAGGTATCTGAACTCAGAATCTTAACCAATCTGCTAAACTAAGGATCATTAAAGCAGCTGTACAACAACCATTGCCAATGCTACTGGTAACCTCCAATGCAACTGGCAGCAATGTTCAGCTAACTGTTCTTTGTGAACAATTCAGAAACAGATGTTTTACAAACTTGTTTTTCTTGATTTTTGAATCTTTTACCACTTATCTCTTACTTTTAATCTGTGTGTGAGTTGTGTAAATATTTCTTCATGTATGACGTAACCAATACATTCATTTTTAGTTAATTCAAGAAAGCGTGGCTAAATTGGCTCCTTTTTTAAAGCATTAGTTCACTCGGGTCTGGGAGATCCACAATAAAAGGGATCCTTTTAAAATTGTTGTAACTAATCGAAGTGGTGAGTGAATGAAGAAGAGTAGCCAGTTCACCCCTTCTCAGCCAGAGCTTAACAGTTTGAGGTATCCTGCCTGCAACTGTAATGTATTGGAGAACCTTGCCTGGGGCCTGATTGAAACAGTATGGAATCAGGTCATACTGAACTGGGACCAGCTATCCTCTCTTATGATACCTTGCATTTGGTTATGTTCAATAAAGCCTGTTAGTATTCAGACACCTTAGTGTGGACCTGATCATACTGCAGCCAGCACTCATTATTTGACAGAACTGAACATGGTTGCTCAGACCTTTGAGTATAAGAGTTGGGACATCATGTTGAGAACATTGGTGAGGTCAGTTTTGGAGTACTCAGTACAGTTCTGGTCATCCTGTAATAGGAAGAATATTATTGAGCTGGAGGGAGTTCAAAAAAGATTGACCAGGATGTTGCCGGGAATGGAGGGTTTGAGTTATAAGGAGAGGTTGGATAGGCTGGGACTTCTTTCACTAGAGCGTATGAGGTTGAGGGGGCGACCTTACAGAGTTGTATAAAATCAAGAAGGGTATAAATAAGGTGAATAGCAACAGTCTTTTCCCTAGGGTGAGGGATTTGTTTGGGATTATGGTCAGCATGGAGTGGTTGGACTGATAGGTCAGTTTCCGTGCTGTATGACTCTATGACTCTACGCAGTAACCATTCCTACTGTCCACTAACCACAGTTAAGGATCCAAAGCAAATGAGATTTTGTGAACATTTTTTGTGGAAGATTGATGTATTAAAATTCAAATTCAGGTTGGGAGATAAGTGGCTCTGTCATTGAACACCTTGTAGGTCTCATCAGGGCAAATGCCAAAGCAGTGACCTTAGAGCAGTGAACATTAAGCTTGCTGAAACCAGGCCAAGTTATTCTCATGGGATTTCCTGAAGTTGGTCCTATTAGGGATTCATGGCAGGTTCCCAACCTGAATTAAGTTGATTTGTAGGAGCTCAGTTGTCAGCAGGAGGCAGGAAATGCTATGCAGCAACAGCTCTTAAAAGCTGCAGCTGCTATTTAAAGCAGCTGCTCCTGTTGTTTGGAACAAAAGGAGAAATGCAAAGATCACCTGTTGTTTTTGAGGCCTGTTTGGAAGGACTCATGGAAGAAGTGCAACAAAGGCAGTTTTCCCGGAAAAAACTAAGACAGTACTATCAGATACAATGCAACCATGAAGATGTGGAAGGCATTGCCACTGATGAGGGAAAGACTGGGCCAAGCTTGTTGAGCCAGTGGTCCACTATTTTTGTTTGTTTATTAATAACTTCAGTATGTCTGCCATATAGGCTAACTAGAATGACATTAGATTGATTGATTTACAATGTTTGTAAGGAGAGTTCTGATGCAGGCTACATATCTGATTTATTAGCAACGAATGAAAGCAGACAGTTCAGCACATCAGGCTGGTATCCATAATCATGAACAATTCACATATGAATTCACACTTCCCTGAGTAAAATTTCATACAAATGCTTTTGATTATGAAATTATGAAAAATATCTGATCTAATATCTTGCCCTGTTGTGTTTGAAAAGGGCATTTCTAATTCAACAGATACACTAAAAACTAATATGGATTTCTCATTTAAAAAAAGCCACTCAGCTGATGAAATATTGGTATTTAATGTTGCTAATGCAGAGTCATCTGGCAGCTCACAGAAATTTCAAAACAGACTGAATTTACCTCGCACGGAAAATCATCATTCAGTGAATTAACCCAACTCCCAATTCCCACTATAACACTTCTAGTGGGTGAAATTCTGTGCTGTGCGTGCTAAAGATGAAAACCTACAGCTGGGGATGATTAGAATGGGGGATATTAGCACAGTTTTCATTTTTAATTGCTGTTTTAGAGTTGACATACACTTAGCAAGCTATAAGTAGCTGAACTTTGTTCACAATTCAGCAAAATAATTTGGAAAATTAAAAATCTTCAAAGTTCTTTGAAAATTATTTGGAGCAATTATGATCAAAAGTTTATACTACATTAAATATTTTTGGAATTGGAAATAAGTATTTGAAATACCTCAATATTTACCATAAGTTCTACTTCCTAACTATGGTTCATATTTGACATTAGACTTTTATTGTCAAATATATTTAACAAGTTTATAATTGCACAGGAATACATTGAATTCAAATGAGCTTACAAACTTCAACAGCAATTTGAATGCCTGGCTTTAGTCTAAGAGGCTCTCAACCTGGGAAAAATCAAGATTGAAATACAATGAAGTTAATTGACCTGAAACATGAAAAATGGTTAATTAACTTATAACAACAATTGAAGTCACTCACGATGTGACTCTAGACAAACAGTTGTTATATGCTATGGATGTTAAACACGCTGAGTAATAAGAGTAATAAGAGAACAGAATGATTTAACGATGTGTAAATTCCACCATCCAAGATCTATTCTTATACTTTTCCTTAGTGTATGAAAGGCCATTTTACTTAATCAGAGGCCACTGGGTTTGTTTGTGAACAACATTTCAGTTATTGTGTGACAAATCAATGTCCAAATAATAATTTCAAAAAGAACTGCAAACACTTGACAAAAATTATTTTCCACTACCATCAAAACATATGAGGCATAGGTCATTTGAAAGAATGTTCTGTCAGACAGCCAATGCTCTGTGACCAATTTTCTTGTCACTAATAAATGAAGTGGCTTTGAAAATATGTTGGCTTTGTTAATTTTACCAATTAAAATAAGCCCTACAGGCATAAATCTGGTTATACTAAAGGAAAGAGATTAATATAAGTAATTAATGAGATAGTGGCTTTTCTTGTGGTTCCTGCCAGGAAGTGGTCTAACCTACTGCTGGCACTGCGTTCCATGGGAACGGACAATGTAAATCTGGTCTGAATGCTTATTTCAGGTAACTGTGCTACTGAACGATGTTAATCAGTGCATGACGCACTTTCCAACTAGCACAGTAGCAGAAATGCAATTTCAGTCAGCCCAAAGAGATTTTGGCCACCAACACTTAAGACATGGAAAAGTTTCATTAGCCGCTGAAACTATGGGATCAAATCCTGCAAGGGAAAATTTAAAAAGCTAGGATTGTTGCTAAGTAGAATGACAAAGTATGTAGGATAGGCTTTTGTGCTTTAGTTTTCTAATATACCCCTCAAGGAACAAAAGAGGGCTTTGGTCTAGCTTTTCTGTGGATAATAATAGTTGACACTTACTTCATTGAGACTGGATCACAAATCCAGTCTCAATGAAGTAAGTCTCAACTATTATTATCCACAGAAAAGCTGGACCAAAGCCCTCTTTTGTTCCTTGAGGGGTATATTAGATCATAAATCCAATCTTGCATCCACATGTCTATCGCACTTCAGATATTATACTTTTTAGTTTGCTCCAGTTCTTATTAAACAGCACATCAACTGCATTACCTAAAGCAATTCTAGTAGATAGAAAAAAAGATTTCAGTAGAAAACTCACAGAGTGCAGGAGTCGAGCTTCAAAATTGTCAATTACAAACAGATCCAACTGTTGAGTTGTCTTTATTTAGACCCCTGTTGATTAAGTAACACAAGGAAATGCTGTATTATTGTCTTGATGAAGGATAAGTATCAAATTGCCAATTTATCTATAACAGATTCTGACTGATCTATTGTGCATTTGCAGCATTTTCCTTTTTGATCATCAGTTTCCCATCTTTTCTGTTTTCCTTGGTGGAAAATCAACCTATTTGTCTTAGTTGCAAGTTTTATGAACATAAAAAGTATCTCTTCGCTCATGACTCTTTTAGTAATAATGCTAATAATGTTAAATTGATGAACAAGATTATATCAGGCTTAGATAAGGTAGATCAGGAAAATGCCATTCCATTTGCTGATTGTACAAGGACATATGCACTTTAACATTTTGAATAAGTGATGTTGAGGCACTGTAGGATAAACTTCTTTACACGCGAGTAGTAATGACCTGGACTTTACTACCCATGAGGTAGATGAACAGCAGAAACAATGAATGATTTCAAAAGGAGGCTGGATGTGCACTTGAAGGAAATAAACCTGCAGGGCTGTGGGGATTGAGTTGGGGGACATGGGACCAATTGAATTGGTTTGTGGATTTGATGGACTGAAACACCTCCATCTGTGCCTCTACATGATTCAATGTGTGGAATTTAATGTTCCCCCTCGTAGTGAGTTTGGTGGCAGAGGCTATTTACTTGGTTGAGAAGGTGGCTGGTAGAGATCCTGCTGTCTTTCTGCCACAACCTACCTGCTCTGTCAGGAACTGGTTTCCTGAAATAGGCAATTAATGCCTTCTTAAGGGCCTTTTTCTGCTGCTGCTGGTATTCACCCAGTGGCAGGTAGTGGGCACATCATGTTGGTAGTCCAAACATTTAATTTTAGAGTTGATTGTGTCCTCCTTCAAACGCACTCAGTACCTGATAAAGCGACCCAGAATTGGGAAGGAGGTCTCCACTGAGAGTCAATTCCCTCTGCGACAGACTCCCTTTCTCTCTTACCCAGCAATTCCCACCATATGATCTCCCTCCTGCCTTCACTCACCTGTGCTGGGTCCATCAGTGATCGCAGTACTTGGGTGGGTATAGTACCGACTGCAGTTACAACTGCCAAGCAATGAAGACCTGTTGGCCTCTGATTAGCCAGTGGCCATCAGCACCAGATAGGCAGAACTTTGACTCATGGGTTCCTGATCCTGGAGATGGCCAGATAAGTGCCTTTCCAAAAACAAAAGACAATGCAGGACTTTTGCCAGCTCTTCAGCAATAGAGAGATCCTCTTCATCTGCATTAATACTGTGTGAGGGTCTCAATGATAATCCATTTGCACTACTCCCATAACTAGCCGAAAAAACCCTTTTCTTTTTATACTCTCTCAATACAATCCTTTATTTTTGTTTAAAGACAAATTGGCTGCCAAACTTCCGCTGACTTCTCTACTCTGGTACAAACGATCACAATATCTCGTGTTTCTCCTCATGGCTATACTTACACATCTCTCAAACTATCCTCATCATGCTACACTATTTTACCTCTTTGGCTTTAATACCCTTTCTATAAAGGGCCAAAACTCATCAATATAGTACAGCAGCCTAAACACTTTACAAACAAAATCATCATTCTTCAGTAACGTACTTCACAGCCTCATACAATCAAAAAAAACCTCGCTTGGATATTGAGCAGTTTTTCCGCCGCCTCCACCTCCACGCTTACTTCTTCAACCGTGAATCTAACCCTCCCTGTACTGACCCCTTCTCCCGCCTCCAACATAAGCCCTCCTCCTGGACACCACCCCAAGGCCTCCTACCCTCCCTCGACCTCTTCATCTCCAACTGCTGTCGAGACATCAATCGCCTCAACATCTCTACCCCTCTCAAACACTCCAACCTCTCCCCCGCAGAATGTGCAGCCCTCTGCTCCCTCTGCTCCAATCCCAACCTCACCATAAAACCCGTAGACAAGGGAGGCGCAGTTGTAGTATGGCGCACTACATCACTGAAGCCAGGTGCCAACTCTCCGACACCTGCTCCTAATGCCCGCTGGATCATGACCCCACGCCCGAGCACTAATCCATCATCTCCCAAACCATCCACAACCTCATCACCTCAGATGACCTCCCACCCACCGCCTCTAACCTCATCGTTCCCCAACCCCGCACTGCCCGCTTCTATCTCCTTCAAAAAATCCACAAACCTGAATGCCCTGGTCGACCCAGTGTCTCCGCCTGCTCCTGCCCCACTGAACTCATCTCCACCTACCTAGACTCATTTTCACCCCCTTGGTCCAGGAACTACCTACCTACTTCCGTGACACCAAACACGCCCACCACCTCCTCCAGAACTTCCAATTCCCCGGTCCCCAACACCTCATTTTTACTATGGACATCCAGTCCCTACACACCTGTATTCACCATGCAGATGGCCTAAAGGCCGTCCGCTTCTTCCTGTCCCGCAGACCTGACCAATCCCCCTCCAGTGACACTCTCATCTGCTTAGCCGAACTCGTCCTCACCCTCAACAACTTCTCTTTCAATTCCTCCCACTTCCTACAGACAAAGGGGGTAGCCATGGGTACCTGCATGGGCCCAAGCTATGCCTGCCTCTTTGTAGGTTATGTGGAACAATCCCTCTTCCGTACCTACACTGGCCCTAAACCCCACCTCTTCCTCCGTTACATTGATGACTGTATCGACGCCGCCTCGTGCTCCCACGAGGAGCTCGAACAGTTCATCCACTTCACCAACACCTTCCACCCCAACCTGAAGTTCACCTGGACCATCTCTAACACCTCTCTCTCCTTCCTGGACCTCTCTGTCTCCATCTCGGGTAACCACCTAGAAACCGATATCCATTTCAAGCCCACCGACTCCCACAGCTACCTAGAATACACCTCCTCCCACCCACCTTCCTGTAAAAATGCCATCCCCTATTCCCAATTCCTTTGCCTCCGCCGCATCTGCTCCCAGGATGAGGCATTTCCTGCAACTCAACCCTTACACCCCGTCCCCACAATAACAACCAATAAAGAATCCCCCTCACCACGTACCACCCCACCAACCTCTGGATCCAACGCATCATCCTCCAACTCTTCCGCCATCTGCAATCCGACCCCACCACCAAAGATATTTTTCCCTCCCCACCCTTATCTGCCTTCCGGAGGAACCACTCCCTCCGCGACTCCCTTGTCCGCTCCACACTCCCCTCCAGCCCCACCACACCCGGCGCTTTTCCCTGCAACCGCAAGAAGTGCTACACCTGCCCCCACACCTCCTCCCTCACCCCAATCCCACGCCCCAAGAAGACTTTCCACATCAAGTAGATGTTCACCCGCACATCTGCCAATGTGGTATACTGCATCTGCTGTACCCGTTGTGGCCTCCTCTACATCGGGGAAACCAAGCGGAGGCTTGGGGACCACTTTGCAGAACACCTGCGCTCAGTTCGCAACAAACAACTGCACCTCCCAGTCGCGAACCATTTCAACTCCCCCTCCCATTCCTCAGATGACATGTCCATCCTGGGCCTCCTGCAATGCCACAATGATGCCACCCGAAGGCTGCAGGAACAGCAAATCATATTCAGCTGGGAACCTTGCAGCCCAATGGTATCAATGTGGATTTCACAAGCTTCAAAATCTCCCCTCCCCCAGCTGCATCCCAAAACCAGCCCAGCTCGTCCCCGCCTCCCTAACCTGTTCTCCCTCTCACCTATCTCCTCCTCCCACCTCAAGCCCCACCCCTATCTCCTGTCTACTAACCTCATCCCGCCCCCTTGACCTGTCTGTCCTCCCTGGACTGAGCTATCTCCTCCCTACCTCCCCACTTACACTCACCTTTACTGGCTCCATCCCCGCCTCTTTGACTTGTCTGCCTCCTCTCCACCTATCCTCTCCTCTATCCATCCTCTATCCGCCTCCCCCTCTCTCCCTATTTATTTCAGAACCCTCTTCCCCTCCCCTATTTCTGATGAAGGGTCTAGGCCCGAAACATCAAGCTTTCCTGCTCCTATGATGCTGCTTGGCCTGCTGGGTTCATCCAGCTCCACACCTTGTTATCTCGGATTCTCCAGCATCTGCAGTTCCTTTTATCTCAAAGTACTCTTTGCCTTTTTTTATGATTTTGTTAACCTGAATATCCACTTCCAGGAAGTCGTGTTTCTGAAAACAAACCTTAATTCATAATCTTCAATGTATTTCCAAATAGTGCTTTTCCTCCCAAAACTGCGTTACTTCATACTTTGCAAAATGAAATTGTAACAGACATCAGTAAACCCATTCTCTGAACCTTTCTGTTATTCTGAATATTTTGACGGATGTCTTATTGTTTGACAAACTTCTGTCGCATCATTACAATTTGATGCAGTGTTCCTTATAAATAGTCTGCCCAATAGTTAAATTCCTTTATACTAATATTAATTGTTCCAATCCATGGCTTTGATAGATGAGTTATCAGTGAAAAGAGAAATATAGTCTACATTGATGTCATAAGCAAACATTAGACCTAATTGATTTGCAGAACCATTACAAATACTGCATATGAAACCATTGATGGAGGAACTGACAGAGGCTGTAGCTTTATGTTGAACTTCCTTGTTCTGGAGCACTTGATCCTGTTCTCCTCAAATGATAAAATCGCTTAATGGTAGTGACTTCTCCATTTTGGTCTGTCCAAGACTGTGTTTTGTCCCATGTATTTAGATCCATCTTATAAGCTCTGAGGTTGGCTTTTAGATTAGCCTGTGGTGCAAATTCCTAACCCCATTGGATGGAAACTACTGCCTTTGGTATCCATAACTTCTCTATATAAACCACATGACCATCCAGTGAAGCTGTGCTCTGATGAGTATACTCTTGATGACAGACATGTTGCAAGAACCCCATTGTTTAGGATTTTGTCCTGTCAACTCACACTGGAAATACATTTTAAACATGAAGATGTAATGCTTCTAGTTGCTGAATGCGATATTCCTATATTGTCCAAGTCTCACACTCAACTGGTGTAAGAATCCTGCCTTCTAAGGCAAACGGCATGCTCTTTTCAAAGTCTGTAAGTGAGG
Source organism: Ginglymostoma cirratum (assembly GCA_024137785.1). NCBI lineage: Eukaryota > Metazoa > Chordata > Chondrichthyes > Orectolobiformes > Ginglymostomatidae > Ginglymostoma > Ginglymostoma cirratum. The sequence continues at coordinate 1,608,879 of JAHRHZ010000075.1, read as the reverse complement.
ATCTGCCAAATGCTGGGCTTGATTTTGCTAGGAGATGGTTGATTTTGTCATCCAGCATAGTTTTATTGGAGAGGTTACTCCATAAGGTAGCAAAACCTCTGGACCGAATAGTGAGATGTATTGTTAGCAACTGTGGGATCCTGGAGAATAGGGGGATGGGTCTGGGTGGGATGCTCTCAGGGTCAGTGTGGGCTTGTTGGGCAGAATGGCCTGTTTACACAGTAGGGATTCTATGAACATCATCTGAGTTACTTGCCTAACAATAATATTACTATGCCACTTCAATACACCACCATGTTCACTGGCCAACATCTCTGTCTCAGGCTTGCTGCAGTGCTCCTGTGAAGCTCAATGCAAGCTGGAAGAATAGCACCTCATTTTCCACTTTGGAACTCTACAGCCATCTGGACTCAATATCTAGTTCAAAGATTTTCAGGTTTGAGCTCTCCCATATCCTTACTCCAACCCCCACACACCAGGCTTTGTTATCACACAGTCTGCTTTTACACACAACTCATTATTAGTCACTAACAGGCCCCATTAACAGCTGTTCACCCTCCTAGCCTGATGGTTATCCACTCCTTTGTCTGACCAATATTCTTCTCTCTCTTTGGGCTCTATCTCCACCTATTGTTTACTCCTTAACCTCCCCACCCCCACCTCCCCCCGCCCCACCCTATCTTCTGAAAAAAAAACAATATTTTCCTAGCTGCCATCAGTTTTGAGGAAGGTTCCCTGGATCCGAAATGTTAATTCAGATTTCGCTCCATAGATGCTGCCAGACCTGCTGAGCTTTTCCAGCAATTTCTGCTTTTGTTTCTGATTTCCAGAGTCTGGAGTTCTTTCGATTCTAGACTTCCCAACCAGGGAAAACATCTTACGTGCATCTACACTGTCTATCCATTTATGTATTTTTTTTTACTTTCAATGAGATCACATCTCATTTATCAAAACTACAGGCCAAGTTTTCCCAATCTCTTTTCAGAGTGTCCCGCTATACCAGAAACAAGTCTGGTGAACCTTCATTGCACTCCCCCTATGGAAGTAAGCTCTTTCCTGAGATAAGGAAATCAAAACTGCATACACTCCAGAGCTCCTACACAGTTGAAGCAAGCCTCCACTTCTCCTGTATTCAAATCCTGTTGCAAAAAAGGTTAACATTCCATTAACCTTATTAGTAGCTTGCTGCATCTGCATGTTAACCTTCAATGACTTATTGACAAGGACTCCTACGTCCCTTTGTACTTTTATACTTCCGAACCTCACATTTTGCCACATTATATTCCATCTGCCAGGTTCTTGCCCATTTCTTAAGTCTGTCCAAATTCAATCCACATTACAATTTCTTCACAATATGCATTCCTACTTCCTAGAATGTGAGTTAGAATCATAGAATCATAGAATCCCAACTGTGTGGAAGCAGGCTGTTTGGCCCATCAAGTCCACACTGACCCTGCGAAGAGCATCCCACTCAGACATACTCCCCTACCCTATCCCTGTAACCTTGCATTTACCATGGCTAATCCATCTAACCCTGCACATCCTTGGATGCTATGGGCAATTTAACAAGACCAATCCACCTAACCAGCACATCTTTGGACTGGGCTTGGCTTCAGACATACTTGGCTTTGTGTAATCTGCAAATTTGGAAATATTACATTTGGTCCCCAAATTCTAAATCATTGATATATATTGTGAACGGCTGGGACTCAGGTATTGATCCTAATTAGTCACAGCTTGCCAATGTGAGAATGCTCCGTTTCTTGCGGTTGTCAGTTTTCCATCTGTTTGCCAATCATTCAACATGCCAGTAGATTGCCTTAATTTTTCTATCCAATCTCCTATGGAGGACTTGAGTAAAATCTAAAAATTTGATTTGATTTGATTTGATTTTACTTATTATTGCCGCAAGTACTGAGATACAGTGAAAGGTGTTATATTACACGAACATCAGACAAAACATAAATTACATAAGTACGTCAGGGCAATAGAACAGAATGCAGAATATAGTGTGACAGCTACAGAGAAGGTGCAGAGAAAGATCAACTTTAATATATTAGAGGTCCATTCATAAGTCTGGCAACAGTGGGGAAGAAGGTGTTCTTAAATCTGTTGGTACATGTTTTCAAACTTTTGTATATTCTGCCCGATGGAAGAGAGCATAACCAAATCAGCTGAAAGTATAGACAGAGTCAATGGAAGGAATATTGGTTTTCAGATGGACTGGGCTGCATTCACATCTCTCTGTAATTTCTTGCGGTCTTTGGCAGAGTAGTAGCCATATCAAACCGTGATGGAATCAGATAGGATGCTTTCTATGGTGCATCTACAAAAATTGGTAAAATCGTTGTGGACATGCTGAATTTGATTGGCTGCCTTCAGAGTAAGTAGAGGCTTTGCTGTTCATTCTTGACTGTGGCGTTGTTGAGGATGGACCAGGGTAGATTGCTGGTGATATCTACTCTGAGGAACTTGAACTTTTGACCACCTCCATTTCAGCACCATTGTTAATAGGCAGGGGTGTGTTCCTCCACTCTGTTTCCGAAAATCAATAACCAGCTCTTTCATTTTACTGACATTGATGGAGACATTGTTGCCTTTACACCATGCCACCAATCTGTCTATCTCCTTCCTGTACTCTGTCTAGTCGTCGCTTGAGACCTGATCCATAATGGTGATGTCATCAGCAAATTTATAAATGGAGTTCGAGCAGAATTTAGCTACACAGTCTGAATGTATTAGGAGTATATTAAGGGGCTGAGTACACAGCCTTGCAGGGCACCAGTGTTGAAGAATATTGTAGAGGAGGTGTTGTTACCTAACCTTACTGATTGCGGTAAGGGGTCAGGAATTCAAGGATCCAATGCAGAGAGGGAAACAAAACCTAAGTCTCAGAGTTTAGAGATGAGTTTGGTTGGAATTATGGTGTTTATGGTGAAGGTAAAGTCAATAAATAGGAATTTGACATAGGTATCCTTGTTATCCAAATGTTCCAGGGATGAGTGTAGGGCCAGGGAGATGGCATCTGCCATGGACCTATTGCGGCGGGAGGCAAATTACAAAGGATCAAGGCAATCTGTGAGGTTGTTAGATTGTTAAAAGTCTGACTATACCACATCCATTGGCTCTCTTTTTTCAATTTTGTCAGTATTATCTTCAAATAGCTCCAAGTTCTTCAGGCATGGTTTCCTATTCACAAATCCATGTCATCCAGGTTAATATCCCACGGTGTAGGAAAATCAATAGTTGCTCTAGAGATTGCATCTGCTATTGTTTCCAGTATGCCTTATGCATATACAGTTTCATAAACTCATCAATCTCAACTGGAATATTGGTCATAGTCATACAGAATGGAAACACACCCCTCTGTCGAACTCGTTCCCTAATTTTGAACTCCCCCGCCCTGGGGAAAAGACCATTGCTATTTACCTTATCTACGCCCCTTGTCTGCCACTCCTCAGACCATTGGCCCAGTTGATCAATATCCCTGTGTATTCTTTGGTAACCTTTTTCACTGTCTACTATACCACCAATTTTGGTATCATACGCAAATATACTAACCTTGTCTCCTAAATTCTCATCAAAATAGTTTATATAAGGGACAAGCAATAGTGGACCCAGCATCACTCCCTGCGGAACACCGTTGGTCACAAGCTTCCAGTCCAAAAAGCAACCCTCCATCACTACCCTCTGTCTCCAACTGTCAAGTCAATTTTGTATCCCATTGGTAAGCTCTCCCCGAATCCCGTGTCCAATGCCAATACATCTTTCCTTAGATAAGAGTCTCAAAACTAGTCACAATATTCCAGCTTTCTCAGTTACATGTGCTTGTGAAAAATTCTTGGACTAGACAATGCATCTACGCAATAGTTATGGAGAAGAATAGGCCTTGTATAAAAGCTAAAGTTCTTAATTGGGTAAGGCAAATTTTAATGGTATAAGACAGGAACATTCAAAAGTTGATTGGAGTAGACTGTTCGCAAGTAAAGGGATGGCTGGTGGAAGGCTTTCAACAGTGAGATAATGTGAGTTCAGAGACAGTGTCTCATATAGTATTTTAAAAATCTCCTTAATTTTATACTCCATTCCCTTTGAAATAAAGGCTAAAATTCCATTTGCCTTCCCTGCCAATCTTGTATGTACTTGTGATTTATGTATGAGGACTTGCAAATCTATCTGTACTGTAGCTTTGTTCAGTCTTTCTCCATTTATATAGTTTTTAGCTCCCTATTCTTCCTGCCAAAGTGCATAACTTCACATTATCTCACATTGGATTCCATCTACCAAGTTTTTGCTTTAATCTTTAGTCTTCTATTAGTTATCCAATCATCTTTCCAAGCCAATATACTCCCTCCAACTGCATAGGCTCTTATTACGGATTCTAATGTGTGGTATCTTATTAAATGCCTTCCAAAAATCTAAATATATTATATCCACATATTACATCCTGCTTTGTTACCTTCACAAGGAATTTTAATAAATTTTTCAGGCATGATTTTTCTTTTGTGAAACCATGATGACCCTATCGTATTATGTTAAGTGTTTCTAAATGCCCTGCTATTACCTCCTGCGTAATTGCATCTAACAATTTCCTAATAATAGTTTCAAGCTATCTGGTGTATAGTTAAGTTGGAACATTGGCAGATTCCTAATAGTCTGGGGCTTTTTCAGAATCTAAAGATCCTTGGAAGATTACTGCCAGTGCATCCATTTTTTTTAACATCTTAGGAGGCATCCCATCAAGACCATAGAGACTTCACCACCATTACTTTGCTGAGTGATTTTCTCTATTGATAATTGTTGTATTTATCTCATTTTGTTCCTTGAATATTTAGTAATGTTGGAATGTTATTCGTGTCCTCTATTGTGAATATTGATACAAAATATTGATTTAACTACTCTGCCATTTCCTCATTTCCCATTATTATTTCCCCAGCCTCATTCTCTTTGGCTTCTCTCTTCCTTTTTATATATTTAAAGAAGCACTTGCTGTCTGTCTTGATATTACTTGTAAATTTATCCTGAAAAATTTTTTGTTGTCTATCGTTAGCTTTTAAAACTTTCCCAATCTTTTGGCTTATCTTTGCCACGTTGCATGTTTTTTCTTTCAACTTGATGCTATCATAACTACCTTGCTTAACCGTTGTTGGCTTATCCCCTTCCTAAAATTGTTCTTTCCATGGGTATATATTTTTGCTGTGAGCCATGAACTACTATTGCAAATAACTGCCATTTTTTTCTGTCTTTTCTGCTAAACTTCTTTCCCAGTTCATTACAGTCAGTTCTGGCCTTATTCCTTTGTAATTACCCTTATCTAAGCTTAACACAATTGCTTCCAACCCAAGTTTCTTCCTCTCAAACTGCATGCTGAGTCTTACGCTGTTAAGATCATTGATTCTGAGGGGACCTTCTATTCTGACTTAATTTAATAAACTACCTTGTTACTCATTGCTAGATTCAAAATAGCCTGATCCCCAGTTGGATTCGCAAAATATTGTTTTTGGAATCTATCCTGAATGCACTCCATGAATTCTTCATTGTGATCTGTCTCTTTAGCCATTTTCAGATGCAATGTGTAGTCCAAGAATTTTTCAAGAGCCCAAGTAACTGAGAAAGCTTCCATTTGCAAACACTCTATACCTTGTTTCCATATCTGACAATGCTCGGGATATGTAATAGGCCAAGCTTTCATTTAAGCCTTCTACCTGCAATTGATTTAAGATTTCTCTGCCTCTCAGATAACCAATTCTTTGGCAAATTTACCATTGTATAAGATGTTATCTATGCTTTATATTACTCCGATAAGCCCTTGAAGCATATTCAAATCTATTTTGAAATTTGATTGTTGATTTTGTACTAAATGGCAAAACATTGAAACAAAATCTTTCCAGTGGAGAATTTGCTAGAAATCTTAACATTTCATCTGAAGGAATTTGCCAAAAGCCACTGTTTGCAACAAACTTCATGAACATTTTACCTCTGTAAAACTTTGCCAAATGTTCATTGACTGAGGCCAATTTGGGGGCGGCACGGTAGCACAGTAGTTAGCACTGCTGCCTCACAGCTCCAGGGACCTGGGTTTGATTCCAGCCTCGGGCGACTGTCTGTGTGGAGTTTGCACATTCTCCCCATATCTGCGTGGGTTTCCTCCAGGTGCTCTGGTTTCCTCCCACAGTCCAAAGATATGCAGGTGGATTGGCCATGCCAAATTGCCCATAGTGTTCAGGGATGTGTAGATTAGGTGGGTTATAGGTGGATGGGTCTGGGTGGGATGCTCTGAGGTTCAGTGTGGACTTGTTGGGCTGAAGGGCCTGTTTCCACACTGTAGGGATTCTATGATTCTAATTTTTCTTGCTAGTAGCTTGCTGAGTTGAGTCGAATCCAGGCAAATGTGAAAGGTATTGCTTGGTTTCAAAACCAGAACCACACCAGAGTATCACTGTTGATTTTGTGAAAGGAGAAATGACTTGCACCCTTGTCATCTCTTTCAATTCGTTAATTGGTGTGGTATTTTCTTAGTCATGGAAAGGTATACCTTTCTCAATGTGATATATTCAGTCCTCAATCTCCCCCGACCTTTTAATTAATTTTGGGAAATGTCTTTTGAAAAAATCCTTGGATTCGTTGATGAACATCCTCCACTTCTGTGATGAAATTAATCAAATCTGTGATAAAATTAATTAATTAATTGCAGCTCTCCTGTATAAAAGGGAAAATTTATGGTGTGTGCTCATACTATGTTTCCACTATCTATATTTCCTGCTCTGGATGTTGTTTGTCGTATTCCTTTGACTTTCAATTCAGTTCTTCCTGGCCCGTGTAACTAATTTTTTTAAACTTGTTGATAATGCATTGATAACCAAGGTTCCTTATCTGACAACAATGTTGCGCTATCATCATTATTCAATTTAAATTTGTAATATGTCCAATGATAATTATGTTTGCATTCCAGAATGCATGATTAGAATAAACAACCTCACTAAGAAAGGCTTTCGATTTGCCTTCAGGTGAAAATTTTTCAAAATCATTGATAACACTGTGTGGGAAGATTTTACCTTTCGAAATTTTAAAATGAGCTGCTACGCTTTGACACAGCAATCCAAAGTGCCCCACTGTTTAAATTGAAGGCATTCTGCTTTGTTTGCAGGACTCTGTTTCTGCCTGTAAGACCTTCAGATGCCGCAGCTTTTGAAAAGATTTCAAGGCATCTTGCACTTTCCCTCCCAGGGGTGCATTATTTTTCTAATTTTCTGTGGAGATCTCCTGCACCAAGGATTTTTTTCCCTTCCCTCTGTTTTGCTTTAGGACTTCTGCTTGTCTCCCAAGTTATATGAACATTTTTTTTCTTTATTGTTTCGTAGATGCCGGCAATTCTGGCTGGACTGGGGTGATGATATATTTGTGAGTCAGGGTGGTGACGATATATTTGTGAGTCAGGATGGTACGCAGCTTAGACGGGAGCTTGCAGCTGGTGTTGTTTCCACACATCTGCTGTCTTTGTCCTCGCTGTTAGTAGAATCACAGGTTTGACAGGTGCTGTCGGAGGAGCTTTGGCGAGTTGATGCAGTGCATCTTGTACACTTTGTTTGTCAGTGGTGAAGGAACTGAGTGAGGACTGTAGTGCATTGACTGGCAATCAAGACAACTGCATTATCTTGGATGGTGTTGAGATTCTTGAGTGATGTTAGAGCTACATCTGTTCACAGAAGTGGAGAGTATTCCATTACACTCCATACTTGTGCCTTGTAGATGGTAGACACGGCTTTGGGGAGTCAGAAAATGAGTTATGTGCCACAGAATTCCTAGACTCTGACCTTCTCTTTGGCCAAAGAATTTATATGGCTGGTCAAGTTCAGCTTTTGGAGGATTAATGCTTGTTAATGAACTTATTAATTGCATAGTTTACCTCACTAATGTGCAGTTTTCTAACATACCATCCACTGCAAGCCAACTAGACACTGGGAATCTTTGACATGGAAGTTAGAACGGGGACCTAGCAACTTCAGCTTCTTCCTTGCTATGAAGGGCCTCCTTGTGGGTCATCACACAGCAGCATTTGAGACCACCATCCAAGGGCACCCGTCATACCCTAACTCCGCATCCACAAACATTGGCATTTGATAATTGCCAACTCCTTGGGACCCTAATGGCAGCTCTCCAAGCCAATTCCAGAAGTTTGGGAAGCAGAGAGCTGAATTTCACAGCACACCCCCAACCAGCATTGAAAGGATGCTGCAAGGACACAGTGCGTGCAGGGTCAGTCACGTAGCTCATGGATTGGCCCAGGTTGCACGTCAGGGCTGCTTGATTGTTTTCTTAGTGCTCACTCAACGTCTGCCTGGATGTTCATTGCATCCCTTTGCTTTGCCTATTAGTGCAGCCACATAAACAGACAGCTTAGCTGGCCAGGATTCCTTTGTCAAGTGGTTGAGCATCTTGCTGTATGGTACTGCGCTACGTCAGTCTCAAACCTTCAGAACATGACAACAGCTTATGCAGTAAAACACTACATGTGCAACAAACAAGATGTGAAGTTGCTAAGTTGCCTGAATACAGGAGGCAGCTTGCCAATGTTTCCTCTGAGGCTTCAGTGCTCTCATCCACCTTGAAGTCAAGTCCATTTCTCCATTGGGACTGTGGCCATCCTGCTAGCACTTGCAAGACACAAGAGAGAGAAGAAAGTTCAGCCAATGGTTAGGAATGGTATGCAATGAGTGGCACTGATAATGGGGTTACTATGAGTGTTGCAGTAGAATGAAGAATGATACTTACTCAGTTGGTGAGACATGGATGTTTCAGTGTCTCAATAGGAGAGGTCCCAGTCTTCTCCTGTTATGAAAGACAGGATTTTCTCCTATAGTGGTGAGGAACTTAATGTTAGGCACCTTTCCACCCATCTGGGCCCTTTCTGCCCTATTATGAGCTGTTTGCTCCTCTAATGGGTAAAAGAGAGCAATTTGAGTGAGGGGAAGATGAATGGCACAGTTGTTAGTGTTGGTGCAGTTAGCTGAAATGTGTCATGGTTCCTCAGGCAAGTGAATAGGCAGCAGAGAGGCCAGGCAGAGTTTGTGGTGTGAGGAGTTGAGTGCGAACAAGAACAAGCGAGGAAAGACGCTGCATGCAATACATGAAATAGTGAGGGTGAGTTTCTTTAGCAATTTTTATTTTTGTTTATGGAGAGATTGCTGCTGGAGTCAGGCTTTAGAGGGTTTGTTTGGGCCTTGGGGGAGTTGCTAGGTGCAGGGATTGATGTCGATTCAGTTCAAGACGTGCCTCCAGCTGCCAGCAGTTGGTGGGTGGAGGGCAGAAGGAGTTTGTAAAGTAGAGTCAATGAAGGAGACTGCAATGAGGGTTAAAAAAGAGGCTACAGGTAAGAGATAAAGGAGAAGGCTGCAATTCAGGAGAAGAAGGCATTCGCTGGGGAAAGGAAGCCGGGGCCCACAAGCAGGGGAACGAGGCTTCAAGGAAGTGGAGAAGGAGGAGGCTTCAAAATAGGGAGAACAGTCTTATAACTATCAAAAAGGAATATTTAACAAATTGATAGCCAGGAAAATTTGAAATCTCCTAGGTAATGAACTCCTTACAACTGAATGTGGAATCTCTAACTTGAGTCTGTATATATTTAGTAGCTACTTTATGGGGATAATTTGGCGGCTGCTACTATAATGATCAATGTCTCAATTATTAGGCCTACATCTGAGAATGAGTCCTGAGCTGCAGCAAGAAGGGTAGTAACTGAATAAATAAAGAATAAGTTAAAATGTTTCAGCTCTCAATGCAGACAGTGAACACATGAGGTGTGACATCATGAGTCTATCAAAGATGTGTTTAGGGTGATGGCTTCTTTTGCATACAAGCATCTGTCAGCAATTTTGCAAAAGTGTTGCTAACTTACGCCTTTTTTTTGGTGCAAATTTAAATACTTTAGTGTACAGTTTCCTGTGTGTTGTGGCTTTAATTTTCATGAAGCATTGGCAACTAAGGATATTGATGAAGTCTTCTAATTCTGCTCCTGTGCGAGTCCAAATACCTCAGACGTGAACACAAATACAGAAGATATTGTTAATACATGACTGCATCACCTAATGAACGGTTCAGTGAGAACGAAGAAGTAGCCCCGAAAATCACAAGTAGCCATCAAGAAAATTTTAAGAAAAGCCTTGAAAAAAAAATCGTATGGCCAGGTTCGAAGAAGTAGAGCTGTTTACATAATATGATCAACCAAGTTGCGTACAGCTGTTTGACAAAAACGCTTCAGGAATGATTAATGAAAGCACTGCCTACACATGCGTTAACCAATTTGTTCCCCTGTATTTAGCCCAGTCGGTCACTGACATCATGGTAGCTCCGTTCATGGCCCTCGGGTGCATGTGAGGTGGAGGTGGTGGGAGATGTATGTCATGCAAAGTGGAACTGCTTAACAAAATTTCCTACCTGAAATACTTTCTATCTACTTGTACATGCATACGTTTGATGCATGTGTAATCAAGATGCAGAATCTAGACGAAAAAGTGTATAGACAGTTTGTTAACCTGACCAAATCCATTAGAGGTTTCTTCTGTTCTCAAACCTCAGAGTAAATATAGTGACAGCATGAGAAATTTAGCACCACTTTGCTTTTTTTAATGTTTTGATGGATCCAAGCCCAACAAGAACTGGGCTAGTAATTTCTAAAGTTACTTCAGATTGCATTCTGACAGCCAGCAGATAGAGGAAAATTGATTCCATCAGTATGGACAGGATTTGACAAAGGTTCCAGAGGTAAAATAACAGGATCTAAAACTAATGCACTACCATATCATTAACCAGATTCAAGGCTTAATGTGTAAGAAGATTAATAGTTACAACCTATAAATTAAAACCATAAATTTGTGGTTAAGATAGCATCACAGCAGCACGCAAATAAAAGTTGACTATAAGGTAAAATAAATCTACCCCAATTCGTGATTAGCTTTAAAATGTTCTAAAATTTGGCAATAGAAAGACTTTTGGAACTGACTGAAATGATAGGCTGGCAGTAAATTTTTCCATGATTGTTATTTCAAATGTCTAGGTTTTAAAAGAATTAGAACATAAAGTCACATTAGTTTCCTTTATTCCAAAGTTTCACCCTCCTAGTACAATATCTAATCTAACTACAGTCAAAGTAGTGATTAAAATGGTGCACTTGTATAAACAGCAAACCATGAATGGGAATACATGAAATACCACATATGATCCTTCCGTTACGCTTCATACGATTTCTGTTGAACGGGAGGGTAATGTGTATTAAGGAATAAGAATGAAGGCTCTCCTGGGAGACTGCATGGCTGCTGGCAGTTAGGGATTTTCATTTGTGACAGTTCAAGCTTCAAGGCTTTGGGCAAAGAAATAGTGGACCAGATGGCTTTTTCTTACCTGTCACTGTCATTGTAATGTGTGATAATTAGCCTGCTGTGGTTGGATTCTGCAGTCTCAGGTTCTGTGTTAAGGTATCTATATAACATTTCTCTTTCTGCTATCTTAATGAAGGCATGAGAACATTTTATTTCAATAAAAATACACTACCACATTGTGTTACCGTTCAGAAGGCATTTAGTATGCTTGCCTTCATCGCTCAGAATTTTTGAGTATAGGAGTTGCGATGCCACATTAAGGGTGTACAGGATGTAGTTAAGGCCTCTTCTGGACTACAGCATGCAATTCTGGTTGCCCTGCTATAGGAAGGATATTATTAAATTGGAGAGGGTTCAGAAAAGATTTACCAGGGTGTTGACGGGAATGGAAGGTTTGAGCTATAAAAATAGCCTGGAACTTTTTTCACTGGAGTGTAGGAGGTTAAAGGTTGACCTTATAGAGGTTCATAAAATCATAGGGGCTTATATAAAGTGAATAGCAAGGGTGGAAAAGTTCAAACCTAGGGAGCATATTTTAAGATGACAGGAGAAAGTTTTAAAGAGGACATGAGGGACAATGTTTTTTCAACAGAGCATGGTTTGTCTGTGGCGTGAACGGCCACAGTAAGTAATGGATGCAGGTAGAGTTACAACATTTAAAGGACATTTGGATAAGTACATGAATAGAAAAAGGTTCGGAGGGATATTGTCCAAATGCAGGCAAGTGGGAATAGTTTAGTTTGGCAACATTGTTGATGTAGACCAGTTGGGCCAAGGGGGTCTGTATCGATGTTGTATGACTCTGTAATTCTATCTATTTCTGCATTCACAACACAATTAAACACTATTTCCACAAATCATCCAGTGATCAATTAATAACTAGGAAAGTGAGATATTTAAATCCTCAATGGTGTTATTTGGAACAAGTGAGCATCAATTAACAACACAGGTAATGAGTGCCTATCATTGCTAATGATGGCACTTTATACTAAATGCCAGAATATAAAAAGAAAGAATGATCAGATTTTCATCTTTGAAGTATGAATCGTGAGTTGGGGGCTATCTCTCAACACATGCCTCACTTTTCACTCAGCAGTGCCCACCCATGCTATTTTCACCATGGGGCTGATGAAGCTGGGCTGGAGTCAGGGCCAGTCAGGTTAGAAGCTGAAATGGACATTGGCAGCTGCTACACTGGGCACTTTAGAAGGTCATTGACCTAGTTCTGCCTCATCACTGTGAGCCACACCAAAACAGCATGCCCACTTTATAACCCCATGCCACTTCTACCTCATTGTACACATTTACATCTCACATGTCCCCCTTGTCATTTTTACCTAGTTTCCATAGTGAACAAAACTCATGGGCATCATAATAATATTAGCACATTTTTGAGATGCTCATGAAACTGATTTATTCAAAATCCACTTGAAATAAACCATAACCCTCTTAGGAATTCGTCAAACTTCCAAAAACCATAACCCTAATCATACCCCAATGCATTGAAATCCTAATTGGAAAAAAATAGGTGCAAAGCTCTCAAAATAAGCAACCAACCATGCAAAATCTCTTTAAAAGTGTAATACTCTTAGGAACTCACGAAACCATCAATCAAAGCAAAATTCACATTCCCCTCGACAGCGGCATCAATGGCCCTTGTTGAGCTGAATGTATAAGTTGGGTTTGGAGCTCAGCCAAACATTGATGATGAGATTCCGTTGTATGACTGTGTCAACAAAGTCTCCAGAGCTCAATATGTTAAAGCCTTTGAAAAACTGGAACAGCTGAAAATTTGTTACATGACATCACCAGCTAAGGAGATGGTTCACCTAACAATCAAAGAACTCCTATACCTTTGAACTGCTTCAAAGGCTGAATAGATGGTAGACTTGTCAATGCAAAAAGCAAAATAAAGGGTTCATATGACACTTTCTGTAAATAAAAGCTCACGTTTGAATTTTGCTTGATTGCTCCCACGTGTGTAATGTTCGTTTACTGGATAGTGAAAACATTAAGGTCTAAAATGGGTCTTAGGGGAAGGATTGTGTTTGACTTGGAAGGTTAAGACAATAACCTTTAAGGCTTTAAGAGGTGTATTTTGTCCTGGTTTTATTTATGAAGAAAGGTTGAGATAGAAGTACTGAGCAGTCTGTTCCAATCCAATAAACAGTGTGTGAGGCCTTTGGTTTTAGAATAGAAGCAGCCTGAACGGGTGGTATCAACATCCCTTGAACAAAGATTTTTTTTTAGTTTTAGCCTTCTGTAGCAGTTGCTGGGGTCTTGAACCTAAATGTGGAAGCTCTTATTCTTCTATCTGCTACAGCTAAAAGCTGGGGTTCTTTTCCTACTGTTAGAATTGGATGTGAGACAATCTATTTTATTGACTTTGCCTTTGCCAGGGGTGTTTTTATGGGATGTTACTTTATTGGAATAGTTAATTATTAGTCGTTAATATACCTATTATTTTGTTACACATTTCAATAGAGTTACAGTTAAGCTAATTTTTTTTGTTTTTATTTTGTCAGTATTTTAACTGTAGTATGAAAATAAAGTGTGTTTTGCTTAATATCGAGTAGTTTGACCAATCAAATTTCATCTGGAATGCTCAATTTTACACTTACCTTTAAAATAAGAAAAAGTTAGGGTCTAGATTATTTTCGTAATATATTTTGAGGAGGTTTGGTCTAGTCCATAAAAGGATGTTTAGACAGAATGTGTCACTTTGCTTTGGATCCCATGGGGTTTTGCTTCCTTGGCCAGTTTGCCATGAAAGATCTTCTCAAAAGCCTCGCTGAAGTCTATATAACTAGGGAGAAATGGTTGTGCTGTGGTGGATAAACAATGACAATTACGAGACAATACCATTCAATGCAGCCGAAAAGATGGATAATCTCTTTATTTTGGCTAAGTCTCAACTAGTCAATTCTTATTAAGGTTTTGTAGCTGAAAGGCTTCTCTAGTTCTCTTGCCCTAATATGTCTTGTTAATTGCCTACCCTGTTCAATGTCCAATTTTTGCCCTATCTTATCATGCGCTGTTCCAAATATCTGCAGAAAAACTCACATCCCTGATGTTGGCGCCATTTTTGAAAGGTTGCTGTGCAGCTAGACAAGCATTGGCAATCCAGCATTAACACTCAGCTACAGCATCATGACACAGCATCCATGAAGCTATGGTACCCATGGTATCTAGGGACAGCATGGCTGGCACTCCCCTCACCTTAGTCACTTTTTCTACACCAAAGCACACACTACTTCTCCCTTGGTACATAGACTTCAGCAAGGCTTTTGAGAAGATTTTCATGGCAATCTGGCCAAGAAAGCAAAATCCCATGGGATCCAAAGCAAAGTGGCACAAGAAGCAGAAGATGATGGTAGAGGAATAGCACTGCAATTGGAAATCCTGCTTCCAGTGGAGTTCTGCAAGGTTCAGTACTGCGGCCCTTGCTATTTGTGGTGTATATTAATAATTGGGACTTAAATGTTGAGGTATGGTTTGTGAATGAGACAAAAAATGGTAAATAATGGGGAGGATAGATGTAAAATACAAGAGGTTATCAATGGACTAGTCAGTTAGACACGGAAATGTGTTGAGAAAGGCTTCCTTTCTCTTAGATCGAGCAGGACAGCTTCACAATGCCAATAATCATCTGGATGCACAACTATATTTTAAAGATGGCACAGACACAAAGGAGATCAATATTTCAGTGGATATCCACTTGGTGGCAAGTTGTTCTGGGAAGGCATATGGCAAGATGGGGCGTAAATGGGATTTGAGACAGCCACAGAGGTCTGGGAAATAGTTAACGAGGTGAGTTTGGTCAGAAGTGGTGAGAAAACTCATTGGCCTCATGGTAAAAAACCCTCCAACAAACTCAATGGGAGTTGTACGTAAGCAAGAAAGAAGCATTAGATTCAAATCTTTGAGCCTTTTATTACAACCTTCAATAATGATACATTTAAGCACAGATAATCCTGGGGTCAAGCAACCTGCAAACTACTCACCATTCAACCTCAAACATGATGATAAACTCTTGATTACTGTACAAAAGGAATATAAAGAACCACTGCATTATCAAATCTAGCACAAATCATTATATTCAGGATCCAGTACAAGGGAAGAGAAGAAAGCCCAGAAAATAAATGAGAAATACAGATTATCAAAAGCCTTAATGACAATTGTGTACACTTACGTACAATTGCTTGAAAGATTTTGTCCAAATGGGCTTGTGTTTTGATCAAGTATTTGTTGAAATCAAAATTAAATAAAAGGCAGAGAGGGGAAAGAACTTTTGAAGTGTCTTCAGGAGAAATTTCTTGAACAGAATGTTTCCACCTCCAGTTCAGGGTCTGTTTCTGGAGAGTGAGTTGGATAAACTAGGTCAGATGTCAGTAGGGAAACATTCAGGGTGTATAGCATCACATTGATACTATGATCATAGTATCATAAGGTTTAAGTTGGCAATGGAGATGGACAAGGAGCAATTCAGGGTAAAAATATTTAACTGAAGGAGGGCCAAATTCAATCGGTTGAGAGGAAATCTGGTCCAGATAAACTGGAATCAAAAATTGCAGGCAAAATAACTACAGAACATTGGGATAGTTTAGATATAGTTGCAATACATTATCACAGCAGAGAAAGGAAGGGGAGGCATTTCCAAAGCTCCCTGTATGATGAAAGGGATGTAGAGCAAGATGAATGAGAGAAAGGAGGCATATGACAGATTGTAAATGACAGTTGTAAATTCTGGGTTAATTAGATGCGTACAGGAAGTGCAGAAGGTAAATATAACAAGAAATAAGCAAGGCAAAGTGTGCGCACAAGCAGAAACTGGTAGCTAACGTGAAGAAATTTAAATGTCTTAATTAGACTTGTGAATGGAAAAAGCAAGATAAACGAAATGGAGCTGATTAGTCTCCACAAGGAGGTAGAGGGCATGGCTGAAGTTTTATAATATTGCTTGACATCTGTCTTTAAGAAATAAAAGAAAAAGTAATTGGAACTTTGACCAGGCAAAAAAATGATAAAGAAGAGGAATTCAGAAGGCTGCTGTACTTAAAGTTGATTAGTAGCCAGGATAGATGAGATTCACTTAATGATATTGCAGGAGGCAGGGAAAGAAATTGTGGAATTATTCACCATAATCCTTCAGATGTCACCTTACTGGAGAATTATAAATTTGCACTTTTGTTGAAAAACAGCACCGAGTATAAATCCAGTGACTACAGGCTAGTCAGTTTAACCTTGGTAGTGGGAAATCTTTTCGGAATGATAATCTGGGACAAAATTAATAATCACCTAGAGAAGTGTAATTTTCTTTTTGAAAAATGAACATGGATTTCTTAAAGGCAATTTGATGTTTTTAATTGGATAGTATTAGATAGTATACATGGACTCCTAAAGGCATTAAATAAATGCCATAGAATAGGATTTCTGGGGAATTTAAGATCCACGGAAAGCAAAAAGACAATGACATCATGGATATGAAATTGGCTGAGTGACAGAAAACAAGAGTAGTGGAGAATGTTTGTTTTTCAGCTTGGAGAAAGATTTTCAGTGGCATTCTCCAGGAGTCAGTGTGGAGAGCTTTACTTTTTTGATTTGTAGTGGACTTGGAAGTACAAGGTACAAATAACAGTTGTGAATAATTGTGAACTGTAAGGAGGATAGGGATAGGCTTCATGAAGAGATTGAAAGGCTTTTGGAATAGGCAGACATGTGACAGATAAGTTATAATCCAGCGGGATGTTAATTATTACTTTTAGTGGAAAGAATGAGGAAAGATAATATTAAACATGAATGTTTAATTAAAGGGGATGCAAGATTTAATTTGAATAGATTTGATTTATTGTTGCCACATGTACTGAGATACCGTGAAAAGTGTTGTTTTGTGTGTGCTACAGGCTGATCGTACAATACAAAGTGCGTCAGGTCGCAAAACAGAGTGCAGAATACAGTATTACGGTCACAGAGAAGGTGCAGAGAGAGATCAACATTAACATTGGAGAAGTCCATTCAAAAGTCTGGTAACAGTAGGGAAGAAGCTGTTCTTGAATCTGTTCATCTGTGTATTCAAACTTTCATATCTTTTGCCTGATGGAAGAGGGTGGAAGAAAGTATAACCGGAGTGGGATCTGTGGGTGTAGTGCACATACCATTGAAACTGACAGGGGAAGATGAAAATGTGCCTTAACAACCCAGGCAAGATCCTAAACTTTATAGAGGCACAGAATATAAAAAGCAAGTAAGTTATGATAAACTTTTTCAGAACATTGACTTGGTGTCAACTACAGAATTCAGTTCATTTTTGGGCAGTACATGTTAAGGAAGGATGTGTAGGCTTCAGACAGGGTGCAGGAAAATGTTACGATAAAGGATCCTAGGCTGAAGGACTTCATTCACGCGGTTAGTGCAGAGAAGCTGGTGTTATTTGACAGTACAGAGAAGATTGAAAAATGTTTTGATAGAGACGTTTAAAATCATGAGAGTATTTAAAGAGAAATTTACTTATTCTTGAAAGCTGAAGAAACAGAAGATACTACATAAGGTAAAAGGTAAAGCTTTTTATGCAGTGACTGGCATCAATAATACAACATCTTAGAGTGTGACGGAGGCTGATTCAATTGTGGCTTTCAAAGCAGAAATTGATATGTACTTGAGGAAAAAATACTTGTAGGGTTACAGGAAAGGGTGATGGAGTGGGGATTGCTGAATTGTCTACCAGCTGACTGGCCTCTTTTGTGCTGTTATCTGTCTGGGCTTTTTAATTTTATGTTCAACACCATTGGCCCAAGTTTTAAACATTGTTAACATCACTGACCATAGTTATCTTAGTTTGGTGATGATGTCTATGCATGGTTCAAAACTTGTAATTAGCTAAAAATAACTTTGCCAAACATCTTTTTGATATGCTATCAAACACTGACTGTGCATGTTGTCAGCATGAAAACTTGTATTCACATTCATTTTTCAAAATGAGTATTATTTTTACATTGCTCTGTTCTTCCATCCCTCAGCAATGCCAGCCAGAGAAGTGTACAACTCATTTATAATCTGCGTTGGATAATCTTGGACCTGCATCTACATAGTAAGTGGCCTTTTAACAGCCAAGATCCTGGTTTTGGGCAACACATACCTCATACTTTGGCTGCCCAGTTTTATGAAATGCTTATCCTTCAGGCTGAAATGTATATGTCAGCCACATATTATTAAAGCAACACTTATAAAACAAAACAAAGTAACATGTAGATGAAATGTGAGCATTTATATTTCATTAGGATCTGTTGCTCAATGTCCATGTCTCGCAATGAGCAATTATTTTGTTAAGAACATTCTTGATAAATTTATGGGACCCTCAACATAAGGTTACAGTGTTATTGAGCCTCTTCTGTTTTACAAATTTGGCTTTGGTTAAGCTTTCAAATTTGAAATGGTTTGAATTTATTTGCACCCTATCATTTCCTATGGGAATGCTTTCCCACAAGTTAATGAGGCACCAATGTAAGTTCTTTGCTGTTATTTCTGGCAGGCACAATTTTGACTTCTAGGCATATATCTCTTAGTGGGCTCCATTTTTTTTTTCTTCAGTAGTCCATTGCAAATACTAAATAAGAGGAAATACATCATCCCTTTTAATTTGGGAGCCAAGGTAAGGTCTGCCAAAGTTAATACAAAACAATCTTAAGTAATGATCAGCAAAAGTATATAAAATTTCATGGAGCATGAATGCACATTATCCTGAGTTAGCTCATGTTGGCTGAATCTGTGCCAACTGATTATGTTTCAGCTAGGTACAGCACATCCATAGAAGTGAACAATTTGAAAATTCTCTGTACGTCTTGTGGAGAGACGACAGCGTGCAATAATGGAGTAATGCATATTGGAGAACACATCCATGACACGAATAGTATTTTTAAAAATTTTATTGTGTGAAGCTCTGGTAAATGTTCATTCTGATTTATGTTTAGACCCTGTGTTCATTTTGGTCAAAAAGGCAAAGACATCCAAGGATAGGATCAAATTCATGATCGCAACAAACTCTGCATTTCTTCAGGTGAATCTGCTGCAGAGTTTGAAGAATGGGGCCACTGTATTTCAAATATAAATGCAATCATTGTCACAACATGCTCAATGCACAGTGGTGTACCATTTTGTTGCACCCCAGAAAACCATTTCACTAGTTTTGCGAAAGATTTAAATTGAAGTGTATGAAGTCGGCATGCAATAATTGATGCTAATTACCATGTAATGGAGAACATTTATTTTCTGTCATAGTTGACAGTTCTCCAGCCAATTAAGCTGCTATTTGGTCTTTTGTTACAAAAGATTAGCCTACATCCGCACATGTTCTTTTGGATTAGCACCGTTCAGTCACCTTCAATTTACAGCAGGATCTAGATTTTAAAGTAAGACTTTGCTCAATCACAATATATTTTTGTGAATATGTCTCAGGGATAAAATACTGTGATTAAAATTAAGAAAATAACTATTTTGATACCTGTTACATCATTTGACAGAAAATTATAACTAATTCTTACTTGTAAAGCATGTAAGATCAGCAGATTATTCTGCAGTATATTTCATCAATGTTTTCCAACCTCCAAACTGTCTTTTGGAAGTAAAGAGCAGAACGAAGAAAGAAATTAAAAGTGACAGAGCAGAACCAAACCACTGTGAGGTATCTGCAGTCAGGGAAAACATTGTGAATATGAAGTTACTTCTTTGAAAACAGAAACCTTCCTCCTAATTCCATAAAGTTAAAGGTTTTAAAACTGCGCTCTGATTTTTGGAACCACAGTTTGGACTATTATCAGTGTAATTCCATGAAGGTAAGATAGAAACCATCTGTTCCATGTATTGATATGAACTTGAAGGTTGTTAAACTTCAAAAATACATAAAAGAAAGAGAGGAAGGAAGGAAAGAGGAAAGGAGGAGGTAAGATAATTTCAGCAATAGCGGAAGATTACCCAAAGCATAAAAGATGGCTAGGAGTGTGTTACAAGATTGTAATATTTGCAAAGTTCAGCTCATATAATAGATAATGAAAGTAAAATTCCAGAACAATTTTAAATCTTTCAGATTACATTACAAAGTGTAATACAATCTGACATTTAAAAAAAAGAAAAATAATATAGTCTTCACTTTTTATTGCTGAATTTTCCCATCCAAGTTTTTCCATTTAAATTTGCACACAGCTTTGACCTTTGAGGCTGTGTACAACTTGCAGACCAGGGACTGTGTTAGATCATGAATGAAATGATTGATGGAGTCAGAGATTGTAGTAACAAACACAGTTTATTTATTTATGACACAATGACTGTTCCCCAGCTGAATAATTTACAGGATCAGTACCACACAACGGTCACAGTCTTCATTTCATACTAGCCTTGTGCAACAGCACACTCAAGTACCATAAGATGAACAATGTGACCCCTGATGTCAATTTTAATATTATTTGATATTTTGGGATCTATGCTTAGAAGAAGAAGTGTCATGAAGCTTATTTAGCATGGTCATATTTTAGCCTTCCACGGAACATGGCATTTCTGGGATCCTCTGTTCAGGATTTTTGGGTATTGCAGGGGCTCTGACCTGTACATTTGTTTGGGTTCCAGTGACACTGATGTTTGTTGTTTCGTTCGCAGAGCTGGCTTCAGTCAACTGCAAAATATTTCTCTGCAAAAAGGCCTCTAATATAGAAAGGGCTCGCCATCAAACTTCCTGATTTAGGAAAATTAACACCACCATGATACAACTCACCTCAAAGTTCCACTTCAGACTCAGTCATTTACTTACTCATAATTACTCACAAATCTGCCTACACTCTCACTCTAAATGGACACTGTCAGGAATGTTTAATTTTCTTCTCAACAAGTCAGTTTTCGCTTTATTTGGTCCTCTGTGTAGTCACCTATTGGTTGGAATGGTGTGCTTGGTGACCAGTGACACAAATGTTTGTTCCCAAATTCCAGTCTGGTAGGTACAAATCAAACTGCGGAAAACAATGCTACGTTTGCTCAGTTTGGTATGGAGCTGTCAACATCAAAGAAAAGTTATGCTTGCAATCATAAAGGGTAAAATAGATTATAAACTATTTGAACCACAACTCTCTACTTATAATAATAACACGCTAAAAGTATGTGTTGTCAAGGTTAATTTTATTAAAGAGTGCTGGAGTATAAGAGTAGGGAAGACTTCCTGCAACTGTACAAAGAGCTGGTGAGACCACATCTGGAGTGCTGCAAGAGTTTTGACCCCCTTATTTATGGAAAGATATTTGATTGGAGGCAGAACCTTCCTAGAGATTTACTCGGATGATCCCAGGAATAAGGGAGTGTCTTATGACCAAAGGTTAAACAAGTTGGGACTCTACTCATTGGAGTTTAGAAGAATGAGAGGTGATTCATTGAATCATATAAGATTTTTAAGGGGCTTGACTGGATAAATGCTGAGAGGATGTTTCCCCTCATAGAGAGTCTAACACCAGAGGGCATAGTCTCAGAATGAAGGGGTGCCAATTTAAGACTAAAGTGAGGAGAAATTTCTTCTTCTGTGAGTCTTTGGAACTCATTGCCACAGTGAGCTGGGGAAAAGAGTTCTTGTGTATGTTTAAGGCTGAGGTGGATGGATTCTTGATCAGTAGAAGAATCAAGATTATGGGAGAAATGCAGCAAAGTGGATCTGAGCAATGTTGGATCAGCCATGATCCTATTGAATGGCAGACCTGGCTCAAGGGGCTGAATGGCCTACTCCTGTTCCTATATTTTATGGTCCTGGGGGCTTACTGAGTGCCACTTTTGACCATTAGTCAAGGGGATTCAAAATGAAATAGCATGAAGATGAGAATATACTGAACAGTAATGAAAGAGTTACTTCTTTGATGTTCCCTACAGACAACATACCATTGCACTCTATAAGATCACATAGCATGGCATCTACTAACATGTAAAGCAACAACTTCCCCCAGGTCTTTCATGCTTCTTGCTAAACTCCTTAAATTGTCGTCTCATTACTACTTCACACCCCAAATCCGCCACCCAAAGTCATTTTCATCAAAGGTGTCAATCTTCAACAGTGTGCTCAGCTCTTTTTGAGGAAGCCATGGAGACATACTGCACAGAAACAGACCCTTTGGTCCAACTTGTGCATGCCGAAGACGTTTCCCAAACTAAAATAGTCCTATTTGCCTGCATTTGGCCCATATTCCTCTAAACCTGTCCTATTCATGTACTTATTCTTGCACTTATGTCTTATGGTCTTATTCAAATGTCTTTTAAATGTTGTAGCCGTCCCTGCATCTACCACTTCCTTTGGACGTTCATTCCACATATGAACCACTCTCTGTGAAAAAGGTAACCCACATTTCCCTTTTATGTCTTTCTCCTCTCATCTTAAAATTATACACTTCGGTTTTGAACTCTTCTACCATAGGGAGAAGATGTTTGTTATCCTCCAATTTATACCCCTCATGATATTATAAACCTCTATAAGGTCACCCATCAACCTCCTACACTCCAGTGAAAAAAGTCCCAGCCTATCCATCCTCTCCTCATAACGCAAACCCTGCAATCACAGTAGCATCGTTGTAAATCTTTTCTGCACCTTCTCCAATTCTTCCCACAGCATAGCGACCAGAACTGAATACAGTACTCCAAAAGTGGCTTCACTAATGTCTCGTAAAAGTGCACATTATGTTCCAACTCAATGGTCTGAGCAATGAAGGCAAGTGTGCCAAATGCCTTCTTATCCACCCTGTCTACTTATGACACAATTTTAAGGAACTATGCACCTGAGATCCTAATTCTCTCATTTTGATAAGACTCCCCAGGACCCTACCCTCAACAGTCTAATTCCTCCCTTGTTTATCTTACCAAAATGCAACACCTTGCATTTATCCAAATTAAACTCCACCTGCCACTCCTCAGTCCATTGGTCCAATTGATCAAGATCTTGGTCAAGGCCCTGGCAATCTCCTCTCTTGCCTCTCTCAATAAGCGGGGGAGATACCATCATGCCTTGGGGACTTATCCACTAATGATCTTCAAGAGATCCAACACCACCCCTTTCTTGATCTCAAATGTCCTAAAACATTAGCATGCTCCACACAAATCTCACAATTCTCCATATCATTTTCCTGGATGAATATCGATGCAAGGTACTCATTTAGGAACTCACCCACATTCCCTGCCTCTAAGCTCAAGATTCCTCCTTTATCCTTGACTAGTCCTATCTTCTCCCTAGTTATCCTTTTGTTTTTAATGTAACAATAGAATGCCTTGGGATTCTCTTGCCAAGGTCATTTCATGGCCTCTTCTTGCCCTCCTAATTCCTTGCTTGACTACTATCCCGCTTTCCTTATATTCCTCACGGGCCCTGTCAGATTTTAGCTTCCTAAACCTTACATATGCTTCTTTTCTCTTGCTGACTAAATTCATAACCTCCCTTGTTATCCAAGGGTTCCACACCTTGCCATCCTTGTCCTTCCTCCTGACTGGAATATGCTAGTTTTGAACTCTCCCCAGCAGCTCCTTAAACAATTCCCACATGTCAAATGTGGACTTGCCTGATAACATCTCCTCCCAATTAACACTCCCTAGCTCCTGCCTAATACTGATGTAATTTGCCCTTCCCCCAATTTAGTACCTTCCGGCAAGGTCTTGACTTATCCTTGTTCATAACTACCTTAAAACTTAGGGAGCTGTGATCACTATTTCCAAAATGGAACTGTGTCTTCCTCACTTCCTCACTGACTGTGCTGACTTCTGCTAGAATACTCAGCAAAGCCTCCCAGTCCTCGCTGTTGGATGCTCTTCTTGCTGCTTATCACTGAGGGGTTGGGGGGAAGGTATGCTCCCTTGCTTTGCTAAACAGTCATAGTGACTGCCTGACTTCTCCCAGAATGCTCAGCAAAGTCTCACAGCATTCTCTGTTGGATGCACTTCCTGCTGCTGATCACCGAGGGAGGTAGATGTGTTGGTTTCAATTTTGCAAAATTCTTTAGATTCGGGGAAATAAATTCCTTTAAATTTAGAAATAGTGAAAGTAACTTTATTCACAAAGGAAAGTGGAAAGCAGGATCCTGCAAGCTAGTCGGCTTAACATCGCCATGTTAGAATGTTAGAAAACGTTTAGAAGCTATTAATAAAGACATTATAGCAGACGAAATGAAGAATTCAAGGCAATCATG